>JALMQS010000089.1:6903394-7232337 GCA_024734495.1 Forficula auricularia
TAGTTTTCATGGAAATTTTAATTTAATTTATTAATTTTGCCTAATTTTCTGAAACCATGAATTTTTTTTTAATATACATGAGTGTTTTCTGTCAAAATACATCGATGTTTTCAGGTCGATATTATCGTCACATCGATGGTTACCGCCGATTTTAACATCGATATTTTAACTATCGATGCTCATCCCTAATGAGTATGATACATTCCTGAACTAGAGAGCCACATTTTATTTGCACCCTATAATTATATAGCTAAAAAATGTTATTCAATTTGCAGCGAAACAAACAATGTTGATTTCTGTCACAATTAATAATCTAATATAAAAATCCGATTAATGTCTTCCGAGAATTGAATTAGTTTCGAAATATAATGGAAATAAAATCACAAAATTTTATCTGGGGGCATGGCAGTGTTCCAGCCAAGTTAGATTTGAGTGGGCGTGCACTGCCAGACTACCCTTTACATTACAGGAAGCAACTCGAGCCATTTTGACGCTTATGTAACTTCGCACAGGAAACCTGTACATGGCTGAAATTTTTTCCACAATACTGGTCCATAATCTTAACTAAATTATAAAATTTCATATTCCTATGCCGAGACAAGAGAATATCCTGCGAGAGGTGCACGGCAAATGCTTCGAATCCCTGGCTCGGCAATTGCACGGCAAAGTGTGCTACGATTTTCACCTCGAGACGAATATGATTTACGAGGAGACGAGAACATATTGAGCAAAAACAAAAAACACCACAACAGGCCTATTAAAGGACATAGCTTTACACCAATTTGCAAACAACTGATGAAAAGGATGCGATTATACGTTGTTTACTTTATTAGAACTGATACATATTCACATATTTTACGAGTATAAAAAATTTGCAAGAAACAGGCTGAAATAATCTTTTATCAACCAATAATTGTATCCAACTCATACAAAATAAAAATAAATCATTCCGCATATGTCCTCATTACCATCGTTCCTACAGAACGCAGGGCTATCCAACAAGCATCTTAGTTTGTCAAAAACGAAGACCCTGTTTTTTCTTTACTCTTCAAATGATTCATCAAACATTACTTGCGTCTGTATTCATTCCGGTTCATTGCCACAAAAGCTGTCCTTCGACAGATATTCACAAATACTTTCATTATTCCATCAGTCCGATTGAAGCAGAGTGAAAAAATGGCGATACTTTTTGCCAATGATATCAACGATACTAAAATTTATATATCTCGTTATTTCAATCTCTTTAGATTGTGAAATTCAAATGTAAGTTAAAATTATAATGAGTTTGGACTTAAAGTTGGTATTCTCATTATAATTTAACAAAATGTTTCACTATCAACCAACACCGCGTTTCTCCTAAGTTTATTAAATATAAGTTATTTTCCAATATTTACTTTGATTCTTCCATTGTGAATTAGATATCGTCACCTTAGAGAGTAAACCTGCTAACTCACAACAAGGAAATTTTACAGGAGAGAAAAAAACAAACAAAATTTAATATTGTTGTTATGGAAAAAAATATTTTTCACATTTTTTTTCTACAACTTACGATCATAATTTTAAATAGCAGTTTTACTTGGAGGATGCTCCATCTCTTTTTCTTTCGAATGGTATTATTATGTCATATATGATAAAAAATGGAGTTAGCAGTTTTACACTCTAAGCCGACGATATGTGTTCTTTCTAAATGTTATATATTGTTAACTTATAAAAAATCGTTTTAAAAATATTTATTTAATATTTTTACAACTATGCTCAAAGACTGACCGCTTCGGAGTAAAATTATTATTGGGCATAAGAGTTTTGTAAAAAATTAAAATATAAATACTTCTATCGTTTTTAAAAGATATTCCCTGTATCAGAGATCAAATACATTGATTGTACAAAGAGTATGAATGAAAATAAGTATAATATAAGTATCGGAAATCAGGGGAAATAAAAATGTCAGTTTTTCTGGATATTTGCAATTTATTATAACGGATATCCTAAACAAGGCGTATTATCACATATCTTGCAATTATTACTAATTATATCAAATACTCATATGATTTTGTTAACTTTTAAATAATTACAAATTTGTCAAAATCATATTTAAATGAATTTGAATGAATGTTATATAAAAAAATTAATCTAATGATAAGTGATGTTAAGGTACATAATACTCATTTTAATGGTATGAGAACCTACAAAAGAATGAATGAAATAATTTTGCGAGGCACGACTATAACAAGCCCCATTAGTTCTCTTTGAAATTTCACAATAAATTTAAGAAATCTTTTTAAAAAAATACATATATTTAAGAAACATATATAATATATATATATAATATAATTAATAATATTGATATGACTTTTAAATAAAAAAAAAATAAGAAAAGTAAAATATATATTCTATAGCAATCATTTTAAGTTAAAAGACATCTGATCCAAATACGAAATTTCATAAGAATATCTCTAGCACTTTTTATGGCAATTGCGAATGCAATTTCAATTTTCTGACCCCCATTTTGGGTGGCAACTATTTGTATTTTTAGTCTTCTGGGGGGCTATAGATTAGGTATACAAATTTTGGTTGAGTTTGGTTCCAAGCGCTAGTATTTTCATTTTTTGACTCTCCCCCACTTAGTTTTTTTTTTGGGGGGAATTTCTTTAAACAAAAGTTGTCAGAAATCACATCCTATTCAACTTTGCTTATAACAGAATAGGCCTTAGAGTTAATAGTATAGGAGTTATTTTTATAACCTTCATTATTTGCTCATAAGAATTGAAGAGTTCCGTTATTTTGTGATTGATCAAATCATCAGAACTTGACCAAATTATATATGGGACCAACCTTAAGATACCCCCTTTCCAATAAAAAAAAAATCATCGAAATCGGTCCACATGGAAAAAAATAATCGCTGAAAAAGATTAAAAAAAAAATCCAACGAATTGATAACCTCCTGCTTTTTTTGAAGTCGGTTAAAAACTTGAAAACTAATAGTTACATAACACTTGAAGAGAATTATAATTATATTTGTTTATTGACTATTGGAAAGAGAGAAAATGATTCTTTAACATCCTAACAAAGATTTCTAAATGCTTGTCTTTCTTATATTTTATATCATTCCACCTTCAAATTAATCATAACCTGAAGGGTCGATATTTCCAGGAACCTACAAGCCGAGATATTGGAAGTACAGTAAATAGGCTTCTCCTCCCCTTGAAAAAAGTTTTATGGAAATTTTCCTGATTTGTTCCGATTGAGGAAACCCAGTTTTTTGGCGGATTCATGATCTTTTCAATGACTATTAATAAACAGAATGCAAGAGTTTGACCCCTGAAACAGCCATAAACTTGTGAGTAAATACACTCCCGGCAAAAAAAAACGCAACACCTAATTTTTTTTTGTATTTTTAATGTTTTACTTTTATAAAATCAATTTTTTAACAAAGTTAAAACATTTATATCATTTTTAAAGTCATTTTATATAACTTTAAACACTTTTAATCTATATTATTAATAATTTAATTACAAATCGCTAACATTGTTTCCAAATATCAAATTTCCAGAAAATTAAACTTTGTAATTTTCAGTTGCGAAAAATCATTAAAAGATGATCCGCTTGGTGATTATTTGTGATATTTAAATGGAACAATTTACATTTATATTAGAACTTTTTTGAAAAAATAAACTTTAAAGTAACATTTTTAAACTTTAATTAAAATTTGTATATTTAAAATTATCCAAGAAATTATATTAATGATTTTTATATGTTCAAAGATAAATAATTAAAATATTAAAAATAAAAAAAATTAGGTGTTGCGTTTTTTTGCCGGTGAGTGTATATTCTTATAAATTTATTTTAAAATATTTTTGAAAGAAATCGAAATATAACAGATTTTTAAGATGTAATATTAAGTAGAATTTATAATATTTCTAAAAAAAAAAAAAAAAAAAAAAATTATTAAAAATGAAAATAATGTGTTAAAATTTTAAAATTGTACATTTCTTATAGCACAATTCGATTACATAATCCATAAAATTTTAAACTACTTTATTATATCGTGTATTTAATTGTTTTATTGAGGAAAATTATTAAATATTAACAAAAATAATGAGAGTGTGATGATTCAATGATTTTAAAAATATATTTTACTTTCGTTACTTTTAAATTTTCAAGATTATAGAAATAAAATATCAGAAAATTTATTAAATTGTAGCGGCCCGCTGTTGCTTTGGCGACGAGCCTTTAGACACGGCCGCTAGATGACTCAGTCAGATCGTGCGACACTTTTGCATGACTGATAATATATCAGTCATGCTATAAGTGAAGCAACTCGATCTCGGCTGAGCATCGAATCATCGATCGCATCAAGCAATCGAATGGAAGGAGGGGCCAACCGCCAACTAGTAGCCCCTCCCCCGCTAACAAAGCGGATGGCGCCCAGCCCGGCTTCCCATCAGGGCACAAACAACGCCCTGCACACACGCAACATTGTCAGGACTCCACCGACTTGGTGGGGGGCGCGGCACAAAGCGCCACAAAGCACTCAGCACTCACGAGCGCCCTAACAATCTGGTGACCCCGACGTGATTGCTAAGCAAGCAGTTCTTGACCCACCAGCTAGGTGGATAGAGCCCACCCCGATTAACTAAGTCGGTAAAGCATTCACCATAACTCTATGGCTTGCTCATTTCTTTGTTTTCCCATTCCAACCACCTTTTTCCGTCGTGGCTATATGCTAGTACCCAGGCGAAGGTCAATCCCAAGTCTGGCGAAGGCAAGAACATTGCCCTTGTCCGAAGTCAAAACTACCGACCTAACCAACCGGACAAAATTATCTCAATAATTGTCAAGTGTTCATAACCAGCTATTTCTACCGAGATCAAAAGAATAAGATATTACTAAATAAAGGTTCGGTAATAATAAGACTATGAAACATTATTGAGAAAATTTAATAATTTTCTCTATACAATAGATAGATTAGACGAAGCAAATTTTTAACCAGCTATTTCTATCGGGGTCAAAAGAATAAGATATTATTAAATATAGATTCGGTAATTATAGTCCACATTACAAAGTATTGAGAAAATTTAATAATTTTCTCTATACAATAGATTGATTAGACCAGGGGTCGGTAACCTTTAAAGAAGGAAAAACCAAAAGTTACAATTTATGAAATTTCACAGTTTTTAAAGAGCCACTAACATATTTAAATTTTTCATTAAATTGAAGGGTTAGTTTTGTCACAAATATAATAAAACAATAATTTTAATAACTATTAGAATTATTTAATTAATAACTAGTTATCAATTAAATAATTCTAATAGTTATTAAAATTATTGTTTTATTATATTTGTGACAAAACCAACCCTTCAATTTAATGAAAAATTTAAATCAAGTCACTTAAGTTCTGGAAGAAATTTAATAAATAACATATTTAATTCAATATTATGGTAATTGATTAGGATTAGATATATATAAAATTGATTTTTGATTTAAAATAAAGCCGCATCTTCACATCGAAATAGCAGCATGTGGCTCGCGAGCAGCAGGTTGCCGACCCTGGATTAGACGAATCAAACTTTTTAACAAGATATTTCTATAGAGGTCAAAAGACTAAGATATTATTAAATAAAGATTAGGTAAGATTGTCCATTACACATTATTGAGAAAATTTAATAATTTTCTCTATACAATAGTAAGATTAGACGAATAAAATTTTTTAACCAGCTATTTCTCTCGGGGTTAGAAGAAAAATATATTATTAAATAAAGATTCGGTAATGATTGTCCATTACACATTATTGAGAAAATTTAATAATTTTCTCTATACAATAGTAAGATTAGACGAATAAAATTTTTTAACCAGCTATTTCTCTCGGGGTTAGAAGAAAAATATATTATTAAATAAAGATTCGGTAATGATTGTCCATTACACATTATTGAGAAAATTTAATAATTTTCTCTATACAATATATAGATTAGACGAATCAAATCGAAATGAACCAAGATATTAAAGAATATGTAGAGTCATGTCACACATGTCAAAAATTTAAATCCAGCAACACAAAAAATACCCTTCTATTGAGAAAAATTCCAGATACACCATTATTGAGAAAACTTAATAATTATCTCTATACAATATATATTAGACGAATCAAATTTTTTAACCAGCTATTTCTATAGGGGTCAAGAAGATAATATATTACTAAATAAAGATTCAGTAATGATTGTCCATTACACATTATTGGGAAAATTTAATAAATTTCTATATACAATAGATAGATTAGCGAATCAAATTTTTTAACCTGAGATTTCTATAGGGGTCAAAAGAATAAGATATTATTAAATAAAGATTCGGTAATGATTGTCCATTACACATTATTGAGAAAACTTTTTTTTGATTTAAAATAAAGCTGCATCTTCACATCGAATTACCAATATGTGGCTCGCGAGCCGCTGTTTGCCGACTCCTGGATTAGACGGATAAAAAATTTTAACCATCCATTTCTATCGGGGTCAAAAGAATAAGATATTATTAAATATAGATTCGATAATGATTCTCCATTACACATTTTTGAGAAAATTTAATAAATTTCTCTATACAATAGATAGATTAGACGAATCAAATTTTTTAACCAGCTATTTCTATCGGGGTCAAAAGAATAAGATATTATTAAATAAAGATTCGGTAATGATTGCGTCCATTACACATTATTAAGAATATTAAATAATTTTCTCTATACAATAGTTAGATTTGAAGAATAAAATTTTTAACCAGCTATTTATATCGGGGTCAAATGAATGAGATATTAATAAATAAAGATTCGGTGAGATTGTCTATTACAAATTATAGAGAAAATTTAATAATTTTCTATATACTATTGTATAGATAGATTAGACGATAGAGTTTTTAACCTGCTATTTCTATAGGGGTCAAAAGAATAAGATATTATTAAATAAAGATTGGGTAAGATTGTAAATTACACATTATTGGGAAAATTTAATAAATTTCTATATACAATAGATAGGTTCGACGAATCAAATTTTGTAACCTGCTATTTCTATACGGGTCAAAAGAATAAGATATAATTAAATAAAGATTCGGTAATGATTGTCCATTACACATTAGTGAGAAAATTAAATAATTTTCTCTATACAATAGATAGATTAGACGAATCAAATTTTTTAACCACCTATTTCTATCGGGGTCAAAAGAATAAGATATTATTAAATAAAGATTCGGTAATATTGTCCATTATACATTATTAAGAAAATTTAATAATTTTCTCTATACAATAGATATTTTTGAAGAATCAAATTTTTTAACCAGCTATTTCTATCGGGGTCAAAAGAATAAGATATTAATAAATAAAGATTCGGTAAGATTGTCTATTACGAATTATAAAGAAAATTTAATAATTTTCTATATACAATAGATAGATTAGACGATATCGTATATCAAAATTGATTTTTTAGAGGAAATGTATAAACAAAATTCCGATTCATTTATTTCCTAAAGCCCAGATGGATTCTGGGAATATATGGGATGCCCCACCTGAATTTCAGTTCATGCTTCCATGTAGTAGTAGTTTCAATATTAACAGTAGAGTTGTGAAGACAGCGATTAACAAATTCGGTGGACGACAAGGACTTTTGGATCAAAAGAAAGGTGTAGGGCAATGCGCCAGAATGATATACTCCCTGGGCTTTCCTGATGAGCAAGGGAATTTTGACTATAAAAATAGGTCGATTTATTATCCAATAATATCAGATGAAAATAAGCTAGAAGTAATAGAGGATAGATCTATATTCCAAGATATTATGGAGGTAAAAACCCTAGTTCTTAAGGAAGGGAAAACCAAACTTGCTTTCCCCGAACTAGAAGCAATCTGCGGTATCGCCCTGTTGAGAATTGTAGAATATTTATTTTCGGGTACAAACGTGGAGATAAAAGTATTCAATGGCTATGAATCCCAAACAACTACCGGACGTGTCATCAGAGGCAATGAGCCTGGTAAGGGTAGAGTAACCAGACGAAATGAGGACCAGATAAGAAATCAAGCAAACCCGAAAGAGGACGCACTTCTTATTAAAATGAAGGATAAATCATATTCCGACTTCCTTAAAACAGTTAGACAAATGGTGGACCCGACAAAAATAGGAGTCGAAATCAAGACTATTTCAAAAACTCAAAACGGGGAACTACTTCTTACTGTAGGAAACGGCCCAGAAAAAATAGAAGCCCTTAAAAAGAATTTGCAAACAAAATACCAACAATATCCACCTCGATCCTTATAAACAAGAAAGTGATCCATATAAAGGATATGGACGGGGCTGTTACGGAACATAAATTTATTTCAGAATTAAACGGTAACTCATCCAGTTTCCTCAGCAACCAGAGAGCAATAAATCCGAAGAGCAATAATAAACAACGCAAATCCAATATTATAACATTGGATCTCACTAGATTAATACAAATGGAGAAACAAACTAGGATCAAATATTTCAAATATTTAAAAAAAACAAATGATATTAAATTAATATCCATTCCTTATGTCAAATTAAATAGAGTAGAAATTCATCAAAAGAAATATATTACTAGTACTACTATTACTACAGTTGCTCAAAAAGATGAAATATCAGCATATTCAAGAAAAGAAAATATTTCACTTAAAAGTAAAAATATAACGAAAAAAAGAATTATTTATTAATAAGTGGTAATTCAAAGAATTTAATTAAAAAACTAAATACAATTCAGTTGCGTGTCAAGAAGATAGGAATTTATGACAAGCCGCCTTCTCCTGTACCCACACGACCTAAGTGTACTCACCCAGTCATCTCAACTGACCCTTGGACACCCCAGTATATTGATTTAAGGTCTAAATTATAGGACCTTAACGAAACTGTTAACCAGATGCAGCGGGTGCGAGTCCCTTTGCCAGATCAACTTGTGTAAACAGGACTCCTCCAAAATCTAGATCCTCCTCGCTTCCAGGAAGCCCCGATCGACTGGCTGGGAGGTGGAGTTAGTTGAAGAGAAGACACAGAAGGGAAAAAATTGAAGACAATAGTCCTGGGAAACCAAGAGCCTCCTCGCTTCCAGGTAGTCCTTTAAATCAAAGGAGAGGACAGATTGAAGAGAGACCTACAAAGTAGAAAAAACAAGAAAATATGTCTAGATTTTTGACAAATATTCAAGTGAACCAAGAAACCCCGAAAGCAGTTCTTGATAAAATATTCAGCGAAATCTTGAGCTTGGAAAAGATAGTGTCTAATTCTTACAAACCCCAATTAAAAATCAAAGAAATTACAAGTAAGCTTGTACTTTATTTAGAAAGGCTAAAAAGTCTAACTTCGAGGGGGCGAGGTCCTTCCTAGTATAGAAGGCATACAAAGTGAAAACAAAAATTCCGAATCTATCGAACATCCACCCATTAATATGTGTGAGGACTAAAAAAATGAACAGTAGATTAATAAGAAGGAATCTATTGAAGCAAGATGAAAGTTTTGAAGGATTCCAAAATTCTACTGAACAGGATTGGGAAGATGGGATATTTCCTAAAGCCCAGATGGATTCTGGGAATATATGGGATGCCCCACCTGAATTTCAGATCATGCTTCCATGTAGTAGCAGTTTCAATATTAACAATAGAGTTGTGAAGACAGCGATTAACAAATTCGGTGGACGACAAGGACTTTTGGATCAAAAGAAAGGTGTAGGGCAATGCGCCAGAATGATATACTCCCTGGGCTTTCCTGATGAGCAAGGGAATTTTGACTATAAAAATAGGTCGATTTATTATCCAATAATATCAGATGAAAATAAGCTAGAAGTAATAGAGGATAGATCTATATTCCAAGATATTATGGAGGTAAAACCCTAGTTCTTAAGGAAGGGAAAACCAAACTTGCTTTCCCCGAACTAGAAGCAATCTGCGGTATCGCCCTGTTGAGAATTGTAGAATATTTATTTTCGGGTACAAACGTGGAGATAAAAGTATTCAATGGCTATGAATCCCAAACAACTACCGGACGTGTCATCAGAGGCAATGAGCCTGGTAAGGGTAGAGTAACCAGACGAAATGAGGACCAGATAAGAAATCAAGCAAACCCGAAAGAGGACGCACTTCTTATTAAAATGAAGGATAAATCATATTCCGACTTCCTTAAAACAGTTAGACAAATGGTGGACCCGACAAAAATAGGAGTCGAAATCAAGACTATTTCAAAAACTCAAAACGGGGAACTACTTCTTACTGTAGGAAACGGCCCAGAAAAAATAGAAGCCCTTAAAAAAGAATTTGCAAACAAAATACCAACAATATCCACCTCGATCCTTATAAACAAGAAAGTGATCCATATAAAGGATATGGACGGGGCTGTTACGGAACATAAATTTATTTCAGAATTAAACGGTAACTCATCCAGTTTCCTCAGCAACCAGAGAGCAATAAATCCGAAGAGCAATAATAAACAACGCAAATCCAATATTATAACATTGGATCTCACTAGATTAATACAAATGGAGAAACAAACTAGGATCAAATATTTCAAATATTTAAAAAAAACAAATGATATTAAATTAATATCCATTCCTTATGTCAAATTAAATAGAGTAGAAATTCATCAAAAGAAATATATTACTAGTACTACTATTACTACAGTTGCTCAAAAAGATGAAATATCAGCATATTCAAGAAAAGAAAATATTTCACTTAAAAGTAAAAATATAACGAAAAAAAGAATTATTTATTAATAAGTGGTAATTCAAAGAATTTAATTAAAAAACTAAATACAATTCAGTTGCGTGTCAAGAAGATAGGAATTTATGACAAGCCGCCTTCTCCTGTACCCACACGACCTAAGTGTACTCACCCAGTCATCTCAACTGACCCTTGGACACCCCAGTATATTGATTTAAGGTCTAAATTATAGGACCTTAACGAAACTGTTAACCAGATGCAGCGGGTGCGAGTCCCTTTGCCAGATCAACTTGTGTAAACAGGACTCCTCCAAAATCTAGATCCTCCTCGCTTCCAGGAAGCCCCGATCGACTGGCTGGGAGGTGGAGTTAGTTGAAGAGAAGACACAGAAGAGAAAAATTGAAGACAATAGTCCTGGGAAACCAAGAGCCTCCTCGCTTCCAGGTAGTCCTTTAAATCAAAGGAGAGGACAGATTGAAGAGAGACCTACAAAGTAGAAAAAACAAGAAAATATGTCTAGATTTTTGACAAATATTCAAGTGAACCAAGAAGAAACCCCGAAAGCAGTTCTTGATAAAATATTCAGCGAAATCTTGAGCTTGGAAAAGATAGTGTCTAATTCTTACAAACCCCAATTAAAAATCAAAGAAATTACAAGTAAGCTTGTACTTTATTTAGAAAGGCTAAAAAGTCTAACTTCGAGGGGCGAGGTCCTTCCTAGTATAGAAAGGATACAAAGTGAAAACAAAAATTCCGAATCTATCGAACATCCACCCAGTAATATGTGTGAAGACTGTAAAAAAATGAACAGTAGATTAATAAGAAGGAACCTACTGAAGCAAGATGAAAGTTTTGAGGGATTCCAAAATTCTACTGAACAGGATTGGGAAGATGGGGTATTTCCTAAAGCCCAGATTGATTCTGGGAATGTATGGGATGCCCCACCTGAATATCAGATCATGCTTCCATGTAGTAGCAGTTTCAATATTAACAGTAGAGTTGTGAAGACAGCGATTAACAAATTCGGTGGACGACAAGGACTTCTGGATCAAAAGAAAGGTGTAGGGCAATGCGCCAGAATGATATACTCCCTGGGCTTTCCTGATGAGCAAGGGAATTTTGACTATAAAAATAGGTCTATTTACTATCCAATAATATCAGATGAAAATAAGCTAGAAGTAATAGAGGATAGATCTATATTCCAAGCTATTATGGAGGTAAAAACCCTAGTTCTTAAGGAAGGGAAAACCAAACTTGCTTTCCCCGAACTTGAAGGAATCTGCGGTATCGTCCTGTTAAGAATTGTAGAATATTTATTTTCGGGTACAAACGTGGAGATAAAATTATTCAAAGGCTATGAACCCCATACAACTACCGGACGTGTCATCAGAAGCAATGAGCCTGGTAAGGGTAGAGTAACCAGACGAAATGAGGACCAGTTAAGAAATCAAGCAAACCCGAAAGAGGACGCACTTCTTATCAAAATGAAGGATAAATCATATTCCGACCTCCTTAAAACAGTTAGACAAATGGTGGACCCGACAAAAATAGGAGTCGAAATCAAGACTATTTCCAAAACTCAAAACGGCGAACTACTTCTTACTGTAGGAAACGGTCCAGAAAAAATAGAAGCCCTTAAAAAAGAATTTGCAAACAAAATACCAACAATATCCACCTCGATACTTATAAACAAGAAAGTGATCCATATAAAGGATATGGACGGGGCTGTTACGGAAAAGGAAATTAGAGAGGCCATTACAGATTCTATTTCGGTGAAACCTGACTGCTTTGATATAAGAGCATTGCGACCAGCCTTCAGAAACACACAAAACGTAACGGTAATAATGCCAGCAGTAGAAGGTGAAAAACTACTCCAGCTAGGGAAAATCAGGATCGGTTGGACAAGTTGTAGAATCATAGAACGAAAAACAGAACTAAAATGCTACAAATGCTGGCAGTATGGACACACAAAAATTCAATGCTCTGGTCCGAACAGAGAGCACCTATGCCTAAAATGCGGAAAGGAAGGACATAAAGCAGCCATATGCCCAAACAAACCTTTTTGTGTTCACTGCGAACAAGAAGGGCACCAGTCAGGCAATCCAAACTGTTCTAGAAAGATTAGGAAAAATCCCGAAGTTCCATTAGTCCGAAATGGCACAGATTAAAATACTTCAAATCAATACAAATAGGAGTCGACCGGCTCAAGACCTGGCACTGGCCACTGCAAAAGAATTAGGAGCTGGAATCGTACTAATTAGCGAACCCAATAAAAACGCTATCAGGGATAGAAAGGACTGGATCTATGACGACAATCTAGATGCTGCCATCAAGATCATAGATTCCAGTATAACAACAATTAGTCAGGGAAGCGGTACAGGTTTCTCTTTCCTCTCCACGCCTGAATTTACAATCTATAGCTGTTACTGCTCACCAAACGATGAGATAGAGGATCTAGACAATACCATGCAAGAAATTGGAATTAAAATTAGAAACAACAAAGAGAAAGCCATAGTTGCTGGAGACTTCAATTCTAAATCACCTCAGTGGGGCTCAACTATTACAGATAGAAGAGGTGTAACTCTAACTGATTGGATAGCTGCAAATGATCTAGTAGTGGTTAACATAGGAAATAAGCCAACTTTCCGAAGACGGGAATATACTTCTATTCTCGACGTGACAATATCAACAACGGATATAATGCCACATATTAGCAAGTGGGAGGTTCTTAACCGGGAATCCTTAAGTGACCACAGTTATATAACTTTTGCCATCACTAAAAACAAACGAGTTCCCAAGCCTAGTAAAGGGCTCATAGGCTGGCAAACAAGAAAGTTGAATAAACAAAAATTACGATCTTCTATAGTCGAAATTGGTGATAGCCTTGATATCTCGGCAACAGGATTCTCAGGTACACTAGCAAAGCTATGTGATAAGTCAATGCCTATAAGAAAACCCATAAAAAACTTTAAGCCAATGTACTGGTGGAATGAGGAAATTGCTGAATTGCGCAAAGAGTGTATTAGGTCAAGAAGACTCTATACCAGGGGTATAAGAAATAGACCACCAGAAACAAATGACATTCTATGGGAGCAGTATAAAGAGAAAAAAAAGAAGTTGAAATACCGCATTAAAAGGGCAAAAAGAGAGGCATGGAGAGAGGTGTGTGATGGGGTCGACAGTGATGTATGGGGCGATGGGTACAAAATAGTCATGAAGCAAATGGTTGGTTTTCCACCGAGAACAAATTTATCAAACGCAGCCTTGGAGAAAATTGTCGCTCACCTTTTCCCGGTACACCCAGCCGTTATTTTTAATTGTGATACCAGTAGTGTATTTTCGAGCTTTACAACGGACGAGCTTAGTTCGGCAGTTAAAAAATTGAAAGATCACAAGGCCCCTGGCCCAGGAAAAATCCCCCCTGAAATAATTAAGGAAGTAGCAAAAGGGATTCCTGAGTACGTTCTCGGAGTATATAATGACCTAGCAAAGAAAGCTGTTTTCCCATCAGAATGGAAGAGTGCAAAACTGGTACTATTGAGAAAGGGAGACAAGCCCATTGACAACCCAGCATCTTTTAGGCCGATCTGTCTTCTGGATGTAGAAGGAAAACTATTCGAACATCTCATTCTTTCAAGGCTCAAAATAGAGTTGGAGCGAACAGGCGGTTTTTCGGATAGACAATATGGCTTTAGGGAAGGTCGTCAGACAGTGGACGCTATCATGGAAGTGGTGAAAATTGCGCAAGCTGCAACCGCTTACACAGGGCCCCATAAAAGATTTTGTGCAGTGATTACACTAGACGTGAAAAATGCCTTCAATAGTGCATCGTGGCAATTGATCCTAAACGAAATGAGAAAGAGAGAAATCCATGAAAGCCTCATCAGTTTAATAGCTTCATATTTTTCAGAAAGACAAGTAATAGTGGAAGCGGAAGTAGAGTCCAAAATTTACAAGGTAAATAGCGGTGTTCCGCAGGGATCAGTACTGGGACCGACGCTGTGGAACATTCTTTACAATGAGCTCTTCTACTTGGAGCTACCAAAGGAGATAGAATTGGTCGGTTTCGCGGACGATGTAGCTATGGTTGTGGTGGCAGAAAGTGAGAGCCTTCTGATGAGTAAGGCTAACTTAGGTTTACTGCGTGTTGCAAACTGGATGGAGACGAGACACTTAAAGCTGGCACCTGATAAAACGGAAGCCATACTTCTGACCCCAAAAAGAAAAATCCTACCCATACAGTTCGACGTGAAGGGAACTCTGATCGTCCCAACTAAGGCCCTAAAGTACTTGGGTGTATGGCTCGATACGAAATTAACTTTTAGTGAGCATGTCAATAGAATGGTGACAAAGGTAGAGAAAACCGTAACTGCCTTATCGTCACTCATGCCAAATATTGGAGGAGCTAGAGCATCGAAGCGGAGAGTCTTGTCGAGCGTAGCTCATTCCCAGATACTTTATGCAGCTGCTGTGTGGCACCCAGTATGCAAAAATAAAAAGCTCTTAAGTAAAGTAGCCAGGGTTCAAAGGCAAATGTGTATTAGGGTGTGCTGTGCATACAGGACAACATCATATGATGCAATTGGTGTTATCGCGGGAATCCCACCAATAGAACTACTGATTAAAGAAAGAAAAGAAACCTACTACGGGGACAGTAAAATATTAGCAAGACAACGCTTAGAAGCAAGATGGCAGACCAAATGGAATAATGCAAAATACGGACGTTGGACCAGGCGCCTCATCCCCGACTTAAGTCCATGGATCAACAGAAAGCATGGGGAAGTCGACTATTTCTTGACCCAAGCTCTCTCTGGGCATGGTGGTTTTAATAAATATCTATATGATCGGGAGAGAGCGGATTCTCCTAATTGTTTCTATTGTGGCGAGGAGGATGACGCAGAACACACCCTGTTCGCATGCACGAGGTGGGAGCTGTTACGAAGGGACTATACGAATTCAACAGGGAAACCTTTTGATGCAGCAAACCTGATGATAGGCCTGCTGGAATCTGAAGCCCACTGGCAAATGACGTATACGCTGGTGCGGCTCATTTTAGAAAAAAGAAAAACGAAGTCCGATAAGAGCTAGGCAGCCATTGTACTGAAGAAATGCGAGAGCGGTTCCAGTACAATGGGCAAGAGAAAAGAGGAGAGTTTTTAGTCGGTAGGAATCCGACACTACTCGGTTCGGATCCCGGGTGTCTATGTAAGATTTTCCCTCCTCTATAAAAAAAAAAAAAAAAAAAAAAAAAAAAAAAAAAAAAAAAAGCTCTGAGTCAAAGTAATAATTTTGGAATTTTTCTAAATTCCAATCTAGACATTTTGTCGGTCCTTGTATTGATTAATCTGTAGATTAGCAAACGTTCTTTCTTCATTGATTAATCTTTGAGTTTTATCTTGATTATATCAAATAAATATTTATTCAAGAATAATATTATTAAGATTCTTATTACAGATTTGAATTATGTAAAATATAATATAAAATAATATGCCGTTCAATTTGTATAATATAGATTTTAGTCCCTTATTAAAAGGATCATCTTTTTTTATAAACAATTTTAATTTGACAGAAAAAAATGACAAGATAATTGACTAGTATAATTAATAGATTTAATTTATCTAACAATCTGTATTTTCAACGAACGTCATTAACTAATTTACGTATATATTTTTCTCATTATTTTGATCTGATAAATTACTTTCCCAAAATATATTTTTTGAATTAAATTAATTGAAAAGGAAAAAGAGATGTGTAGGCGGAAATAGACTATTAGTGAAGAGATATATCATTCAAAGGGTAGATTTTCAAAAAAAAAGGTCAGATAATTTTAGATTAGTTGCGTTCGCCTCAGAGAGGCTTTTAATAAATTAAATTTTTAATAAAGATTTTGTCTATTTAATTGCATTAAAAAACTGAGATAAACTCTATGATATTATAATTATAAAATATTATTCTATTAAAAATGTAAGAGATAGTTAAGTTAGGAAAGAAAACCCAATATGGAATATCAAATTTAATTAATCAAAAAGCTTTCTTTAGCAAGGGAAAACTGAATTTGTAAGGGTTTCTATGTATTTGTGAAAGGATAATGTCTGTAGCAAAATCCTAAAGGGATTGGGAAACTTTTTTAGCTAATACCCTAAAATATATTTGAATTCGCCGAATTATCCTCTCGTTTCAAAAGGGAAAAAATTAAAGACTATTTATAAATTCGAAATTGCTTAACAAATTAATTTATAAGGGTCATTCTAGGGATGGAAAAAATACTACTAGGTTACTATCTCGATATCAATATATGGTGCCAATATGGTTTACAACCAGAAGAAGACCATTATTTTTTTATATACGATAAAATATAAATACTAAAAAAGTAGAAAAAAATTAATAAAATTTTCATTATAGAATAAAAAAATAATATTTAAAATCTTTTAACTTCGGATTTTGGACAAATGATGCTGTTTTATTTTTGATACACACAGAGGTTTTTAAGTAGTAAGTAAGATCATTTGGAATATTACTATATTCGGGCGTCAATCGATTTCTATGCGATTTTTATTTATTTAATTTTATCAAAGTTTTTTTTTAGAGATTTCTAGAGACACACATATATCTAGCCCTTTTTATCCCAAAGTTTTCATTTTTATGTGGGATAATTTACCCCAGTTCGCTCTAAGAGCTATTTAACCTCCATTTCTAGAGAAGATAAAGAATTAGAGTGTATAAAAATTACATAATTATCAAAACTTCAACGTCCCTATGAGGTCATATTAGAAACTAATCGAATATATGCATTATTCAAATCGCTTAACTCTATTTGAATAGACAATCAACGACATATGGGAACGAATTAGATATCTTACATATTTTAGAAGATTAATGCACGGAACTCGCGAATCTGACTCGCACTTATTTCTAAACCTTTTCTATATGTATTTCAGGAAACCCCAAATGTATTTCAGAAAACCTCAATTGTATTTTAGAAAATGTTAATTGTTTAGTTAGATATTTATATATATAAACATCTAACTAAATTCTAAAACTCGCTTTCATTTAATGTTAACATATAAACATTCTAAATAAAATTTATTATTGAATATCTGAACAAAATTCATCTGTTTCGATTCCCCAAAGAATCAGACTGATGGGAATTGTAGTAAATTAACCATTAATTATTAATAAGAACCATTCTATTAGGAAAATAGAAGAAAAGCGCGCTTGAGCCAAAGAGTTGAATATATATAAAATTTGATTATAGGATCTAGTCAGGGGATCCATCGCCTAAATGGAGAAGGCATCTGCGGGCTTAACGCGGAAGATGTCGGATCAAACCCGGCTGGGTCCTGTATCTTTTTTTCAACTCTTGGTTCACTATCAAAACGAGTCTGGTCCCAAGTGCACCAAAATAGGGCAGTGACCGGATAAATGTTTTTAACTTTCGCTTTCATTTAATGTTAACATATAAAACATTCTAAATAAAATTTATTATTGAATATCTGAACAAAATTCATCTGTTTCGATTCCCCAAAGAATCAGACAGATGGGAATTGTAGTAAATATATATATATATATGTATGTATGTATGTATATTTTCTGAAATACAAGTGAGATTTTCAATATTCAATTGAAAATTCTGAAATGCATTGGGATTTTCTGAAATTAACTTGTTTTTATTTGTGGAAAAGGTGTAAAATGTAGGAGTCGAGTAGTATTGCACTTTTTCCATCATTAAAAAAATTATTTGATTTAGTACATCTAATCTGCCTCACAACACAAAAAACGCAATTATTATTATAATTTAATTTTACTGGCGTTTAAAGCGAAAAAATCAGTCATAGTAAATGTTATGTATTCCCGTGAATAGATAACAATTATAAAATTGAGGTCAACGAGTCCAATGGAATCAAACAGCAAATATTCAAATGTCAAAGGATCGCGATAATTGATTGGATTCGAAAACCATTTTGCATTTGATAATTTCATTGAGAAAAAAAACAGATTAACGACGGGAAATAACACGACAACCGGAAAGAAATTAATATTACAGTAAAAGTTATACGCCACGAATTGCAAGTTATAAGCCAATTCGATATTCGAATTTGATTTTCATTAGACAACAAATTGAAACGGAGATTTCTATCTGAACTAATGGGAATCTTGTTTTCCTGGAAATAATCAAAGATAAGATTTAACGGTTTCAAAGTCTTCTGCGTCAAAACAGCGGTTTTAAGATAATGCTAGAGGCTGAGTTTACGGATGTGTTAGCAATTTTTTAACTAGACCAGTGTTTCTTAAACTATGGATTGCGTTACTAGATTTTGGTATCGCAGAACATAAAAGGACAATGAATAAATTTTGAATTGGGGTTAAGGCAGGATTCCCAACAATTTCTGATATTCCCTTAAATATATTGTAGGTACTATTGCCATGTTGTACTATATATTTAGGTGAAGTAACGTTCTCAGAATTAATAATTATAAAATTGAAATACCAATCAAATTGAAAAATGCTACATACAATGAAGTATCAAATATTCAACCAAGAATTCGTCACCTTAGAGTGTAAACCTGCTAAATCCATTTTTTATCATATATGACATATTAATACCGTTCGAAAGAAAAAGAAATGCAGCACCGTCCAAGTAAAACTGCTTATTAAAATTACGACCGTAAGATCGTTGTAGAAAAAATATGTGTAAAATAGTTTCTTTCCATAACAACAATATTAAATTTTGTTTGTTTTTTCTCTGCTCTATAAAATTTCATTATTGTTAGTTAGCAGGTTTACACTCTAAGCCGACGAATTGATTTTTTTACTAATAAGAAACAAGCACATTTATTTTATTAATATCTATTTAAATTTAATATAATGTAGTTCTAAAAAATTATAAAATTGTTCTAGTTCTAGTGGTTCCTAACCTAGGGTATTTACCGCCATGGGAATAATATATCTACTTGAAGGGGATAAACAGACTAATTAATATTACCATATATTGTCGGTAACGGGTTCAATTTTTCCGCTAGGGCCGGAGCGAGGCGAGGATGGATTTTTTTTAATAAGGGATAAAGACACATGGCTTGCTTGGTCACAGGGGTAATGAAACTGAAAAGGTTAGGAACCACTAATCTAATAGATATGTTAACAACAAAAATTTACTTATGATTTACTAGTAAAAATGTTTGTTTATTTCATTTTCATATAACTATATAATTTGGGGTCGCAAAAAATTTATCATTCAAAATGGAGTAACAAATGAAAAAGTTTAAGAAGCGTTGAACTAGATCATTAAAACAATAATTTAAAGTTTTTTTTTCTTTTGATCATTTTGGTCTAATAACATAAAAATTCATAATTATCTAACGATAAAAGTGCACGTTTTGATCACTTCATCTAGAATTATTATTAGCTAACTATGGATTGGCTGTGTAGAAGAAGGTAAATGAATTTTAGAAAGTAGAGAATTTGTCTAAAAATTAAGAAAGTAAAGAGGTCTATTTGTTTTAGAGTATAGTTTGATACTAGAATTTGTTCTTTTTCAAAATTTCTTAAATTCGTCATTAATGATTTTGAAAATTTAAGAGTACCTACATAGTGCTATAAGATCTATAAAAAATCTTCTAATCATAAATAACGTTTTTTAGAAAAATAGATAAGGCGAGAGGGTTAATAAGAAAAAAATCACTTTTACTAAAACAAAGACAGTATATTAAAAATATTATCTACTCTTATTAAACGAGCAAAAATTGTATATTTATTTATATATATATTTGTATCTTGGTTCTATTTTGAAAACGACTCTACCGATTTTGATGAAATTCACGGCTTAGGGGGTTTTGGGGGTGACGATTCGATCTGCCACTGTCTCATCTTCGAGAAAATTGTTTTTGATGGGTTTTTTTTGTAATCAAATTAATTATTCTCAGGTAGAAAAATGTCAATCTTAGGGGTTTCTCTTTTCTTTTGTACCCAGGCAGACGATGGGTTGATAATTCATTGTTGTCAAAGGCCTGGAAGAACTATTGTGATCGAGGGGTGAACCGCGATTGGAATTAGGTGTACACCTTTTTTGGAATTACTTTGGAATTCATTAGATAATCTATTGTTATCTATTGTCTTCTACTTGGAAATGAAAGTGGAAGTGGAAGTAGGTGTACACGATTTTCGGTCGCGGTTCACCCCTCGATTGTGATTAAACGTTAGAATTATTAACAAACGTTTTATAATTGTTTTTATAAAGAACCTTATTTATTTAATAGAATAAAAATAATCAAGAATTTATTTAAAAATAGAAAAAATAACACATTTAGATAGGTTTTATTTATTAACAATTGGATGAATAAAAATGAATCATGTGGTTGAATCAAAACAGGTGCAGGAGGTGGGGGATCCGGGGATGAGGTCGAGTGGGGCGGAGGCGGGGGGGGGGGGTACAGTGGTCGAATACATTATATATATTTGTATTTTTTTAATTTGAAAACGGCTCTCAAATAAAAATAGACCGTTTTATCAGAATTTTAAATTAAAAATAATATTAAAATAAAGCTTTTAACTGAAGGAAGAAGTTACCGAGCATGGTTCGGTGCCTCCAGGTACTAATTATTTAAACTGAGTATCACAAATAAATTAATTTTAGACCATGTAGTTAGTAGTCTCAATATTTTTATCTAAGCATTTTTGACGTTTTTTAAGTAATTTTGAAAAAACTAAAAAAAAGATACCGAACTAAAAGATGATCATAGATACCCAACATTGCACGAATTTCCATCATGTATTATGTAAATAGAATTATTTAAAAAAATAATACAGAAAATCTATGATTGAAATAAATTCGTTCGAACCTTACGAGCTTCTTAAATATCCAATAGAAAATTGTAAATCGAAGAAGAGAAAGGGAGGATGAAATGGATTGGGTTTTGGTCCATTAACTCTTTGTTTAATCAAGTAATAGAAGATAAAGGAAATTAAACTGACGCCTCTGCCCTGGAGAGAATAAATAGATAAAGGATTGCTTCTTACACAGAATAGTGATTAAATGTTTAAAACTCATCAACATTTTTATACACCTTTTACGTTTTAATGCCTATTAAAACAATTATCGTGATTAGAATCAAGGAACGGAGGTCAACTATAAGCTTACATATTATCATGACATCTATTCATTTTATTGGAAAAAAAATCTATTTAGATATTAACGACAGCAGTATGTTGAAACAACCCACTGGGGGTTCAGGTTAAAGGGCAAAGCTAGGTGAAATTTAATGCGAACAATTTTTATGTCTAAAAAGTAAATGATATCTCTCTATTCTAATGATGATGGATAGACTAAAAATATTTCTCAACTCCAAATATTAATGAAAAAGGAGACAAAAAGGAAAATTATTACATAATTCCTTCATTGACCCTATGAACCATGAAGAAGGAGGGAAGATCCCCAAAACGTCAGTTCAAAAAATGAAGAAAGAAAATCTTTTAATAAATACTTTTTATTGGAAATTTTTTATTTATTTATTCTTGGACTGCTTTGCATTAAATCCTCAGTTATAAAGTGACCACAACAAGAGTATCTGTATGTCTCCGAAGAAAAACTTCTAATATATGTAAATTGGAATTACGACTAGATGTTAAAAAAATAATAAACGAAATATTTATTATATATAAGGCTGAAGATAAAGGTAAAATCTTGGAATTATATATAAATAATCAAATAAATCAAATTAGACGTGACCAGAAGGCCCTTCCCATGCCAATCTTTTCTCCTTTTATATTATTTTCCGATCAAAGATGCTGTTACATCACGATAACTTGAATCTATCTTTGCCGGGGCATAGCCAGGATTGCAATTAATGTATCCTGACCAATTCCATTGTACCTGGATCAAAGTTGTTTTTAATGATATTGATGTGAGAAGGAGATACACCAGAAGATAAAGGCCTGAATGAGTTGGCCTCTCCATCGTGAAAAGAACAGAGTAGAAGGAAAGAAGCCGGGATCACGAGCCAAATCTCAGAAAGTTAGATACAATCCAATATCCAATTTACTAAGTTTTTAGGGGCTTCGAGCAGTGGTAAATTCTCCGTTCGATAAATTAGGTAAATTTATCTCCCACTTAAGTTATCTCTAAAAGGCTTAGGGAATTGGTAAAAATTGCTGGACTCTATATTGACCAGCCAATTCATCTTATGACCAGAAGATTCAAAAAATATGGTTTTATATAGATCGAAATGAAAACAGAGAAATAGTAATGTTGCTGGTAAAATATCATAGTGATACTCAAAGTATGGCGGTTAAGGAGTTTCAAATGAGTCTGACTAGAATATAAATTAATGAGAAATATCCCAAAAGGAAGTATAAAAGACTAATTTTTGCTATAAAGATAGTTTCAGTCTCAAATTTGTTTAAAAAATACAACTTTAAAATATTATGTACATAAGTTTCTTTATAGCCTATAGCGTTATAGGTAATGCATTACAAGTGGATCTTAACCCCTAGTACTTTACGATGTCCCAACCAATATCATCGAGATCCAGGTAACAAATCTGAAATTTGATTAACTAAATACTTGCATGTTTATTATCTAATCCTAATAAACTTATCTATCCATATAAATAATAATAATTTGGTTAAGATGATTAACATTATTCAACCAATGTCAATGTTCTCAAAAAGACAATAAAAGATTAGATAGCTAAAGAAAAGTTTTAAGAAAAATTATAGAAATATTTACGTTGTAAATATAAATTTTATTATGAATAAGTATTAGTATTTAATACAAAATCATTCAATTGAAAAGATTTTGTTTGCCGAGAGTGGTTGATTCATCAAATTAAATCAATTAGGGGTTAGTTTCGAAGATTTGGCATTCATTATCAGTCTTTTTATTTAGAAATATTCTATCTGTGTTTTCTCTCAAGTTCAAATACCCGATTAGATGTAGGTAAATTCAGTTTGTTGTAATAGTAAACTAGTCAGTGAACAAATGAATAAATATATAGATATATATTATTTAAATTCGTTATATACCATATATGTATGTGTTTATATGCATCAAGAAGAGGACGACTTCATTTATATTTTTTCATAAAAATCATTCAATTATTTCAAAAAATAGCTAATACAAATATGTCTATTTGTATCAGAAGAGGGTTGTCATTGTTGTGTTCAGTGTCAATCAACGCTACTTGACACGCTTTATCATGAAATATACCGATAAACAGCTTTTCTCTCCAAAGGACTGACTATTTGGAGAATTAAACCATTCTCTTGAAACCTCATTTCATTTGAAATAATTATATGAAAGAATATATGTATTGAAGAATTTGTCTTAAAACAAGAAAGTAAGATAAATAGTTTGATTCCAGTACTTTTTTTAGGTTTTTTTCATACTTTCTTGCAACTATGGTCCAAACAGCCACGGGCATGAAAAGACCGATTATTTAAAATATGATCTGAACTATTAAACCAAAGAGCATAGATTTAATATTATTGTTATGGGATTGGACTACAATTTTCCTTACTTATTATAGTTTGGAGCATAGCAGCTATGGTGGCTTAGGGCCATAATTGTGTGAAATTACGGTAATGATTTTGAAAATTTAAGAGTGCATAGTACTATAATATCTATAAGAAAAAACTTCTTATGATAAACAACGTAAAAAATTCTTATGATAAATAATCCGACAGGGTTAGTAAGAATAAAAAATCACTTTTACAAAACGTGAGGAAGTATTTTTAAGACAAAGGAATCCATCAAGTTTTTTTTTATATAAAAATACGAATATTGTGTGGATAAATTTTTCGTTTCTAACGGTATAATTTGTGATAAATTACGATAGAAACTTAAGAGAGATGGCCTGCTATTAGATCCAAGATCTTACTGATAGTTTTTTTATGTTAAAAGGGTTTTGTCAAGTGACTGCAAAATTGTTTAATGATCAAGATCGATTCTTTGAATAAAAAAATTTCCACGTGCTATCTGTCAGAAGTACCTACTTCACCTCGGAGTTCAAGCCAAATGCCCGAATTGGACTCTTTTGGCGAGTTCGATTCGCGAAGGGATGAAACAACCCTTCTGACATAATTAAAATAATCCGTAAGATCTGGGACCTAGTAGTAGACCATCTCTCTTGAATTTCTTTAATAATTTCTTAAAGATACTAATATCAGCATTTGTCTTTTATAGCTTGTTATAAACTGTTGAATTGAATCATTTCAGCACCCACCTGTTATTTTTGTAAAAAACAATGTAGGTCCAACCATAATTGAAGTGAACAGGATAAGGGTTCGTTCAATTGAAATTCCAAGCACGTTTAAAGAAGAGTAAGTGATGTAATAAGCGTGCAACAACCATGACAAGTGATAATTGATAAGAGCGATAGATAATGGGATGGATGCGGGCTGGACGGCGCGCGGACACCTACTGAATGAGCAGCAGAACCGGTCGACTCACGGCTAATAATATCCCGAATGCTCGCAGATCGATCCCGATAGAAGTCGAGTGACATTTGGTGGGGGAAACACTGATAATGTATGTTTGTTTTGAAAAACTCATCCATTAAGTACATCGATTCTATTTTATTTTCACGATCAATCAGATAGCAAAGTTGATCCATTCAACAACGAAAGCGCAAAGCCGAATCAATAAAATAAAATTTAAAAAACAAATTAGAATGCCAAATGCAAATTTCCGGATGCAACAATTTGGATTATGTGTTTTTAATGCTTGTGTGCAAATTAATTGTATTAAATCAAAAACTTATGCTAAAAGATCCTTCATTCAAATATGACATGGTATGAAAATATTCTTGATTTTTTTGAAATTTTAAGCATCTACAACATCCATGGAGCGGAGTTACTAAAGTGCATTTGTCCCTGTGTCAGTCAGGGGTAGGGATCTAGAGGGATACTAAAGGGGACTTGTGCCTATGTATGTACCTATATAGTATATATATACCAATGTGGGGTTAGGAGGAGGGGTCCAAGGGGTGCTGGGTTCATTGGTGAGTCCAGGGGGTAGGTTTACTGGGTTGGATGGTGATCAGAGGCGGGGGAGAATTTCCGGGGTCGGGAAGAGGGTTGGTGGGATGGGGAGTGGTTGGAGATGGAGGAGAGGGAGTATTCAAGTGACGTGGGGGTCCAGGGGCAAAGCGCCTTGGCTAGCACCGAAGGAGGGCCTTGCAGCTAATTTATATGTATTATTTTATATATTATAAAAATTGTTCAATTTTGTTAAGAGAGAATGGTGTAGGTTCTTGGTTAAACATATTTTAATTAAGTAAAGAAAATTTTAAAAATATAAAATTCTGGGTAGGTTTCACAAATATAAAAGACAAGACGCTTATTAGCATGACTTTCTCTCTCTCTATATATATATAATTATATATTTCGGCCTACAAGCCTATCTTCAGAGTTCAAAGAGAAAATGTACCCCGAAAGCGAGTTTGTCTTTTATTTTTGTGAAACCTACCCAGAATTTTATATTTTTAAAATTTTCTTTACTTTACTAAAAATTCTTTAGGCGCTCATATGTAAGTCAGAAATTGAAAACAAAATACGGTCGGTTTGATAATAGAAACTTAAAGTCTCATTCTCTCATTTTAGTAAAGTCGACTTTGTTCCATAGATATAAATTGAAATAAATAAACCAGGGGAGTAAAATGCATACCTCAAGAGAGCCACGTCTAGTAAAATATTTTATCTGCAGTTTATTGCGCTTTTATTGTATCATAACGAAAAAAAAAAAACAAAGATAATTTTTTATATCTTTATATACAGGGGTGCCCACAGGGGGAGGGGTTAAGACGCAGAGTGCTTCATTGAAATTTATGGGGGGGGGGTTGAAAATTATTGCATTTTAGTATTATAAGCTAAAAATAAATGTAATCTTATGACTTCGATAAAAAGTAATAAAAAGCTCTTCTAATTCTTTAAAACTGAATAAAATGGGGAGGGGGTACTTTTCATGAAATGGGGGGAGAATCCCTGTTATATATATAAACTGCTCTACAAATTGAAGTGGACCAATTAGAAAAATTCAGATATTTAATTTTAAATTTTAATTATTTAATCATTTTTTTTTTAATTTTAACACTCGCTCAGGTGTGTCTTTATTTTTAACACAAAACCCATTACTATTGAATAATTAAGGTTTTAAAGTCACAATTAATTACCATTAAAAAATCTGAATTTTTATAAATGGTACACTTCAAATTGTGAGCAGTTTATATATTTTGAAAAAAATGATGGTTGTTTTCATGCAACATAGAATGCTAATTCAATTGGATATAAAGAGATTCAAGATTGTCTAAGGTTCTCATTTAGTTTTTTTAATATTAAACATAACAATATATACCTAAATATATAATATATACGAGTAGGAATATATGAGATTTATCTTTCATATAATAGCTATAAATTAAGAAATGCAAATTCTTAGGTAAGATCCCAATAAAAGTAGCAAAATGTATTCTAAAAGGATTATAAGATAGAAGCAAAGTCAATTTAATTTATTTGCATAATTGACATTGTAAATTCAAATTCGCACAACGAATAATTGAGTTATTTTAGGAAAAGTAACGAAAAACCACACAAGTGAACAATTTTCGGAATATTAGACAAAGCAAATTTGAGGGTGAATTTTTTTCGTGGTTGGAATACGCAAGGCGAAATTAGAAAATTGATTTAAATTTTTCAATAAAATCGTCTACAGGTTCAGATTCGATAATGATGAAAGATTTAGCTAGAGTCAACTGAAATTTTCGATGTGTCGACAATATTCGAATACCATACCTGAATTAGTAATCAGAAAAGTAGAAAATTTCCTGATATCCCCATGGGGTAAAAATCTCTCAGATTACTACAATAAGAGCGTGATAAAGATCATAAAATATATCAAATATATTAAATAATTGTTTTATCGTTCTTAAACACATAACTTAATTCAAATAAAAAATAATGAGTTTTTTAAGATTCGATTTGAGAATTTGAAAATTAAATTAAGAAAGTAAATAAAAATTAAAATAAAAGTAGAAATTTGTTGTAGGGAAAAGAAAATATTTTCAATCTGTTTGATGACTGGCCTGATATGTTTGCTAAGAAGGAATATTGATAGAATGACAAATATGCAAAGAAGTTAATTTATTTGGTATATAAAATGAGTTTTTTGTGTGTGTTGATTTGTTTTTGTATATATTGATTTGAGATCAAAGTTTGTTTTTGATTTGAAATTGTTATATGTATTAATTAAGGCCTTTAATTTTTTAGAGCCCTGAGGAAGTCAACAAAGTTGACGAAACATTGGCAAAAAATAAAAATTATTTGCATAAGCTAGGGTCCTTATTTCCTTACAACAACTTTATTAATAAAAGTAGAAAGATAATTATTATATATGGTATTTCATTGCATTTTTTTTTTTTTTGAAAAAATTAAATTCGACAACGTTTTTTGAAAAAATTATAAAAAAATAGGGGGTCAGGTTGGTCGACTGGGTACATTCTAATCAAGCTAGCGCGGGCTCAAGCCCGACTCGCTGCAAACCGACTTTAATCTGATCTCTACATAATTGAGAAAAAATTAATTAATATATATGTAGTATCATAAAATGGCTAATGGTTAAAACCAAAAAATAATAAAAATAATATAATAGTTATATAGGTATGTATAAATTTTGGTAGTTGTTTCCATGCAACTTATAATAAAATGTTAATTTACTTGAATATAAAGAGATTCAAGATTGTCTAAGGTTCTGATTTAGATTTTTAATATTAAAAATAAATAAATTTTTTAGTATTGAGGTGTACTTTTTTAAATAAAAGAATTTTTGTTCTGATAATGATACAGATGTAAGTGTTAGAAACGTCCCTATAAGAAAATTTATTTTTTAATGTAACTTGGGTATTGTTCAACAAAAAGAATAAATAATAATCATTTCAAAGGAATAAAATGTCCTCAACAAATTCATCAAAAATAAATTAAAAAAAATTATTATACACCCAGTTAATTAGAATAGAAAATAATAAGATGTTAGGAAGACATATAGATGCATCGCCACATGTTTTCAGGGGACTATAAGGGGTTTCCCCTTCCTAATGTAACTTTTTTTGTATCAATATTATAAAAAATTATAAGTAGAAAAGTATTAATAGCAAAGTTTTTTATAGTGTATTCAAATAAAAATAGTACTATATGATTATTTTTGATTGAGTTTGAACTTTAAGAAATCAATTATTTATAGGTTAGGCTATATTTAGTTCATCTCAAATTGATAATACAAGGTAGATAGATATTTATTATTTACGACTACCAGAGCAAAAGAGAATCTTCTTTGAAGGGAATTAATTATTTAAAAAATTATTTTTTACTCTCACTTATATGGAAAGTTTGGAATGTCAATTTGGAAAATGGACTTTTGGAATTTTTCTAAATTAAGATTAAAATTTAATTTTCAACTTTTGAATTTCATTTCGAAGTATTAGATAAGCTTTATAGTTAGAGTACTCGTTTTTTAGAAAGTTTATCATTTGCTAATCTCCAAAGCAGGAAAAATGTCAACGAGAGAGTCTTTTGCTTGATGAAAATAAACATACCTATCTATCCATATATATACGAGCTGGCCTTCGGCACGCCCTCTACAGCTCGGCCCTCCGGGCAGGTGGCCCTGGCGGGAGGCGTCTCGGTATATGATTATTAGGTCTGTAATATATATTTGTAATATTTTGCCCACACGCACTCATTTTGGCTATTGATTTTTACAGCATACATTTTATATAGTCTTAAAAACTAACATTACAAAATTTGATCTATATCGGAGAGAGTATTAATTTTTGCCCCCATTCACATTTTGGGAGGTTGAAATTATTTTTTAGATATTTGCAAATATTTAGATATTTGCAAATAAATAACTCTCAGTTTTCTAAAGAGTAAATGTATAAAAAAGGTAAAAATTTCTATATTTAGCTCCCCCCCCCCACCTTTCGCCCCCATACAGTCAATTTTGATAGTTGATTTTTACAGGAATAGTTTCTTAAAGTAATAAAGAATAACTCTACAAAATTTTATCAAGATCGGAGAGAGTTTTAATTTTTGCCCCCACTCAGATTTTGGATAGTTGGGAGTCGAGTTTCAAAAAATCCTGAAATCACTTTTTAGATATTTGTATTTAGAATTTTATTAAGTAAAAATCAAGAAAATATCTTATCGTTCTTAATTGAAAATGCATAATTAGTGTAAACATATTGCAAAGATATTTTGCCCCTTTTGATCCCTTTAGGGGTCGAATTTCAAAAAAATCCTGAAATCAGTTTTTAGATATTTTAATTTAGTATTTTTATAAGTAAAAAGCAAGTAGATATTTTATCGTCCTTAAGAGATATCGCATAATCAGTGAAAACACACTTTGCCCCCTTTGACCCCCTTAGGGGTCGAATTTCGAAAAATCCTTTCTTAGTGAGCCCCTATGTCATAGATGTAATATCCTCTCCAAATTTCATGTTTTTATGTCCAGTGGTTCTGGCTGTTTTGATGATGAGTGAGTGAGTGAGTGAGTGTATAGGGCAAAGAATTTTATATATATAGATAGATATATATATATCAGTGGCGGTCGGTGACTTTTCAACCAGGGAATACTGTCCAAAAAAGTACCGTTTATTTTTTGAAATTTTTTTTAATCTTCGATTTTCTTTTACAAATTTCATCGAATACGGACGGTATCATTTTCGTTATTTCTCAAATTTAACATTAGTATTTTAAAAATATATTTTGGGACCTTCGCCCCAAACGGATACTGCTTTGTATGAACAAGGGTAGCAGTCAGAAATTAATTATTGTGAGACTTAAACTCCACATTCCCTGAGATGGAAATCGACCATCTTTAATTTCTCCTAATTTTATTGCTATAAACAAGCTATGATGATTTGTATAGCACTTTTAGTTATTTCTGATCTTATATATTGAGAGTTCTTAGAAATGGATCATTCTAAAGATTCCCGAATCATTATTCGTTTTTTATATTCTTACTATTTTAATAGTTCCTCAACGAGAACAATTTCTATTCGACTAAAACTCGTCTGATCTTGTCTTTGACATGCTTGAACTGGAGATATATCTACCAGGCAGGGACTTCAAATATTTTTCCAATTAATATATCAAATAATAATTAATATTCAATATTTGTTCTTAAATGAGGCTAATTAATACGAACCCACATTTATATAATTCTTTACAGTCGTTTTTTGAGATTTATTATGAAAGACAGTATAGCAGAGATATACAGCGAGTTAAGAACAAGATAAAGATTTTAAAAAGGTTTAATTTAGATGATGTTAGACAAAACGAGAGTAATGACGATGTTGAGAATATTATATCAGATGTGGTTAATGTCTCGTCGTTGGTGTTGCCTCAGAAAGTGACAAAGATTTTAAGTTATGGAAATAAATTTTCATATGTTTCTAGTGAAGTCAAGTCTCCCAACAATAGATTTTTGAATTTGGTTTGTGAAATGGAGAAACAATTGAGAAATATACAACCGGAAATGGAAAGAAACCAAACAAGATCTAGGATGAACAATTTATTGAACAACTATTTACATAATTTTTCTCCAACCATAGAAGACCGGCGGCTGTCTAGGGATATAAGTTACGCAAAAAAATACATACATGATAATATAGAAGAAATACAAGTCTTACTATCAGACAAGTCAAATATAACAGTTGTAATGAATAGACATGAGTACCATTGTAAAGTGAAACAGTTGTTAACTAACAATGATAAGTTTCAAGTTGCAGGTTTGACATCTTTGGCGTCGTTACAGAAAAAAGTTAATAAATATCTGGGACAACTTTTGTCTTTAGAGATTATTGATAAGAAAGCTTACAACAATATGAAATCTAGTACACCAACACCATCTAAAATGTATGCCTTGGTAAAAGCCCACAAATCTGAAATGCCTTTGAGGATAATTGTGTCATCTGTGGGTTCTCCTATCAATGGCTTAAGCAAGTTTTTTTCTAGAATTTTGAAGGCCATTACAACGAACAGCAATAGAATAATAAATTCTTTTGATCTAATCTCAAAGATAGAAATGACAAAATTAACAGGAAATGAAGTGTTGGTCTCATTTGACGTGGAAGATATGTTTGGATCGATTGAAGTTAATTTGGCGTTAAATATCTTGGACAGCAGGTGGGAAGACATAAAAATGTACACACATTTGGATAAGGATATGTTTATGGAAGGTTTGGCCATGTGTTTGAGAGAGAATTATTTTACTTATGATAGCATAATCTACACACAGGTTAAAGGACTCCCAATGGGAGCTATTTTGTCGCCCTTGATCGCAAATGTGGTGATGGATGATGTGTTTGATAGGATCATAGCCCCACTAAATTTGCCCTTTTACTATATATATGTGGATGATTCGGTCTCAGCTATGAAACGTGAACTTATCCCTGTAACGTTGGAATTACTCAACGGCTATAATAGCAATATAAAGTTTAATGCAGAAGTCGAAAATAATAGTCAGCTACCTTTCTTGGATACCTTACTAATTAAATCAGGGCATGAAATTATTACGGATTTATATACAAAACCATCCAAATCCAATAGGATGATTAAGTATAACTCATATCATCCTTTAGCACAAAAAATATCTATCATATATGGTGAAATAAATAGAATATGGCGGATATCTCATTCTTCTTTTCTTCAAAAAAATTTGAATGATTTCACCATTAAATGTGTACAGAATGGTTATCCGAGAGAGTTGGTGGAAAATCTAAGAAGAAGATACTATGTTAAAGAGTGGAAAAAAAGAAAAATACAAGAAAATCCATTGAGATTCATGGGGTCGTTAACATACGTACCAATATTAACCGATATGATAGTGAGAATGTTTAGGGTGGCAGGTGTAATGCTGGCTAAACGCCCTGTAAAACCCCTGTTATCTTTGTATCGGGTTCCAACTGTCAAGGATGTTTATAATGAAAACAATGTCGTATATGAGATAAAATGCAAAGACTGTGATAGAACATACATAGGAGAAACAAAGAGAATGCTAAGGACAAGGGTCATTGAACATGACAAATCGGTAGTAAAGGGCAAATTAATATCTGCATTGGCCATTCACGCAATTGACTCAAATCATGAGTTTGATTTTAATGATGTCTCTATATTGTGCAGGGAGAGGGATGATTTCATACGTAAGATGAAAGAATCCCTACACATTCTGAGGAATAGAGACAAAGTAGTCAACTTTAAAGTAGACACTGAGAACAATGTCCGATACTATAGCGACCTAATAAGCAAACTAATAAGCTGAATTGTATATGTTCATAAAAATAAGTTGGTTGTTTCCTGAGTGTGATTTTTTGGGAGCGGTGTAGTGTGTTGACTTTTCCTGAGGTTTTGCTCTCTGCTGTTTGATGGTAACTGTATAATTATAGTACCTTTGTTGAAAATTGTTAATGTTGTATATCTTGTTTTGTATGAATTTTTGTTTTTGAAGACTGGGGTTTTAATTTAATTGTGTTGGCAGCTGGTATAACGTCATACACTATTTTTATTTTTATATTAAAAATAGAAAAGTTTTATATAGAATGAAATTGAATTGATCAAAGAGTGAAAAATTATAATTTGTCCTAAGATTTGACACGGGAGAATATTGTGAATGTAAATAATTGAATGTTACAATTGTATTTTAAAAGAATTTTGTGCTATAATAAAAACAAATGTGTGATTGGTAATCAAGGTGAGAGAGCATTTCAAATAATGAACCTAATTTTAAATAATATGACAAAGAAAAAGAAAAAAATGTCTTTATATATTTTTTCAATTTTATAGAATTGCATTTGTTACTCTCATCTATAACAACAGATGTTGGAATTTTGCTGAATTGCAAAGAAAATGTAAAAATAAAAATAATATTACCAATGTACTATTGAAAACTGAGGGTGAGTGAACTGATCTTTATATATATTTGTTTCTTGATTTGTATTTGCAATTGTAAGGTTTATGTATTTGTACTTTTTAGACTGATGATGGCTTGAGAGTGTCGGCCGAAACTGTCTCCCAGTTTTAAAATAAAAAGATTGATAAGGACATAAAAGATTTTGTTTTTTTAAGTCTTTTCTCCTTACGAGAACATTCTAACTGTTCTCATGGTTTTAATTAGCCTCATTTAAGAACAAATATTGAATAATAAAACATCATAGTACTCTATCTAAATAATTAATATATTAAGCAACAATTAATATATCAAAGAGAGTTATTTTTGACCGCGTTTTTAAACAAGATATATATATCGCTAGACTACTGCTGGTTGAGGCTATTGGAGTCAGTTGAATCTTAAATCTGGACCAAGAGTAAAAGAAAAAGATATGATCCATCTAGGTGTGATCCAGCGCGATTAGCCCGCATGACGCTTTTACCAAACACGGATATAGACCACCTAGTGAATTTGTAATCTGAGATGTTATATACTTCAATCCCCCAGCCCAGCGCGCTCAAGCTGTTAACACGTGTGTAAGGTGTTGCTATCAATCAATCATGAGTTTCCTATATTCATCTAAGATATAGCAGTATTTTATCTACTGCTGTAACTCCAAAATTATAATAGCTAAAAATCTGTAATAATTCGGATGGATAGCTAGTATTATAAGGATAAAGTCTACAGAGTTTCAAATTTTTGAACCATTACTTTGGCCGGAATAAAAAATTGATCTTTCAATTGCAAAAATCTCTTGTTATTTAGACGAGAAACTTACATCGTTGAGGGCACAGGTTATAATTGAAATAGAGACTTGAAACTTGAGAAATATTTTTTTTAATTTATTTCGAACCATATGAGCCCTTGTCCGCGTAAAAACATACCCAAAATAAGGACCATCCTAGTGTATATTTATTAACATCAAGCAGAGGATACCTTTTTTGATTCTTATGAAATAAACTTTGTACTTTCAACAAGAAACCCTTTTAGTTTTAAGAATTGATAATTTTTTTTAGTTTATAAAAGTTAGGGGTGGAGAAACGAATTAGCGAATGTATTTGTTTGAGATTGTACTTTAAGGAGGGTACTTGAGATTTGGGGAGGATCGACCAAGTCAGTCAACTCACTCACCGAAAGCCCTCTTGAAAAGATTAGTTTGGGTGCGCTGAATTGGCGGAACGTTGTTGGCCGGAAGCGCAGAAAAGATGTCCACCATGCCCCAGTTATGGGACAAAACGACTGTTAAGAAGAAAAAATATATATAAACCAAAGAGAGAAATTAAGAGTTGTAAAAAAAATATACAAATAAAAATAATAATCATAATAAATCAAAAAAGTTCTGGTTTGGGGTGAGAAAATCTCAAGGATTTGAACATTCTTAAGGACCAAACTTTTTTTATGAAGAAATCTTAAGAGGATTATGTCATGCTTATAAAAAGTATTTTTTAAGTGAAAAACATTTAAGAGATTTCATATATCTTAATTAGGCTCTAGACCAGGGGTGACCAACCTTTTGGCTTACATGGGAGGCATTTAAAGAAAAAAGAAATGCCTCGGGCCGCAAATAAAATTTATAAATTCCATTGATGTCTCTTAATAAAAAATATAGTTAATAATGTAGAATAATAATATCTACTGTGATATAGAAGCAAAAATGTCATAGCATAATAAACTTTGACTTCTTTTCCTTCGGGATTTTGTTTTAAAATCACTTCAAAATGTTTTAATTACTAAAATCATAAATATTTAAAAAAATGGAAATATGAGATGAAGAATACTTTTTAATTATTCGAAACTTCATTATTTCTGTTACTTGATAGTTGAGCTTATAATTTTGTTTTGGTGAATTTTATTCTCGAAAATAACATCAAGTAAGTAAGTATATTATGTATAAATAAATCTTTATTCCTCGACCTGCTTAGAGGCACAAGTCCTCGGTGGCTAGGTCCTCCAAACATCAATACAATCTAGCTACAATACATTAATAAACATCAATACAAATTAATTACAACAATTTAAAAAATAATAAACAAGTAAAAAAAAATAAAAAATAAAAAAAATAGAAATGTATGCTCATTAATAAATAACATGACCATAGATTTCCATCAAAAAACAAAAAGTAATTTAAAAATTCCGCGCAAAAACCCGATACCAGGAGCAAGCGACGCATTAGCCATCCCGGCATTTGCCATAAGTTGTTAAGGAAACCTGGTCAAAACCTTAACAAGGATGGTATGACCTTTCTCTACCTCACCTAATCTCTGCTTGTGAGAACTAAATAAAATTTTGCACAACTCTAGGACATTAGGACTTGACAAAATTTATAATTGATTTAATCATAGGGGGCAGAGGACTATAATCCCAAGTAGTAACAGACAGATTGTTCCACAAATCAATGCCAGATCCTACAATTGAATGTAAACCGATATTTTTCAAGAATCTTGGCTTACGAATCTTTTTTCTATGATCAGCTCTACCTAAATAATTTGGTTCCTGAAATCTATTCGTTATTTCCTCCCAACTCCTAAAACCCTCATAGGCTTTGAAAATCACTTTCAATTTAGCCCATTCCCTTCTCTCCAATAAGCTAGACCATCCTAATTCATTAATCATTGAAGTGACACTACTAAACCTATCAAATTTACCAAAAACAAATCTAGCCGCCCTCCTTTGTACCATATCAATTTTTCTCTCTAATCGTTGTGGATGTTTGTCCCAAACCACAGAACAATACTCTAAATTAGGTCTTACATAAGTTAAATAAACTTTTGACTTAACTTCTCTAGATGTACCCTTCAAAATTCTACCAAACATCCCCAATTTCCTATAAGCCTTATTGACTATATAACTAATATGCATATCCCACTTTAAATTTGCCTGAATATGTATGCCTAAATATTTATAAAATTTAGATTCATTTATAATATTTCCACCAATGTAATAATTTTGAGGACTAACCAGATTTCTAGTACTAAATCTAACCAAATTTGACTTGGAATGGTTTAGTTCCATTGAATTGGATCTACACCATCCTTCAATTTGATCCAGGTCATTCTGTAAAGTAAGGCTATCACAATCATTATCAATTACTCTATATACGACACAATCATCCGCGAAAAGCCTAATAGATGATTGCACGATAGAAGGCAAATCATTTACATATATAAGAAAAAGAAGAGGACCCAGAACACTACCTTGAATCACCCCAGACGTGACATCTACTCTATCAGACAGACCATTACCCACTTTTACAATTTGAGTTCTATCCCTAAGAAAACACCGAATAAATTTAATTAACTTAACAGACAACCCTGACGAGTTTAATTTTTCTAAAATAATTTTATGACTGACTTTATCGAAAGCCTTGGCAAAGTCCAAAAATACTGCATCTACACACTGACTTTTATCTAAAGCTTCCTGTAATTCCTGAATAAAAGAAACTAATTGAGAATTACAGGAATAATTTTTTCTAAAACCATGTTGCCTATGATAGAACCATCCTTGCCCTTCCAAATACGAGCGGATATGAGAGTCTACCAACCTCTCTAAAATTTTGCCCACCAGACTTGTTAAACTCACTGGCCTATAATTACAAGCTAAGCTCTTATCTCCCCCTTTATAAACAGGAATAACTAACGCTCTTTTCCAACCAATAGGCATAGTTCCCTCATCCAAACATCTATTAAAAAGTAAACATAAAAATTTTGAAATACTATCCACTACAAATTTCAAGAGATCACTATTAATTTCATCCTCCCCCGAGGCCTTTCCTGGTTTTAACCTCTTAATACCTAATGCTACATCCGATTCCAAAATGACTAAATCCTCCATCTGACTATCACTAGAACCTCCATCAACTAACTCACCCTCCTCTAGAGGTACAAAAACGGACGAATACTGTCTATTTAATAAATTTGCCTTCAACACATTATCCTCAACCAATTCACCATCATCCCCTAAAAGCGCAGGGACATTTGCCGAAACATTTAATTCCTTAAGAAACGAATAAACATTAAACCAATTTCTATTACTACAATTCCTATCTATATAATTATTCAAATAATTAACTCTAGTCAAATTCTTTTTTTCAATTAACAGCCTATTTAGCTCTCGGAATTTTCTTTTATGATTCGAAGACTTATTCCTATTAGAATATGCTATCCTACATTTCCGTTTTAAATTCTTAATGGTTCTATCATAGTAAACAGGATCGTTACCCACTTTAACTAATTTAGAGGGAATAAATTTATATTTTCCTTCTTCCAAAAGATTCATAAGCCCATCCCATTGCTGATCTACATCCCGAATTACAGACCATTCTAAAAATTTAGATTCCAAAAAATTATTAAATCCCATTTTATCTCCTAATCTATACAGCCAATGCTTCTTTTCGAAGGTTAGAGACTGACTAACTGATCCCAAATATTCTATTACCACAGAATAATGATCACTAATTCCATCTTCAATAGTGACTCTCATATTATCACTATCAAAGTTGGTTAAACAGACATCGAGGACAGACGCTTGCCCACTGGACCTCTTCCTAGTCCCCTCCCTAACAATTTGGATAAAATTTCTACTTTTGAAAATATCATCAACCAAAATTTGAGCAAGAGAATTACTATTTGTCGCAGATGACCAATTTACATTAGGCAAATTTAAATCTCCACAAACTAAAATATCCTTACTTTGCATAGATGTACAATTTAAAAAATTATCTAAGTTTTCTAAAATTTTGAAGTCCTGACTAGGAGATCTATATAACCCAACAATCACCCTACTTATACGTCCAAATTTCACATTCACCCCTAACATCTCCTCTTGTAAATCTAAAAAATTTAAACTACTTGGAAGCGAATCCTTGACTGCTATAAAGACACCACCCCTCTACCAGACTGCCTATCCCTTCTATAAACTATATAACCCTTAGGAAATACCTCATTATTCGAAATCTCCTCCCTAAGCCAAGATTCTGTACCAACAATAACATCTGGATTAATTAAATCCACATGTTGTCCAAAATTTAGAATTTTATTCAAGATACTTCTACAGTTTATTATTAACAACTTAAATCTCTGATTTCTATTTCTGAAAATTGTCCTCTTACCCCCTCCATTTAGTTTTTTTGATATTCCAGTATACTATCAATACACACCTTCCCTAACTTGTAGGAACCAGACCTATTTAAATTAATACCATTCTTGCCTAAATCTTTATAATCTAAATAACTATTAGAATTTATAAACTTACAACCATACTTGAAACAGACACTTTCTAAAATATGATTTGCCCAATTAATCCTTCTAAAATCTACATCCCTTCTATAAATTATACCACTAAATATTAATTTTGCTCCCTGAAATTTATTTCTAAGAGAAATAACTAATCTATCAAATTTTAAACGGAATACCTCAGCAGTAATATCATAGATATTATGCGTGCCTACATGAATAAAAACTAAATCCTTTCTAGCCCCTACATACCTCTCTACCATATTTTCCAACTGTTCAAATCTTGTAATGTAATGTAAATTCATATTTTTAAAAAGTTAATAAATATTGTGAAGTCAGGAGGAATATTTGTTTCTGGGTAGGTAGTTTTTATAAAATGTGAATAAAGATATACATTATTAAATATTTCTTTCAGTTCAATGACTGTCTGATTGCAGTTAAAATAATTAAATATAATAAAAAAGGTTAAAAATATGCCAAAATTGTGATTATTTCTTCAGAAATCTTGATATATTTTTTCACATTTATAATTGAAAACCTGACTTTTATTCTTCGAAAAGTTTTTGGGAGATTTTCTAATTTCTTCTTATTAAAAAAAAAAAAAAATCAGGTAAGATATCTTTTCCAGTAACATGAAAATCTCAGTATTTTAAGAAAGTTTATAATTTTAGGTCAGGGCCGCATTCATTGTTGTGCTGCAGGCTGGACAGCCTTGCTCTAGAGTCTAGACGGTCAATCATTTTTGGTACCGCGACATTTCATCCCCCGATAAAATATCCCCGACAAAATATCCCAAGGACAAAATATCTCCCGGCATAATATCTTCTGACAAAATATTCCCCAGTATAAGGGAGAATCATCATCATTGAGTACACAGTCCTAAGACTGGTTTGATGCAACAATCCGTCTCCACTCGACTCTGTCCCCCACCAGTTGTTTGACCTCTCTAAATGTCTGGCATCCCATATCCCCAATTATTTGGGGGAGGGAGGGAGAATACAAAAGAGATTAAGTGAGAAGCTTATAATCATAATTTTGAATAATATAAACAGACTTTCATATTTTGGCGACTAATTAGCCGTTTGAAAGTGCTGCTGTCTGTCGTTAGATTTTCTAGCTAACAATTTATTATTTTTACTATCTATAATATAGCATTTCTCATCTATATTTACTTATTTATCGTCTATGTTTACATTACACATGTGTAATTGCAATTATTGATTGTTTGTTAAAAGTGTTATTAATCATTATAGTTATTAATTATTATTATAATATTGGGCGAAAATATAGCGCCCCAAACTCACCCCGCCCGACGGTTGGCTGGTTCGGTTTTCAATGTGTGTTTGATTAGAAAAAAAAATGGGAGCCCGAAACACACCCCGTCCGGCGATTGGCTGATCGGTTTTCAGTGTGTGTTTGATTAGGAAAAAATGGGAGCCCCAAAGCACACCCCGCCCGACGATTGGCTGTATTATATTTAGTTTTTTTGCCTATTTATTATTTTTGTATTTATACTTTATGTTAGTTTTAATATTTTATTTTACAATCATTTTTCATTTTTCAATTGTGATTTCTCAATTTATTTATAATTTGTATTTACTTACTGCTATTATTGGTATAACCTAATCATAAATAAATTTAAAAATTTATTAAAATTCTTAAATCTAATTTTAATTATAAAATTAACTATAAAACACAAAAAACTAATAAATAATTAATCCGATATTCCGATCTCCCGGTATTGTTGGAGTAGAATATTAATTTTTTTTTATTGGGATCAAAAAATACAATTTTTATTAAAATACGATAATTTCGGTATCTACATAAATATGTACCTGATTTAGCCTATTTGTTTTAAGCCTGAGTTAAACTGGCGGCGCCTGAATGTTTTGAATTAAAAATAATCTATTCCATCTCAGATCTAATAGATGACACCCTTTTGTGATTTTCCTAGAAAATTTAAATATATTTCTATCGGCAACTTCGTTTTCTCACAAACAAAAGCATTCCAGATTATCTACATCTACAGAGGGAGTGAAGAAAGGTATAAAGTGTAAACTACTTTCATTTAACTTTTGTTGATCTTTGTTTTCTCTTTTAAAATCATAGATCAAACAGAAGTTCATCTCCAAAAGCTCATCCAACAGATCTTTGAAATAAGATTGAACTATACAGCGGGTTGTGTGTGTGTTCAGAAAAGCCTGAAACTTTAAATCCCCAATTTTTTTTCTAACAGCGTTTATCATGATTCCAATTTGGCTTTAGGCTTGAGGAGAATATTGAACAGCCCTCTTGTTGATAGGATATTTTCCCCATATGTATATAAAGAAACGTATTTTATCTGTTCGGCACGAAATTAAGCGAGAAAAGTTGGTTATAGAGAAATATTATATATGAGAAAAAAGTCAAAAACAATTCCCCAAAGGGTAGAAAGGATCAATTTAGTTGAATCAAATAAACCATATAATAAGATTAAATTTATTTTTTGCCGACATGGTCTTTTTTCAGTCTTCCTTTTACTTAAGAAATTTCTAAATTGTTGAATTATTCAATTACAGTAGATAGAAAAGCGATATCCGAAATCTGAAATCTCACTCTAGAGTGATTAATCTAATTAAGAATCGGCCTTTTCTAGATTCCTTGATTTATTAACACATTGTATGAAAAAGCACTTATGCGCTTTCACATTGTTAAATATAATATCAAGATTTAAAACAAAATTTTGGGTTGAACTTCCTATGGGAAAATTAGGGAATTGATTTTTTTTATAATAGTGATGCAAGAAGGAGTGAAGTTTTTCGAAGTAGCAAATTTTATATATTGAGACAAAGTGTTTCTGTTGGAATTATAAATTTTATTTATTTATAACGAGACTATAGTTTCTTTTTATAAATTCATAAATTAATTCCGTATCCATTGTAATAGACTGATGAAGAGGCAAAGCCTCGAAACTATAGTCTCGTTATAAATAAATAAAATTTATAATTCCAGCAGAAGACACACTTTTTTATTGTCTCCTTCAACAAGAAGGAGTTATACGAAGAAAGCTCAGCTAAAGGATTGGCTCCTCTATCATGAAAAGAAGAAGAAGAGGAGAACTTATGGCCTGGGTAGGAATCCAAGGTATCTGCGGGTCTAAAGCAGTTGAAGGTTTATTTATTTATTTATTTATTTAAAAGGTTATAGGTTGAGGGGAAGTCGTTGGTAGAAAGCCAGTTCCAGTCTGGAGAAGGGTAGCCTACAGAGAAAATTTTTCAGAGGAGGCCACATCTAGGAGACATGATTAAAGTTTTATTCAAATATTTTAATTTTTTGAGTATTTTTTCGGAAATAGAATACACTAGTTCAGTAGTGCTTAAATATATCAATGATGTGGACACCACATGATTTTCACATTATCTCTTATTTGAAATCATCGCGACACAATTTACAGCCCCTTCCTTTAATTCAATCAGATTAAAATTTATACACGACTAATAACTCGTGAAACCAGATATTAGAAAAGTGTCTATTTAGCACTTGATTTAAAAATTATGTCTCATGGTTTAATTTAACGTAGAAATCCGAAAATACAACTCGCATAAATATTATAAATAAGAGTACTCAAGGTTGCCGACGTCGCAGGCAATCATGAAATGATGGGTAATATACATAAAGCACACTAAGCTGTACACATTTATATGTGAGAAAGGTTGACCTTCTTCTCAGCAGTCAAAATATATATATATTTTAATTAAAATTCATTTAAAAAATCCGAAATAAAAATGAATTTGAAATAATAATTAAACAAATCACTCTTTTAAAATAATTTGAATATATATATATATATAATAATTTAGATATTATGCATGGCTTGGGATCGAATCAGAATGAGCCTGAATAATTAAATTAAAAATTAATTCGTATAGGAATGCTCACTTAACCTACTGAGCTATGGAGCTCTCAGAGACGAGGCTCGAAAAATAGGTCTTAAGCATTCCTTGATAAGAAATCATTAAATAAATGGCTTTAAGAATTACACCAAGCAAATGGCAATTTGTGATTTAATTGAAATTTTTTTATTCAAAATTCAGTTAAATAGGATATAAGTTTTAAGAAAAAAATAAAAACCGACTTCAAAAAACTAAATGCAACAAATAAAATACACTAAAAGGTATAAAATAATTATTATCTTATTTAGTTACAACTAAACGACGCAATATTAACGATGAAATTACTTTTTGAAGTCGGTGCCAAACAAACTATACCTATAAGCGAACGTACCCGCCAAACGTCACTAAGTAAGATCCGTCGAGTGCGATTCATAAAAGGTATGTTTGGCACCGTCTTCTAAAAAGTAATTTCATGTTAATATTTCGTAGTTTACTTGTAACTAAATAAGATAATAATTATTTTATACCTTTTAGTGTATTTTTATTTGTTGCATTTAATTTTTGGAAGTCGGTTTTTATTTTTTTCTTAAAAATTATTTTTATTTTTCTCTTTTTAGTGATGTTATTAATAGTGATCATATCATCAGAACTTGACCAAATTAATATGGCACCATCCCTAAGATAACCCCTTTCCAATAAAAAAAGAATCATCGAAATCGGTTCATAAACAAAATTAGGCCTGAACAAACCTAACAAAAAAGGTCTAATACCTATGAAAAAAATGGGACCAATCGGAAAGTAGACTGAACCCAATGCAAATTTTCTTTCAAAATCGGTTCACAATTGGCGGAGATATGAGGTAACATAGGCACAAAAAAAAAAATTCAGTTGAATAGAGAACCTCCTCCTTTTTTGCAGTCGGTTAAAAATGGATTTAAAATATGTCCATTGTTGCAATTTAAGCTTTGAAATTGACATTTTATTGTTTAATAGTTGATGCGAAGCAGCCAAGTAAACATATAATCCAAGTTTCTTATATGAGAAGCTCCTCAAAGAAGAAATGTGCATTTTTTTCTTTAGAATCTTAATTTAATATTTTTGTTTTATCTAGGTGTCTTAATATTCTTCTTCCTGTTAAATGGAAGCAAATGTAGCTTCCATGACTGGGAGGTTTTTTTACGGAGTGAGCTTGTTAGCCTCACGTCCAACCCCTTTTAGTCGCCTTTTACGACAAGCAGAGGATACTATGGACCTATTCTACCCCCGGTCCATAGGGGTCTCAGTGTGCAATACTTTTTTTACAATTAGCAGTTATTGGTAGAAAGTCGGGAAATTTCATAAATCAACTGGTGTGGTCACCACGACTTTCACATTCTCACTTATTTGAAATCATCGCGACACTCCTAATTTACATCCCCTTCCTTTATTTAAATCGGATTAAAATTTATACACGACTAATAACTCAAGACACTTGATAAGTCCACCAATTTAAAAAAAAAATCGTTAGTACCGTTTTTGAGTAACTAAAAAAGCGCAAAATCTTTCATGTAAATGTCAACTTCCGGTGTTCCTATTTCAACCAAAAGCTTGCTGTACCCATTCTAGCTTAAGTTTCGAATTTCGTAGCTTTGAGACTTATGGTTGCAAAACGCAGGGGGTGTACATGTACATACGCACTGACCAATGGATTTTTGGCCCCTTTTTGGCCTCTGGGGACCACAATATCCGGCTTTATGTCCTAAATCCGGTTTCCAACTATTAAGGCATCCATTCCTTCCACCTAGAAGTTACAAAATGAAATTTTTTTCTTCTCTGAGATAGAAGCTCTCAAAGCGTCATGACCCAGGCAGGCGATCTTAATACTTCATATTACTATATTCTATAGAATATAAATGTGAAAGTAAAAAAACACATGTAGGTATGTTGATTGTTATTTTTTGAAATTGATTAGTCTAAATAGGAAGTTAAAAATAGACAAAAAATTTATGCATTTTTTAGTGTAATTTCCGAACATTAATACATTTTCTAATTTCTGTTGTATTTTAGATAGAAATATTATAAAAAATAAACAGATTATAAAACAAGGGATTATTTTTTATGTGTAAGCACTTGTACTAAAGATATATAATAATTAGCTCGGTTTAAGGAAAAAAATTTAGAGACACATAGGACTGACTATGAAAGTACTTCTAGTCTAAAATTTGAAAGACACCCCACTCCCTCTTCCATATAAATATATTAGTGTTCATTTATTATTTTCATTAAGTTCTTGTTGCACCGGCGAGTTAAACTAACTATCAAACTTATTTGTCAATCGAAAAGTTTGATTTTGCAATCGTGAGTGAGAGAAAACATTTTTTGCATGATTTTTATTCCTGGTGAATTATAAAATCAGGATGTATATTGTGTTATAATTATACATTTAAAATTATAGAACTAAAAAAGATAAATCTTAAATGTTCTATATTAAAATCACAGACTCATATTTTAAGCAATTGATGTGGGCAACATTTATAAAATTAAATTTTTCTCGTTATAACCACTATTTATCATTTAAATGTTTGTTGGATGAAGATTAATGATCGTTTGGGAGATAAAACTTGTTGAAAATACATATAAATTATGCAAAAAATACAATGAAAGCACTTAAAAAAAATCAGAGTGAACAGAAAGAATGAAGAATCGGAAATAGTCAAAACTAATGAATAATTAAACACTTATGATTAACTAATCCATATTTAAAAAATTTATGATTAGTATAAAATTTAATCTAAAATGAAAAATCTACTAAGGCTTTCAGAAATGTTATTAGAACAGTGTGGTTGTTAGTCATTTATTAATAAAGAAATAATAGAAACAAATGTTCATTACGTTTCTTTACTGAAAGTGTATTTTAGGCAGATCCTCAGAAAATCTTTCGGAACCAGAGTGAAGCCCAAATTTGTGTTTGAAAATAAATAAGATTTTTAATCGGGAATATAGATATCCATAATTTAAGAAATAAATACGATACTTTAATAAAAACAATCAGAAATTAATAAAAAAAATTTTGATTACCATACAACTCGTTTGGAGATTTATAATGATGATAATATTTAAGAAAAATGAAATTAAAAATAAAATAAAATAAAAAATATTTAAAATTATAAAAAAAATAATAAAACCGACTTCAAAAAAATTAAATGCAACAAATAAAATAATAATAACTCAAAAATAAAATAAAATACACTAAAAGGTATAAAATAATTATCTAATTTGAGTCACAACTAAACGACGAAATATTAACATGAAATCACTTTTTGAAGTCGGTGCCAAAAATATACATTTTATGAATCGAACTCGATGGACTTGCTTAGTACGATTTGGCGAGTACGCTTGCTTATATAAGTTTGTTTAGCACCGACTTCAAAAAGTGATTTCATGTTAATATTTCGTCGTTTAGTTGTAACTAAATTAGATAATTATTTTATACCTTTTAGTGCATTTTATTTATTTTTGAGTTATTATTATTTTATTTGTTGCATTTAATTTTTTTGAAGTCGGTTTTATTTATTTTTTATAAAAATTATTTTTATTTTTCTCTTTTTAGTGATGTTATTAATAGTGAGTTAATATAATACCTTGCATGCATCTCGTAAGAGAAAGCTTCGGGCGAATGAATCAGAAAATGATAATAAAATTAAATTCATAAATATAGAAATTCTCTTGAAACGTTTGCGGGTTTTGAATGAATGTTTTAAGATTTTTTATAAAAGATTTTATTTATTATAATTTCGATTATTTGCTCATAAGAATTGAAGATTCACGTTATTTCGTCATTGATCATATGATCTGAACTTGACCAAATTAATATGCGACCACCTCTAAGGTACCACCTTTCCAATTAAAAAAAAAACATCGAAATCGGTCCACGTGGCAAAATGTTCTCGCTGAACATAGATAAAATAAATGAATACTTAGGTATCTTGACTATCTTGGAGCTATACTGATCCTAACGCAGAAAGAATCATTAAAATTAGTTCATAAACAAAGAAGTTATGGCTGAACAAACATAACAAAAAAATTCCAATACCAATGAAATTTATATTTTTACCAATAGGAAAGTAGACTGAACCCAATGCAAAAAAAATCATCAAAATCGGTTCACAATTGACGAAGATATCCAGGTAACATGGACAAAAAAAAATCAGTCGAATTGAAAACCTAATCCTTTTTTGAAGTCGGTTAAAAAATAATGATAAATTTTCAAAAAATAAAAAAATCTTCTTTTGAGGTTTTTATTTATTTATTTATTTATTTATTTATTAATCTCCATGTTTTATAAAATTAATATTTTATTTAAATTTTCTTTTTATTAAAGATTTTAAGATCCGAAAAATCAAAATATTTTTATTGGTAAAAGATAATATTTTCACAAAAAAAATTTCTGATTGTTTTAATAAAAGGTTATATACCGTACATCTATATATAGTATAAATTCGATGATTTCAGGGAGGTTCCCGCGCCCCGTGAGTCTATGCTTGTCAATTATCATCTAAATACAAAATTAATGCAGCTTATATTTGATACCATTCTCCCCTACATCTGCTATTCATAGTAAGAGTTAATTAAACTCAAACATAAGCGTAAACACCTTGAACCTTCATCTTAGGTATTTATAATGCAAATTCAAAGTAAACCAGAGTAACTCAGAATACGAAATCCTTTGGCTTAAATTTACAAGTTGCTATTTCATATATAATTTAGAATAATCAATTCTCTCTTTGAATTTGCTTTTAAAATGAACATTTTAGAATCAATATAGCTATCAGATTGTGAATTGTGACTATTTGGGCTCGAAATTTATGTTACATGCTTAGGAGGCAGTCAATCATATCCGGAAGTTTAACTGGAGACTAATGAAAATTTGATTCTATTCCTTACTAATATTTTATTGTTCATTTACTTCTTGTATGAATGGTTATTTTTTATCTTTAATTTTAAATTTTATATAATTATATAATTAAAAATTTTGAGTGAATATTTTATTAGTTTAAGAATAGAAAGAAAGGCACTAAAAAAAGGATATTTTAAAATATCGGTAAATTCTAAAATAGGCCCACCAAAACGGATAAAAACAAAACTCGCTACGCTCTAAGCAAATTTTACTGATTTGGAAAGTTGTGTCAGAAAATGGTTTAAGTTAAAAAGTTGAAACTTGGCAGATAGTTAATACAAGTTTATTAATACAAACTAAGGAATATCAAATATTAAAGTAGACAAAAAAGAGTGTGTCTTCTGCTGGAAAAATAAATTTTTAATTTATTTATAACGAGACTATAGTTTCGAGAGCTCTACCCTCTTCATCAGTCTATTTCAATTGATATCAGACTTTCACACATCAATTCCTGTGATTCAATAGTAATAGACTGATGAAGAGGGTAAAACCCTCGAAACTATAATCATGCTATAAATAAATTAAATATTTATTTTTCCAGCAGAAAACACACTCTTTTATTGTCTCCTTTAATTTATAAAAATTCTGCTATTCTCGGCAAAAATAAACTTTCAATTATATCAGATATAATAGGTTGGAGTTGGTGGTATTTCCTACCTATTACAATTTAAAAATGTTTCACTATAAACCCACACTGCGTTCCCTAAATTTTAAGAAATATCAGATACAACCGTTTGATATCGCTCCATAGTATAATTATATTTTTTTGAATTTTCACCCAAGAGTTGGGTAGCTAGAAAGTCAAAAATATAATCATTTCGGTAATATAAATATTTTGGCACCTGAAAAAACTAACCACGATATTTTATTTTGAGTTATCGTAGATAGCGTAATCTAGACAAACTGGCAGAGAGAAAAAATATTTTATTTTCCACTTAAAGATCTATAAACAAAAATGATTTTAAAAAATTAAGTGAAATAAAGAATGCGGGTAGGCAAATTCTTGAGTCTATCAGAGTATTTATTATTAAATTTGTCCAGGGAGAATAGTCTAGGTTTAAAGTGAAACATATTTAATAAAATAAAATGAAATTTTAATTGTTAAATTAATCAATCGAGGCCAACGCTGCGAAAAATGAACGAGGAAAGGATTAAAAAAGAAATTCCATAATTCATATAGACAATAAGTATTAGTTTGGGTTCAAGGATCAGTGGCTAAGAGGATATAGGAGCTAAAGCTCTTATGACAAAGCATCACAGTACACATGCGAAGGGCCCGGGTTCGAGCCCTGGCTGATCCTTTTGTCTATAAATAAAAAATAATAATCTTTTCTTCGTTCCGTAAATTTAACTTTAAAATTTTAATATTTATTATCATTTATTGATTTGTACATATTACCAGGCTTCTTTGACTAGTAACAAGAAATTGAAAGGTGAATATATTCACCTCCTAAGTTCTGATTATTTGTTATTAAAGTGAAAACTTTTTTAGCGGGGGCAATGAGAAAACTTTATGAAACGACATGAAAAGAGAAAGAGCATAGAATTAGGAAGATAGAGATTGAGATAGAACGATTTACCGGATTCTTCTTTGTGGGGAGAATGGTTATTCCTCAAGTATTCGAGTAAGTTGATTGATTTTCAAAAGATTCCTTCAGATCTTCAGCAAAGATAACGGGTACGATAACAAAGCAGTTGCTATGGTTACTTATAAAATTTCCTCCCAAATTTAGTATTTTACAAATGGGCTTTATCCATTCATACTTAAGGTTATTGAGATATATTTGAAGGAATAAATACATTTTAAAGAATTTAAAAAAGTACTATCTTACTTAAGAGTAAAGTACTTTAAAATAAACACACAAATTCCAAACACACACGCTTGGATGCTCAAACGTTCACATGCACCTTAAACCATTTCACTTCTGCCGTGGGCTCTTAAGCACATACAATTATTTTTTATGGCCTAGAATATTTGGCCTATTTGAGTGGAACAAATTTAAGTTTTTTTTCGACTTTGACGGGCTGTGTATGTTGAGTGTAAATAAATATAGGATCTAAATTAGAGCCTCTGGCTATTTAATGATCAACTTTATTACTTTATCGAAAACTAGCTGTCCCCGGAAGTTAGACCGGAAGGGGTTCGGACAATAGAGCATTTTATTGCCTGTTCACTCAAAAAGGGAGGGAGAGGGAGAGTTAGCTCAACAAACACAAATACAAACTTTTTTAGAACTAATTTTTGATCATTTATATATAGGTATTCAACCATTCAAAATGTTCGCAAGTAATTAATTCAATTAATTTTAAATTTTTTAAATAAATAAAAAATTTGGCCCCTAACAAGAAATGAATTTCCATTTTCCATTTTAAACTCGAAATCAATGCATTTCGGATGATTTTATTATCTGTTTTAATTAATAAATTTTCTTAAACAAATAAGATTTTACTTCGTCCAAAATGCATTCTGTAATTGGAATTCCGCCTTTTTTAGGAACCATTTTTTTCTGAAATAAATAAATAAGTAATATCTTAAAAAATATTATTTTTACGGATATTATTAAAAGACGCTTTTTTAGTCGGTGAGGATTTTCTGTTCAAAGAATTTTTTGAAATAAACTAATTAGTATGGATATTTATTTATTTATTTATTTATTTATTTGATTATTTTACGGACTAGTAGTCCACTTACAAAATAACTTATAAATAACACTATACTTATAAATAACACTATAACAATATAAATTATTTTGATTGCTATAAAGTAATTTCTTAGGATGAAAGATGAAAGTACATACGAACTTAGAGTAAGGTATGTTTTATCACATGAATAGCAATATTTTTTAATGAGAATTATTTTAGTTCTTTAAATTTGATCATTGCGCGAGAATTATTATAATGAACGCCTGCTGCTGCAACCCGAAAAGCAGAGCATTCGTTTTGAATGCATACCCTACTGCTGGCAGGTGGCGCTGAATTTTTTATGTCAGTTTGGTATAAAACCACCCAATAAAGTTTTGATTCATGAAATCTTTATAATTATCAAAGATATATTTAAAGAAACTAAACAAAATAATATAAGAGTGGAGAAAAAAATGAAAGCCTCTGGCAAATTTTTCTGATTTGGCAGTTTTTATGCTTCTAACTTATTGAGATAGAAGGCTGAAACTTGGTGCAAAAATACACATTATTTATTCATTTAGATTTTTCATTGTTTCACTTAAAAAGTAAAATGGGATTCAATTAGTGTAGCTACACTCTCTTTCGGTCAGAGTAGTAGGTATAGCTCGTAAACTAAATAAAATAAAAACATGAAATGTCTAAGTAAAAAGTATGTAATTCTTTACCCCAAAATAAAAAATCTGATTAAAATTCTAATCCAATGATTATTTGGGGGAAGGTCGAATTTTATGTAGGGTCAAAAATAAAAAATAAATTTTTATCATAAAACATAAGCTATAAAGATTTTTATAAGTAAAATTAGATTTAATTTTTAACCGACTTCAAAAAAAGGAGGAGGTTCTCTATTCGACTGATTTTTTTTTTTTTTTTTTTTTGTGCCTATGTTACCTCATATCTCCGCCAATTGTGAACCGATTTTGAAATTTTTTTTGCATTGGGTCCAGCTCTACGTTCCGATTGGTCCCATTTTTTTCGTAGGTATTAGACCTTTTTTGTTAGGTTTGTTCAGGACTAACTTCTTTGTTTATGAACCGATTTCGATGATTCTTTTTTTATTGGAAAGGGGGTATCTTAGGGATGGTACAATATTAATTTGGTCAAGTTCTGATGATAGGATCACTATTAATAACATCACTAAAAAGAGAAAAATAAAAATTTTTGAGAAAAAAATAACACCGATTTCAAAAAAATTAAATGCAACAAATAAAATACACTAAAAGCTATAAAATAATTATTATCTTATTTAGTTACAACTAAACGACGAAATATTAACATGAAATTACTTTTTGAAGTCGGTGCCAAACATATACCTTTTATGAATCGCACTCGACGGATCTTACTTAGTATGTTTGGTGGGTACGCTCGCTTATAGGTATAATTTGTTTGGCACCGACTTAAAAAAGTAATTTCATGTTAATATTTCGTCGTTTAGTTGTAACTAAATAAGATAATAATTATTTTATACCTTTTAGTGTATTTTATTTGTTGCATTTAATTTTTTTGAAGTCTGTTTTATTTTTTTCTTAAAATTTTTTTTAAAACGGCGATCTGAGAGAGCTGGCTATTTTTTAGTGATTTTTGACATCTATTGCCATTTAGAAATGGATTAACTTAAATTTTTGACAAAATTTCACGAATTCCCTAATATCCTTCTTATCAATGACAAATAATAAGAAATTTGATCTCTCGTGTATTTTGGGGGTTATAAGGTACAGAATCCTCGGTATAAGATACGGTTCGCAGTTGGCCGAGTAATTTTGATTTTCGTAAAGTTAGGTATCCGAATTTTGAAAGATGGTTGAACAGTCAAATGAAAAAAAGAAATTGTGCTTAAAAATTATTTTTCTCCACGTTTCAGATATTTCTTGACATAACATAATAAGAGAATATAACATTGCATGCAGATTAAAATATTTTTAATAGGTAGAAGATATATTATAAATATTTAATTGATCCTCTTTAAATTAAGCAACTCTGCAACTCTCGGTAAAATATCACTTTTTAATTGAATATTCAAATATCTGATTTTAATAATTAAATTTATGCTAGGGATTAATAATAGGAAAATGAAGAATATTTTAATCCAGCCAGTAAGTTGGCTTTTCATTAGTAAATTGCTTTATAAATTCAAACATTAATGAAAAGCAAAATCTCACCACTTGAAGCGCTGCTAAGTGGGGCTTAGACTGAAACAGATAAAAAAAGTTGAAATAAAGAAAAGTTTTCATTGGAAAGAGCCGCTCGTATTTCTTTCATTTTTTTTTTTTTTTTTTTTTTTTAATTATATAATGAACGTAGGTTGTTTATAAAAACAACAAACATTAAACATGAGCTTGTCATCTCTCTAAGTGCAACTCTAAGCTCTTTTTTTAGCTTTTAATAAAACGTCGCTCGGGCACTTTGCCATGGCTTTTATGTAGCCACCTGTACCTTTGATCCTAACAACTATCTTTGGGTGTAATGTTACAGATGAGGACAAGTTGCTAATTTCAAGAATTAATAAATATCATGTCTTGGTAGATAAATATAGTACCTATATAGCTTGAATGTGATCACATTTTATTTTTATGTATAATTAAAAAAATCAATTTTAATTGAAAAAAAGTTGTTAATGAACTTAAAATAAATTCAGAAAATTGATTCAAAATTCAAAATACAATTCGTTGATTTGATTAATTGTTTTTCTTTCTCAAGTTTTAGTGTCATTTAGTAAAATTCATAGTTCAGATAATGCTTGAGAAGAAGTTTTTTTTTCACAATTTAATGTATCATTTTAGTAGTGAAACAGTTGTCATAGAAATGAGTTGAATGGAGGCGGGTGGTTGCGTCAAACCAGTCTTAGGACTAATACTATTTATTTTTGAAATTTTAAATCAATTTTCTTAATGTATATGGCCCAAAGAATAAAGTGAGATGTAGTTCAATCAATCGCTATTTTCAAAATATTTATTTATTGTTTGTTTTTTTATATCATTTATAAAGTAATTATTTTTTCAAAATTTTCAAATTTCCAATCATAAGTTGATTCATAAAGAGAAATCAATGAGGTTATTCTCTGCATGATGCAAATAAACATAGACATATATATATATATATATATGGTATATATATGTTGCAGTAAAAACCCGTTTTTTCGCTGAATACCTTTATTCAACTAGAGTTTACAGATGTTCGTTCAGTTTAGTTCAAAAGTCTAGATTCTTCATTTTTGAGCTTCCGCCTCATTTCGTGTATTTATTTTCAAAAAATTTTGACATTTTCGTTTAAAATTTTTTGAAAATAAACACACGAAATGAGGCGGAGGGTCAAAAATGAAGATTCTAGACTTTTGAACCAAACTCAACCAACATCAGTGGACTCTGGTTGCCATAAAGGTATTCGGCGAAACGCGTTTTTACTGCAACATATATATTTTATATATCAAATATAAATATTTTATTTGTAAGATACTATAGTTTCGAAGGTTGGACCTTTATCATCAGTCTTTTTAATTATAAATATTTTATCTGATATTTCTCATGGCGTTATTACCCGATTGGATATACAAAATTAGTTTTGTTATTATAGCAAACTAGCCACAAAACGATAACATTTTAAATTGACAAATCGTCCAAAATGCAAACTGTAATGAAAATATCGACACTTTTTGAACTTGCATGTGAAAATCTTCTTCAATTTCAATCCTATTATATTCTGTATAATAAATGGGTGTTGAATTGAATTTGATTCTATTAAAATATTTAGCCTAACATTTTCCATCTAATATAAGTTTATCAATTATTTATTCAATCGATCGAATATTAAATGATAGATAAATAAACCACCATTATCAAATCATATCAACTAAATTTCAATAAAAATATTTTTAAAGATAATAATAAGATCAATTGAAGGGATTTTCGATGATAGACAAACAAGCCAAAATGGACTTTTTCATTCGGAAAAGATAGAGATGAATAATTGGAATTATTAAAATATGCAGAAGTAATTGGGGAAAATCAGCAAAAAATGAGATATAGTCCCGTACAATCACATTTCACATTGTACATCCAACTCTCTTTTTACACGAATTTGAAATTACAAGGTCAAAAAGTCTTCCTTTTTCTGGTTTTTATTTCATTTATAGGGATTTTTAAAAGCATTGAATTAGTAATTAGAAATAAATAAATAAAAAATTCATCATTTTTAGACGAATTTCTGAGGTATGTATCTACCTAGAGTTGGGTGTATTTATTTCGACACTGGAAACGCGGTCCTGTTAGGTGGTCTCGAAGGGTGAACCGCGATTGGAATTAGGTGTACACCGTCTTTGGAATTATTTGGTATTACTTTGGAATTCATTAGATAATCTATTGTCATCTATTGTCTTCTACTTGGAAATGAAAGTGGAAGTGGAAGTAGGTGTACACGATTTTAGGTCGCGGTTCACCCCTCGGATGGTCCCGAAGGTATTATGATGTTCTGTTTTAAAATAACAATTAATAATAATTGTGAGCTGTTTGTTATAAAAATATATAGTATATATGAATATTTTTTAGTAAGTAAAATTATTATTTCAAAATTTTCAAATTTTCATTGATAAAGGAATAATTTCTCTTGAAACTTCTGATATTTTTAATAAATGTTTCTATTTTGTTTTATAATAGATTTGTATTTATTTATATAAACCAATCAATCAATAAAAATGTTTTCAATATATAAAAAAAATCATTATAGATATTACGCATGGATTGGGATCGAACCAGTCGCTGAATAAATAAATTAACAATTAATCCGTATAATGTGCTCACTTAACTCACTGAGCTAATAAGCTCTCAGAGACGCCGCTTAAAAAATAGGCTATTTAAATGTCATCTTTGTTTTGAATGTTAAATGATAAAAAAATTAATTTTATTATTAATTTATAATATTTAAGTTTTTAATTCGTTACAATCATTTAATTAAGCCATATTTAAGTCTCCAATTACGTGATTTCATCAAATTATCATAAATTTATAATAAAATCCATCTAAACAACCATCGGTTTTAAATTAATTTCTCGAGAAAGAAGCCTTTATAATGAATTCGGTTTTATTTAAAATATGACAAAAATTTTATTTTATCCTCCAAAATTTGGAATTTCATTGAAACTCTCTAAAAAATTTGTTTGAAGGAAGAAAATTGCGGAACTCCCGGAATCGCCATCTACTAAATGACTTTAATATATATAGACCCATTTCCCTCTTACCCTTAGGAATAGAAATATTCAAGGAGAGGCTCTCCCAATAGGAAAACAGCCGGTTTTGCTACTCGTTGATGTAACGGAAGGTTAATATATGTTTATAGGCTGCGAAGCAGCCTATAAACATATAATACCAAGACTCTTATATGGGAAGCTTCTCATAGAATAATAGTTTATTTTTTTCTTTTAGAATCTTAATTTATAATTTTTGTTTTATCCAGGTGCACTTAATACTATTCTTCTTCCCGTTTACTGAAAGCATATACTTGCTTCGGTAACTGGGAAGTTTTTTTTACAGAGTGAGCTTGTCGGGCTCACCTCCAACCCCTTTTAGTCGCCTTTTACGACAAGCAGGGGATACTATGGACCTATTCTACCCCCGGTCCACAGGGGTTTAGTTTTAGATATTTTTAATAGATAGCGTTGGATAATTCCTCACCGTCTTAGAAAATAGATAAATAAAATTTAATTACTGTTTAATTAGAATTAATGGTTGTATTTACTCGTCTACTTTGAAATTGTATTAATAATGCTTGGATTAAGGGGTTTAATAATTCATTCATGGCACACCTTTTAGCTTTGTTAATATTTGATAACATTCAAGACCTTGAAAGGGGCGATAAATCAAAGTTAAAAATTTCAAAAGAAATTGTGTCTTAAGAGCTTGGCGAGAAATAGATTTCCTGCAATAATAATTATTTATTGGTGGATTGCGTTGCCTAGATTCATTAGTGCCATGTTTTGGCACTTTAGATCAGGGTTAGGTTAGATTGCAGTCAAATCAAGATAATACTAATGTAATTAGTATTTAATACAGATGGACGTGAATGTGAATTTTATAACAGCTACTTTACAATAAATGTATGAATGGCAGGTTTGTGCAACCACTGTTTAAAATTCGTAAGCTATGAGGGATGAAGGATAAAGTGAAATTTTTCAGGTCTCGGTACTCTGTTTGCAGTTAAGCTGAATTAAACATATAATTAATTTATTAAAGGGTAATTCAAAATACAATCTGTTCGATTGAATATTATTTGTTACAATAGAAACCGATTAAAATCTTAAAAATATTATTCAAAAAATAATAATTTTAGCTGGAAGTTCTGGAGCTAGAAAGCCCACAATTTAATCAGTTTTACGAATTACAAATACCTACATTTTAGCACAAGAATATACTTTCTACGCCTTTTTGTTTTTAAGTTACCGTGCGTATATGAACCCAGAGACACAGGCAGAGAAAAGACATGGTTGAAAATTATTTTTCTCCAAACATTTATCAACACAATGAAAAAAAATACTTTGAAAGTTTTTGAGAGAATCCAACACTAGGCTCGCAGGCTAAGCCTGGCTGCCGGACGTACCGAATAGCTAGACTCGACTCAAAATATTGCTTTCCGATAAGTAAATCTATTTCGTATTGAATCATTCTCATTTTTACCTAAAGGATAAACAAAATAATTGACTCTAAAGTAATAGAAATAAAATAAGTAATTGAAATAAAGATAGGTATTCAAAACTAAAGTGGGACTATGGTCAACTTATTTTCTAAAATTATTGGATAAAAAATATTTAGTAGGTACATTAAGTATAAAATAAAACGAATTTATTTTTGGAGAGTCCCTAATCTCTCCAAAAATAAATTCGTTTTATTTTTATATCTTAATGTGAAACCTACCAAGTATTTTTTATCCAATAATTTTTTAAAAAACGTTTCACCAAGTACCAACACCAAATTCCTTAAAAACTTATTTTCTATTTAATTTAGAAAAACAAACAAACATTTTAGCTCCAAACAAGTACTCAATATGATTAATAAACACTGGTATACACAAATTATATTAGTCAATTATTAAAGTTTGCCTGGAATGAACCAAAGTTTCCTAAAATGACTGTAATGTTAATACTCCATTTTATCAATTTTAGATAAAAGGGTTAACTTGGAGTCAACATTGTCATCATAAAAGAGGGGAACCCCTAAAAGCTTTCCATTCTCTTTGGCCTTTTCTCGGGTTATATTGCCCCCTTTCAGGAGATCAAAGTTGAGGGCACAATTCGACCAATTCTATTTTATATTGCTCCTTTACGGAACGAAGCGACTGAGTCAAACATCAAACAAAACTCAAGAACTTTAGGCCCGAAATCGAAGAATATTAATGCAATAAATCTCGAAAAGTTTTCATTCAAGACCGTTCGAGACAAGATCGGTAATTATTCTTACAATTTGGTTCCAGTGATATACATATGGGACCGGATTACTCTAATCCCAGGCGTGTTCTTCTTTATTTAATGGAACTGGTTGTCTAGGGTGTATCTCGTAATAAAAGGTACTTCAACTTGGTTTAAACAATATATTTAATAAGATAGAAAGTATAACTTTTATGTACAGGTTAAATAAGAATTAAGATTCGTTGTTAGAGAGATGGAAATTGCTAGGTCTTAATGATTCGAAGGTTGGGTAGCTAATCTCGTTTTTGCAAGTTGTCCATCGCCTTTATATAAACTAACAAACATTATTGATTAAGGTGGAATGTGGAATAATCAGGTAGTGGGAAAAGTGGATCTTCCCTTAGACTCACTTTTTCTAGTTTCAGATAATGGTCTTTGTGAAAGGCTTTTTCAATAAAACGTTTGTTTGGCTGAAAGGGCTTTAGTGCAGAAACCGGTTGACCGTTAGGTCTGGTTGCAAATGAAACTATTTATAAGTCGAGACGATTTATTTATCGCCTACATCCATGAAACAATTTTCTCTTGCACTAGGGCGCTAACCATCCGATCGACGACCACGGAATTTAGTTTAATGTGCCTAGAGTGGATATATTTTTATATTGTGGAAAATAAACAATTACTATTAAACGTTGTTAAAAACCTTTGAATTTTATAGCAATATTTACTTTAAGATGAATCCTATTAACAAATATAGAATGTATCTTGTTTGATTTTGCAAATATCCACAATCTGGTTTGGTTAAAATTATATGGGAAAAATAGTATAATCTAATTATTTTTCTTCCGTGAGAAATGTCTTAAAAAATCCATTATTTCTAAAAGTGTGGATTTAAACTCTCCTCACTTGCAAACTGTTTCCCAAACTTCTCTTGTTTCTAATCCTATTTCGAACTTCCAATAACTACCCATAATGTAATCTTTTAATGAAAATTTAATTGAGGGGTGAAGTATTAGTTGGACAACACTGATTAGAAAGGGTAATTAATCAAATTATCGTGTACGCTCTAACCTCTAAATGTGGAGAGAAAATTATCCACCTTTGTTGTTGAAACTCAAACTATTTCCAAATCACTGATTGGACAATTAGAAGAACAATTTTATCGAAGAATCTCGATAATGATGCACTCAAGTAAATGAATAAATAATTAATCATTAGCTTTTGAGTCAAGTTCCTATGTAAAAAAAAAACTTTCAGATAATAAGAATTTTGAAGAAGGCAATAAAAGAGTGAGTCTTCTGTTGGCATTATAAATTTTTAATTTATTTATAATGACTCAATAGTTTCGAGGGCTTTGCCCTCTTCACCAGTCTATTACAATTGATTCACAGGAATTGATGTGTGAAATATTTTTTATAAATTAAAGGAGACAATAAAAGAGTGTCTCCTGCTGGAAAAATAATTTTTTTTTTATTTATTTATCATATAAAGATTTAAAATTAATTTTTACAAGATTTGCCTCCTTCAAATTATAAAAATTCTGCTACTCTCGGCAAAAGAAACTTTCAATTTATTAAGAATTTCGAGAAGTTAGCACTAAAAAGAAACTTCTCGAATTTTTTTATACGCGGAACTCTTGAAAGTCTTAAATAAATGAGCCAAAATTTGACATAAGGTTTTGAATAGTTCATTGTACATTTGTACCAAGTTTCAGCAAATGGGTCTCAGACAAAAAATAAATGGGTCTCAGACAAAAACTGCTATATCACAAAAATTTGCAGGAGGGGTATCGCTAAAAATCTTTCTTTTTTTCCTCCAATTTTATATTATTTAGTTTAGTTTCTTTAAATACCATATATCTTTGATAATTATTACAGAAATTCTGAGAATCAAAACTTCATGGGTGGTTTTAGACTGACATCAAAAATTCAGCGCCGCCTGGGCATATCTAGGGTATGTATTCAAATTGAATGTTCTCCTTTGCGGGTTGCAGCAGCAGGCGCTGAATAAAATATAGAGCAATGATGAAATTTAAAAAAATCAAATAACTCTAATTATGACATATTATAATGGAATTTCTTATTTCTCAGTTAATTATAATGTAATCAATAGAAAAAATTGCGAGTCATGTGAGAAAACATCCTATCCTCACAACTCTGATAGCACACTCGATCTAGAAGATCTCTAATAAACACCAATTTATCTATAACTTTTAAGGAGATAGGTGTTGGTTCTAGGTGAAGCATTTTGATATAATAATAAAAATTGGGTAAAATTGCGAGGTTTCAAAACAAAATGAAAGAAAACAGAAATGAGTTTAGAATTCGATACATTTCGGATTGTCAGCCCATATTCAGAAGTCAGAGAAAACTGAATATAAATTGGGAAAATTATTATTTGTAAAAAATTTTCCAATTTATATTCAGTTTTCTCTGACTTCTGAAGATGGGCTGACAACCCGAAATATATCGAATTCTAAACTCATTTTTGTTCTTTCATTTTGTTGTGAACCTAGATTGCAATTTTAGCCCATTTTTATTATTATACCCCAATATATCTTATAGATATCTTAAAGGCAACAAGATATGAATAGGACATCTTCTGGATAGAGCATGTTTATCATGGAAGGACATTCTCAAAAAAGATGAATAAATCTGAATTGTTTGTTCTAATCATATATTAATATAATTATATCCACGAAAGTATAATATAAAATCACGCCCAGGGCCCGTAAAAAACAAAATCCGCCACTATATTTAATTCTTTAAGGCTTAAAAGTGTTCCTAACAATTTTAGATTCTGGCATATACTTTGAGTATCTTCATTCGTTATGTTACATGCTTTCTCTTTTCCTCCAAATAAGCAAGAGTTTAATTTAGCTAATAGATTATATGCTCGATATTGCATTCTTGACATGAAAATAAAACAAAATTTGTTATATTTACAAGAATGGATTAAGACAGTTATGTTTTTTAGCCGTCTGCAATAAATCATAAGATAATTATATTCCAAACCACCTGGTTTTCATCAAAGTTTTTGTGAAAAGAATTCGAGTGTAAACATACTAGTATATTAAGCTTTAAGCACAGGAGATTTTTAACGGGTAATGGTGTTTCACAAAGTAAAAATAAAAATTAAAATTATTTTAATTATATTTTTGGAGTTTTATTTTTTTAATACTTATACATATTTCGGGTTTTTAGCCCATCATCAGGAGTTTACAAAAGACTGAAAACTCCTGATGATGGGCTAAAAACCCAAAATATGTATAGATTATTAAAAATAAATCTCCAAAAAATATAATTAAAATATTTTTTTAATTTTATTTTTACCTTGTGAAACCCCATCACTATAACCCGTTAAAAAAGTCCTGTGTTTAATATGTTTCACTATAAACCAAAACCGCTTTCCCTAAATGTTAAGCTTTAAAGATTAAACAGTAAAATATAGACAATAACACAGAATAGTATAAGATGGGTCGTTTTATGTATTCAAATAAACAACATTAAATTGATCCCAATAATAACGTAATTCTCCAGTAAATATGATACTAATGAATGCTAACGATTCTGCTTTTGAAAATTCTCTTGTTTGTTAATGAAACAGTAAACCGAAAACCTTTTAATTAGAATACAAAACAAGTTGTAAAACAATAAGATGAACGATACTGTTTTGCTCTCTCGATAAAATATATCGAATAAATATCAATTTCGTGAAAGAAGATATCTAATTATGGTAGCAAAAAAAAAATAAAGTAAAAAATAATACAAGTCTATTAAACTTTAGTATGCTTATATATACCTTGCCGCCCAATGATTTCTTTTATTTTGCAATAAAAATGAGATAAAAAAAACGCATTTTTATGTCTTCTTCTGTTCATTTATTAAATTATGATTATATTTCTTTTATCAAATCATCTTACCTGCGTAAACATCTTTATAGTTTGATTAAATTGTAGGAAAATGTGAAATTGAAAAGATTTTGTTTGCCGGGAGTAGCCAAGCTATTGATTCATGAAGAGAAATCAATGAGGTTGTCCTCAGCTTGATTCAAATAAATACACACACAAGAGTGATGGTGAAGGTCAAAACTTCGAAACTTTAGTCTCTAACAAATAAATTAAATATATGTATACATTTTTATATTTGTTATAAAGAGTAGCCATTGAGGTTGTCCTCTGTTTTAAACATCCAATCAGATATTTGAACCCATGAGAAATAAGAAATAAAATATTTATAATTAAAAAAGAGTGATGATGAAGTTCAAACCTTTAGAACTATAGCCTCTAGCAAATAAATTATATACACCAAACAATTTTTTAAACGCTTTTTTTACTCGAATATGAAGTTACAAGGTTCAAAAAGTCATCCTTATTCTGGTTTTCATTATTTTATATGAGGATTTTTAAAATTATTGAATTAATAACACTGATGAACAAATTCAATTTTTTTTTTGCTCCTTTGAACAAAAATAGGTGATTATTTATAATTCGACCCTGCTGAATCTAAATCTGAAAGTAGAAATGCTGTATCACCTATCATTTCCCGAGAAATTTAATTTTTACTTTTTAATAAAAATTTAATTCTCTTTGTTATAATACTTCGAAATTTTAAATTATTTTTGTTTGTTTGCTCCTGAAATAGGATTTAAATATTTAAGTGAATACCTATGAAATATAAAAAAATTTAAAAATATATTTAGGGCCGATTTTGATTGTTCAATGGAGAAATTTCACGCAAAAAAGAGGCAAAAACACATTTTAACTAGCATTTTCAAAATTTCTTACTTGAGCTCTGCGGTTTGTAATTGCCAGCAGAAATGTCTTCCTCGAGGTTCCAACAATAGTCTGCTAACATTTTCTGTACAGATTTTCATGCATATCGTTTCTCCATGACAGAAATATCCTGGTGAAATCTCTCGCCGCATTCTTCACTAACCACGCCCAAGTTAGGGGGGGGGGAGTCCAAATGCGAATTTAAAAAGTTCATTTTCAAGGTCATATTGCACCCCATAATACTTCAATAAGTTCCTTGTAGTTGTCAGCTATCACATTTCCAAAAAAATTACAGCATACTTGTCTGAAAGCTAACCATGTGCATTTCTCTCTCACGGATTTGCAGCCCGATAAATATGTCTTCTTTTAACTTACTATCAAATTTAGGAAATGTTTCTCTCAAGTACCCAAAACCTCACCGTGTTTATCCAAAGCCTCAACAAAATTTTTCATCAGTCCTAACTTTCTATGCAACGGTGGTAACAAAATCCTGTCTTTCCCAATTAGAGGGTGATTCCTAACACTCTTCTGTCCAGGAATTAAGTTTTTAGGCAAGGGATACTGATGTGTATATATTCCCATTATGCAACAATACTACTTTTAAAATATTCTTAGATGAATCTAAAAAAGTCTCCACTTGTTTGTGGCGGGACTCTTTCGAAGTTTAGTGAATGCTATAGCCTAGTATCTAATAGCTATGCTACTGTTGGCACTTTATTTTTATTTGTTTAGTAGCTATATTAATATAGCTATTTAATATTAGTTTTAATTGCAGTTAAAACACATGTAACTATTAAACAAATGAGAAATATAAAGTTGATAGGGAGACAAAATTGCACATGTTAGTTCAAATGCACAATATTGTAGATATATTAGATAAATTTGAATACGGTTTTGTATTCTACATATATAATTTAAAAATTATTAATATAAAAGTCGCTATGTCATATTATTAATACTTTATGAATTATAGGAATTCGAATGAGGGCTGGAAAGACTTTCAAATAAAAAAAGAAAGTCTAAGTTAAGCCGGGTGCGGAGACCTGAAACCATACAACTATAAAACTATAAAATGTGGGTGTTCAGCATAAAATTTAGGTGTTTGAGAAAAACGGATGATATATTCGTTATAAGCACATCTGAATACATAAAGATCACCTAGTTTTATTTAAAGGAAAATTTCATTGTTTAACAGTGTAATTAGAAATTAAATTATGTTCTTCTTTTATACGTTTTTTTTTTTACAAGAATTTTTTAGGAAAGTATCTACCGTGTAAAAAAAGAATTGGGTGTATATGTTGCAGTAAAATCCCATTTTTAGTAAGAACGCATTTTTACTATTATAGTACGAGATTCACTAAATACCTTCATGGCAACCAGAATCCACTGATGTTGGTTGAATTTGGTTCAAAGGTCTAGAATCTTCATTTTTGACCTTCCGCCTCATTTTGGGTGTTTATTTTCAAAAAATTTTAAACGAAAATGTCAAAAATTACATCCTCTACAACTTTGCTTCTAATTTTTGACATTTTCGTTAAAAATTGTTTGAAAATAAACACCCAAAATGAGACGGAAGGTCAAAAATGAAGATTCTAGACCTTTGAACCAAACTCAACCAATATCAGTAAACTCTAGTTGCCATAAAGGTATTCAGTGAAACGCGTTTTAACTAGTAACAACGCTTTCTTACTAAAAAACGGGTTTTTACTGCAACTTATACATATTTATTTATAATGAATATATGTCTATATGTATAGGTTTATTCGCGTCAAGCACAGGAGAACCTCATTGATTTCTTTTTATGAAATACCTTCTCTCCTACTCTTGGCAAAACAAAATATTTTCAATTCATACTTTTAAAGCTTGAATAAATCATCCTATGTAATTATGTACTATGTTAATTTGTAAAAACAAGCATTTATTTTTATATAATTTAAAACTTCAATCAATGTAAGTTGATGTATGTTGATGTAAGCTAAAAAAATAACCTTGGGTTAATAATTGGTTCGATAGGGGAATTTGATTAGCTTGTTTTACCAGGCATAAAATGGAGATATACGTTGTTGTTATCAATATCCCGGAGGGCGATTTAATCCCTCATGGATCGTGAACCTTCATCTTCGCCTCGCGATTGAACAGAAACTAATTGGTTTATGGAAATTAAATCTGAATAAACGAACGTGTTTATAACTCAATCAAAACTTAGGGGTTAAAGGGAGCAGCGAATTCATTCACACGGGCATCCGGAGTTTATTTAGGATGGGATTTTAGAAATAAATATCCAAGTTTTTGTTTTTCATTTTTGAAATTAGAAAAAAGTTGCAAGCTAATATTTATTCGGGTGATGATAAAAATTAAACGTCATTATATTTTTATTTTTGCTGATGAATTTCGGACGACGAGAATTTGTCCTAAAAAAATGGACCAGAGACCAGCGAAAAGGCCCTGAATTAGTATACAAGAGGAGTGAGCTCTTTAGAAAGAACCATTTATTATTTGGATTCTGAGACTTCAAAAAAGGTAAATAAATAAAAAATGAGTTTACAACAAAATTTGAAAATAAGTGAAAATTTTCTTAAAACTCGGTATTTTATCTGTAAATTTTTTGTTTGCAAACCCATTGATCTAGAGATTCTTCTCTTACAGAGGAGCAGTTTATTATAAGAAATTTGTATCCCGAATTCCAACTCATTAGCTACCATCATATTCAAAAGCTTCCTATTAAACATTGCAGGTTTGATGCTTTAGTGCAGTGGTCCCTAAACTACGGCCCACGAAACTTTTCCTTCCGCCCCGCGGCTACTATTAAAATAATTCACAAATATTCATTATATTAAATATTAATGAAATATAATGATGTATTATTAATATAATTTTCGTATAATATGTTATATCCGGCCATCACATAGTTTTCAATGTCTACATGTGGCCGTATCTCTAAAAATTTTGGGGACCTCTGCTTTAGTGATTGAGTTGCTTATCGAAAGAGGATTTTCTGCTAAAACCAAATATATTGCACATTTTGTATCAGAAAGCACGACGTTTCGACCAGGGCCGTATTTAAGTCATTCTCAGTGCCCTATGGGCCTTGATCGCAAGGTTTACTTTTTTAAATAACTTTGGTGTTTCAATAAGAAAGCACGTTTATTTTTTAATTTTTAATTGGATAATTGTTGTAAATACGGTTTTCTTAGGTTAATTTTTAAAAAATATTTTCTCCAGTAGGGCCCGCGCCACAGGTTCAGCCTAGAGGCCCAGAGATCCTAAATCCGTCTCTGGTTTCGACACCATATTTCTGGAATTGTTTTCAAATGGTTTGAGAGAAATATATTAATAGCTCTTTAAAACGACTCCAGAAATATAATGTCGTGCATTCTGATGAAATGTTCTTATTAAAAGTGTCCAACCCGTGGGGTGAACCGCGATTGGAATTAGGTGTACACGTCTTTGGAATTATGTGGAATTATTTTGGGATTCATTAGATAATGCCTCTTCATCTATTGTCTTTTCCTTGGAAATGAAAGTAGAAGTGGAAGTAGGTGTACAAGATATTAAGTCGCGATTCACCCCTCAGTGCAACTTTAGGCGAAAGTTTTTTTATTTTTGATTCCCAAAAAATAATTGGATTCTTATATGATGGAGTAAAGATGCTGCTTGCTATAATATTTCTCTATTGAACCTATTTTAAACGTACATCCGATTAGAGAATCTGATTTTGACGAGTCAGTACCAATAAGCTAGTTGGTGATTGGGATACTTGGATATGATATTTAAATAAAGATTTTTGTATATCATTGTATTTGTTTCTTTTTTTGATTTGATGATTTAACATTTTTAGGGTCCAAGGCGGTTCTGGACATGGGATAAAATTAACCAGATTCTCAAGATAATTTTGCTGAGAATCTATGCAATTTTTCATCTTAACTTACAATGGTCGTGAACTCCTAGGTTTAGATTGAAATTTTTGCCTATTTGAATTGAAAGAGGGCAAAAAACAAGATGCAGAAAGTTAATATTTAAAATGCTATGAAGAATAGAAATATAGGCCTCAACGAATGGCAAAAAGAAACGAGAGTGGAAAATGAAATGCGGGATACGATCAAGGCTTTAGCAATCCCGGATGAGGAAAAGAGATCAAAGGAAAAGGATAATTAAATTTAAATCAAAAAGGTCAACCCAGGAAATTCGCCGATTTTCTATGGATCAATTAACTTTTAAACTGAGCAAAGATTTATGAGAGGGATGTGGATTTTATAATATCCGACGAGAATCGGATACGGGGATAAAATATTGAAATGGGAATATCAATAAATTTTATTATAATATTTAATAAATTTTATGCTCTTATTTTACCAGATATTTTATCAGAAAGATTTCTCTTAGTCAAATACGAAATAGCCTTCTCCATATAAATTCATCGAGAATAAATATATTATCAAATTGAAAGTTTCTTCTTGCCGAGAGTAGCAGAGTTATTATTAATTAAAGGAGACAGTAAAAGAGTGTATCTTCTGCTGGAAAAATAAATTTTTAAATTTATTTATAACGAGACTATAGTTTCGAGGAACGTCTGCTCCGTGCCAAGTCTAGACTCAAACTCCTTGGGAAAGGCCTATGCCCTAAGGGGCCTGGTACAATAACTTATTAACTATGTATATATTTTATATTTTATGTACGAAACCAAAAAAGGCTATAAATAAATAAATAATAGTTTCGAGGGCATTGCCCCCTTCATCAGTCTATTACAAATGATTCACAGGAATTGGTATGTGATATAGTCTGGTTATAAATAAATTAAAAAATTTATTTTTCCAGCAGAAGATACACTCTTTTATTATCTCTTTTAAAATACATGATCGTGTTCCGGAATTTTTCCCCTGCAGATTTCTAAACATTAATAAGCAAATAAAATTTTTTGGGTCAATTCAATCTAAACCAAAACATTCTGTGAAAAAATAGCCAAGTTCGAAAAAGTATCTAGTGAAATCTAGTGTGCAGCCAAATTAAATTCGCCAAGAATAATTAAGTTGAGAGATCTACCATTTTCTCAACTTATTTTATCATACTAATTCTTGGCGAATTTAACTTGGCTACACACTAGATTTCACTACTTTTTCGAACTTGGCCATTTTTCACAGAATGTTTTGGTTTTGATTTCTCTGCTTTTTGCAAGTTATGAGGAAGCCCGTTGGTCCAAAGGGATAGAATTTTTATTTTTGAGCCCCTCCCCCATTTTGGGTGGTTAGTTTTTCCATTTCTAGCCTCCAGGGGGCCCATAGAATATATATACAAACTTTGGTTGAGTTTGGTCCAACGGGCTAGAATTCCCCCCCCTCCCCCCCCCCCATTTGAAGGGGTTGAAATTATAGAAAGTTTGGATTTTTGAAAATTTTCCTTTGTTTGTGTCCTAAACTCTACTAGCAGGGGAAATTTCATGATGCTGGAATGATTGGAAGTACCCTATAGGTTTTGATGACCTGTCGGTGAGTGAGTGAGAGACAAAATTAGCTATTTTCTCAGGTTCATATCTCAGAATCTATTTAAACTATATTATTGAAATTTGGTACTCTCTTCAAGATAGATTACGTAATTACATGTGTATAATTTCAGCTCTGTTCCTCAAATGGGTTCCGAGGCGCATGGGGGTCGAAATTGGCTCGAAATGGTTCGTGTAAATAGCGTAGAGCGTGTACGGCCAAGCTAATGCCCGAACTGGGCCTGCACACGCTGTCCGCTTTGATAATCCATTCGTTCATAGTAGGTAACTAGTTTTTAGAAATTATTTTATATTTGGATAAGAAAAAGTTTAATAAATATTACTTTATTTAAATTCTAAAATAAGAAATCGGATGGCAGTATATAAATATAACTCGACTCGTAAATGAAATCTTCTGATCATTATTGAATAAAGTCTGTCTGAGTATGAAGAAAGCAGTAGCAATTTGTTGACAATAAAAGGCTTCTTATCTCCCTTTCCGGCTTACCGCCTCAGGAAACTTTTTATGATGAAAAGCGGAAAATGAATTTTTATCAAGATATATACCTATTTACTTTGTGAATTGACAAATGTCATTTTCCAAACGAAGTTGAATTCAATAGATAAGTATAATAAAAAAGTCAATATTTTCAGCCCAATCTTGTTCAGCTACTTCTTAAAGAAGTGACACTTTTTTTAAGTAATCTCTTATTCACCAGATATTAGAAAAGGGTCTTTTTAGGACTTCTCGTTTAATTTAACGTAGAAATCTGAAAACACAACTTGCATAAATAAATAAGAGTACTCAAGATTGCCGAGGTCGCAGGCAATCATTAAATCATGGGTAATGTACGTAAAACGGGGTCAAGGTAGGAGTAGAGGTAGCACCTTTGGATCTCCACTGGTCCTCACTACTATCAGGGTACTTGGGTTGTCAGCGCACATAACCGACTGGTCCTTGTATCAAGATCGTCCGTGCGTGGTGAAGAACCACATCCTTCACGAGGTGACCCTGTTTTTTAACTAAACACGGCGGATCTAGACTGGAAAGTCAATAGACATTCCTGGCAGAGGGTACCAGTACCTGCCAGTACCGGACTAAGGCGCAAGGAGATTGACTTCGGACCAAATTAGGATCGGATTAATACAAGCACGGCTGTATCAGCTTTAATAGTAGGATTACTGCAGTGTAGAAAAGAGAGTGACCTTACTACACTACCTATATCCCATGAACGTCGGTCTGTAGAATACTACATACCGATCACGACGCCCCTTTTTGAGGCACACGACCTAAAAGAAAGATACGTAAAGCATGCTAAGTGTACACATTTATATGTCAGAAAGTTTCGCCTTCTCAGCAGTCAAAATATATATTTTAATTAAAATTTATTTGTAAAATCGAAATACTTGTAGTAATGGATTTGAAATAATAATTAAACAAATCAATCTTTTAAAATAATTAAAAAAAAAATATTTATATATATAAAAATAATAATTTAGATATTATGCATGGATTGGGATCGAACCAGAATGAGTCTGAATAATTAAATTAAAAATTAATTCGTATAGGAATTCTTACTTAACCAACGGAGCGGAGCTATGGAGCTAACAGAGAGGAAGTTAGCCTCACGTCCAACCCCTTTTAGTCGCCTTTTACGACAAGCAGAGGATACTATGGACCTATTCTACCCCCGGTCTATAGGGGTCTCAGTGTGCAATACTTTTTTATAATTAGCAGTTATTGGTAGAAAGTGGGGAAATTTCATAAATCAACTGGTGTGGACACCACAAGACTTTCACATTCTCACTTATTTGAAATAATCGCGACAATCCTAATTTATAACCATTCCTTTATTTCAATCGGATTAAAATTTATACATGACTAATAACTCATGACAGTTGATAAGTACATCATATTTAAAAAAATCGTTATTGCCGTTAAATAGGCAAAAAAATGAACGAGTGGTTTCAATACGTGAAAAAATGAAAATTATAAAGATGGAAACAGTAATTGAAATGTTAAATTCATGCAAAAGGAAGGTCGAAGGGTAATAAATCAAATTTATTGAATTAGAAATCCAATTCAATGAGAAAGGTGAAGAAATTTAATTTAGAGATTAATAATCGGATTCTGTATGCATTACACCATCGATCACAGACAGAGAGGATCATTTTTTATCTTTTGTTCTGGATTGCTTGTTTGTGAATCCGCTGGGCAAATGATTTCTTTGTTTCTCTTTTGGCAAACATAGGCAAATCATTTGGCAAGGAAACACACGCTTCAATTCAGAGTGAACTTTAGGATTACACATACACAAATACACATATGAACATACGAACATATACATTATGCATTTCGCTGATATATATATATATATATATATATATATATATATATATATATATATATATATATATATATATATATATATATATACTTGAATATATTAATCATCAGCGAAAGTAATAAACTTTTATATAATATACGAAGGTAAAAATAAGAGATATCGACTATATTTTCGTTTCGCTGATGTAGGATATAAAAAAACACAGGATAAAAACTTAGCTTGTTAACATGAACGAAAATGATATTGGATATTAAAGTAGATCGAAATCTATCAAAAGTTGTTAAAACAAAATTAATGGAAAAAGTAAAAATGTGAAAGTTTTGCAGATGATCAGCAAAAAAGTGAAAACCTTTGGTTTGTATGCTATTTGAAAGATTTTTTATATGGTGAAAGAAAAAGAGAAAACATTTTTAAGATTCGGTGTGCTATTTGAAAATTTTACATATGGTCAGCGAAAAGTGAAAACTTTTTTAAAACTCAGTAAGTATGCTATATCTTTTTTTTTTAATGATATTGATACAAAGAGAAGTTGTACCAAAAAAGGTACAACCTCTGTAGTCCGTGGTGGATCCTTGCAACGTGAAAATAAGAAGAGATTTAGGAATTGGGTCGGAGTCGAAGTTATCTGTGAAAGACTGGTGGTTAATGTTGTAGGGAAGACAGTCAGATGAAGAGAGTTCCAGTCTCTAGAAGTCATTTGGACAAAAGAGTTGGGGAATGCGTTTGTTCGGTTAGTATCTAATTTAAGCGCATAGGGGTGGTGAATCTTGGAAAATCGTGTATTTCGCGCAAATGAAGCTTTTGGAGAGATTATTGACTTAATCTCGTCGGAACAAAAGTTTTGAAGATGGTCAGCGAAAAAGTGATAACTTTTTTAAGACTTGGTTCCCTATCTGAAAGTTTTGCAGATGGTCAGTGTGGGGGGGGGGGGGTGAGCTATCCTAGGCAGTCAGCTAGAGTTAGAGCCTTGCCTTACTAATAATAAATTTAAATATATATTTTATTTAAAATTTTATTTAATTAAAAGTGCATATTTGAGTCGCTCAGAAAAGTTAGTGTTGTTGAATTAAATTTTGGAAAATTTCTAAATTTAGTAGATTGTTATCTAACAAATTAGATTTATTTTAGTGCCTACAAAAGGTTTTATTCTTTACTTTGATTTTCCCAACTAGGGAATAATTTTCTTTTGAATATAATTTTCACATAAATTCATACAGTATCTAATAATTTGTTATTGAAAAATTAATTTCAAGTTCATTTTTTTTTTTTTTTTATAAATTTTATTAAACCAATTATTTTACATTAATTAATGTATACCATGTATTTTAGCTTCGATTCCGGAGATTGTTTCTCCACCATCGAGTGTCCTTATTTATCTTTAGTCCTTATTTTTAATAAGAGGAAAAATCTAATTAGATAAAAAAACCTCTTTTCCGATAATTATTTTAATTCCATTATTCCCCAATCAAATCGATTGGATCTCTCTCCTCCCTCTCCCCCTCTCAATTTCAAGTTCATATTAAATAAAATTAATAAGTAAATGTGAATGTATGATAACATTTGTAGCTATTAGACAGAGTTTTTTTTTATTAATAATATTGAAAAAGAAAAAATAACTTTTTGTTGAATAAAATAATTTTAAAATGGATATTTTCTCTATTTTTGAACCGAAAATTCTGAAGCTAGAGAACCCAAAATCTAAATGAATATAAAAGTTGAAATTGCCGATTAAAATTTCCAAAGAAATCACAAGAGAGAGTTTTCTCCTAAATCAGAGCTGTTATGGAAAATACATGATTTTCAAACATTCAACGCCCATTAAAATTAGATATTCATCGAACGAACGCATTTGGCAATTCGTTTATCCCTATGACTGGAAATATTTCTCGCGTTCGTCTTTCTGACAAAATATAATCTTCAGTTAATTTCAAATCCCGTAGTCACAAGTAATTTAAATCCCTGAAATTGTTTCTCCTTCTTCGTTTCCTAGAGAGATCCACCCCGGAATACAAAGGTTCCACCTTTTTTAATACAGAATATTGAGGGGTCGGGTAGGATAGGGGTTAGCGTGTCAGCCTGCTAACCAAGTGGAGCCGGGTTCGAATCCAACTCGAGGCATCCAGCTAAAACCTGACCCCGGGGTAGAGACAAATTAAAAAAAATAATAATTAGTATCGGAAATTGGCTTATGGCTAGAAAGGCCGAAAAGAAAAAAAAAGAAAAAAAATACATACATACAAAAAATACATAAAATACATACAGCATATTCTTGCATCAATATGATTATAAAATAAATAAAAATAATAATAATAATAATAACTTTTTAATGAATACGCACAAACTCTGCCTTTTTAAAGCATTTTGAAAAGGTTTTCTTTTCGAGCCAAATGAATTGGAGAAAATAAGTGGAGCAATATTTGAAGTAGCGAATAAATATTATTTTTACATTTAAAATGTTTTCTTACATTAATAAGTTTTTTTTTTTTTACTTTCTTAAACTAACGAAGCAACTCTGAAATAAATTAGAAATAATGAACCATGAGATAAAAAAAACTGAAAGTGGGTTTTATATTTTATAAATACCTACTTTACTAAGTTAATTATTAAAGAGGTAATAGAATGGACATGTTATATATAATTAAACGTGAAGTTATGATTCTAATACCCTTGCTAATTTAAAATTTAATCAAATGTCACAATCCTTGATGTAAAATTATTATATTTGATACTTAAATTCCACCATATGCAGGGTTTAAATATAATTTTCCAGCTGATGGGAAATTCCCTCTCATTATCCTAGAAAGAAGTAGAGTAGAATTCCCCCCCCCCCTGGTTGGTTTTTACTAGTGAAACAGCTGTTTAATTATTTATTCAAATTACACTGTTAAATATTTGATTTCACTTTGCTATCGATTGAGTGAAAACTTTAATGAGATGGATGTAAAAGAATCTCAACGGAAGTAAAAAAGCGACAATAAATCGTTACAAAAAAGAGGTCGAGGAATTTTCACAGAAAACAAAAAGACCGCAAACTTCCGATTAAATGAAAACTTAATTGTGATTAATGTTTAAGTAGTTTAAACCGTAGGAAAAAGTAACTTCAGAATAAATCACATCAAAAAAAGGTATAAGAATTTCACACAAACAAAAAGAAGAAAAACAATATCTCGAGGTGGATGAGTAAAATACTTTTCGTTTATGACTACTTGACCGCAGAGTAAAGTTTTAGCAGAATAGGATTAAACAAACTTAGGACTATGGCACAGAAGAAGAGGCCATTTAAGCTCCCGTGGAATCCATTCCACGTACTACCAAATGGGAGCCCCTGGGAGAAATAGAAACACCTGAAGTACGTTTTATCTTATGTTGATAATTAATATAAAATGCTATGCAAAATTATAGCATCGCTACTATTAAAATTCTTTTATAAATTCAACTTTGTTTTATTGAATTTCATATTATTTTGACAAAAACAAATAAATTACCATTATAAACTAGCTTCAAGGCCCGCGGGCCTTTTGCTAGCCAGGAGGCTTCGCCCCCTGGACCCCCACGTGTCTGCTTTATTGATGTTATATTAGTTACAGAGAATAAATATAATTGTTTTATTATAGTCTTAAATAGATATAATTTGAGATTCTATTTACCTGCTATATACACTCATAACAAATAAGATGAAACAAATATTTAAAATGTATTAAAAATCCACTTGTTATCATTAAGGGGAAAATAAAAAAAAAAGTTATATTATATGTAGGTATTATTATAGATAAGAAGACTTGAAAATTACAATTATTATTCATTTTGCTAGAGACAAAAGTATAATACAATCTATTTATAAAAAATTCTCTTATTCTCAAGCTTGAGTTGTTTATCATAAAAGAATTTAGTCTTATTGATTTTAAGTCGATTCTTCCACGTTTTCAGTAGAGCTTGCCATTAATAATCAAAACCTAAAAAATGGAATGCAATAAGGTTATTCCTCTAGTATTAGATAACAATTGATTGCTATTTTTGATTTTAAGTCGATTCCTCCATGTCTTCACCAATGGCTACCAATAAAAACAGAAACGTCAAAAATCGAATGTAGAATGGTTATTCCTCGACTGTTAAATGAGAATCAATCATTATTTTTGAATTAAAGTCAACATGACCTGCAAATTGCAAGTGATATCTGATTAATAATAAAGAAATAAACATATTAATATTTCAAATGAATTTGGATAAAGTTTAGCAACGATCCGTTGCAGTTTATTTTTTTATACAAACAGGGCCGCCAACACTTGTTTTTTTTGCTCGTTTAGTTCTTTTATTATTTGGCAAGCTATGTTGGCTAACCTGATTTTTTTTAGTTTTTCCTAAATTTTCCAATTTTCCGGGCAACTTTTCTAATTTTTTTTTTTTCTATACTACGGACAACGTGAGTCAATGATGTAGGCCATGTTGGCCACCAGTAAAACGAGTTAAATTGACGGTTGTCTCAACAAAAGTGGACCAAGAGTTGGGCCAATGTCGATGGCTTTGTGGAAACGCGGCCTAGCCACTGCACATTTTTTTTTTTTTTTAATGCAATCGAATGCAAGAAGGGGTGCACCAGTAAAGATGTAGCCCCTATGGATCTCGAAAGACCCTTGCATTACCGAAGAGAAGGGAAAGTTGATTAAGAGAGAGGATGTAGACGCAGGTGTCTATGCACCCTGGTTTTGAAGGTTTGAAGATCATAGGTGCTGGGAAAGATAGAGGCTGGGAGAGAGTTCCAGTTCCTTGAAGTCATGGGGATATATGTATTCGCGAATGAAGTGGTCCGGCACTTTTCCAATTTGACAGCGAAAGAGTGTTGGGAGTCGGCAAAACGTGTGCTGCGTGCAAAGCATGCTTTGGGGGGAATTATTGATTTTATCTCGTCAGAGCACCTGCCGTGATAGTATCTATAGAAAAGGGAAAGGGCAGAGACATCTCTTCGATGAGCTAGCGAGTCGAGGGAGTCAGTGAGGGTAGAATCGTTAATTAGCCTGACGGCTCGTTTCTGAATTGCATCAAGGGTAGCAAGAGAATATTTTGAGGCTCCTCTCCATAGATGAGAGCCGTATTCGAGACAGGGGCGGATTTGGGTCTTGTAGATGGTGAGAAGTTGTGGGGGTTTGTAAAATCGCTTGGACCTGAATAAGAAGCCAATCTTCCTTGCTGCAGATTTCGCCACAGAGGAGATGTGTTCATTCCAAGACAGGTCAGATGCGACAGAGACGCCCAACATGGATAGGCTGTCACACATTTTCAGGGTATTCGAATCGAAGTGAATATCAGGGAAATCTCTATTTTCGCGCCTAGAAATTAGACAACATTGAGTCTTATTTGAATTAAAGTTAACTAAATTTTGAGAGCCCCATTTATTCAAATTGTCTAAGTCGAGAGTAATTGAGGAGGCAATATTGATTCGATTATTTGGGAGAGAGGGTTTGCCGTGTAGAGTGCTATCGTCGGTGTAACAATGAGTGGGGTTTGCCGTTTGATCAATAAGGTCGTTTATATAAATAAGGAAGAGTGTGGAGGAGATTACAGAGCCTTGGGGAACACCAGAGTTTGTGGAGAACGATTCAGATGATGTTCCATCCACCACAACTTTTATACTTCGGTTTGTCAGAAAGCTTTCTATCCATTTGCGAAGTGTTGGTGTGAATCCAAAGGCTGGTAGTTTGGCAAGAAGATTTTTGTGCCAAACCTGGTCAAAAGCTTTGGAGATATCAAGGGCTACAGCGAGGGTTTCTTTTCCGGCCTCTAGAGTATTGTTCAAGGTGTGGGTGACATAGGTTAAGATGTCGCCTGTGGAACGATTTTGTCTGAATCCATATTGTCTATCGTGAATTAATTTATTGTTTTCTAAGTGATGAATCACGTGTTGGTTTATGACTAATTCCATTAATTTGGAAAGAACAGAGGTGATCGAGATAGGCCTGTAATTAGAGATTTGTGATGTGTCTCCTTTTTTAGGAATAGGTGTGACTCTGGCTATTTTCCAGCTTTTGGGGAATATGCCCGACTCGTAAGAGAGTTGGAATAGCTTGGATAAGATAGGGGCAAGTTCAGGGGCGCATTTTTTAATGAGAATTGGTGGGATGTTATCTGGGCCAGCGGCGGATTTGGAATTTAATTTATTAATGGCTTTTATGATTATTTGGGGCCTGAAAATTATTTTGCCCATGAGGTTGGTTTGGGGGTATAAGTGGGCGGGTTAAGCCCTTTGTCATCTAAAGTGGAGTTAGTTGCGAAATAGGATGCTAGTGATTCGGCTTTTTCAGCGGGGGTCGTGGTTACTGAACCATTTGGGTGAAAGAGGGGCGGAAGTGAGGGGGACGCGAAATTTCTATTTATTGCCTTATGTAATGAGAAAAAGGCCCGTTTTCCATTGGGGCAAGATGCGAGACGGTCTGCTATCCTCTGGTCGAATGATTTCTTTGCCTCAGAGATGATTTTTTTGCATGAGCTTCGCGATTTGGTAAATGCAACTCGGTCACATTCTAGCCGTGAAAGTTGCCATTTCTGAAAAGATTTGTTTTTTTCACGGACGGAATCTGCGCATTGTCTACCAAACCAAGGCTTAGAATCCTTGTTCCCTTTAATCAATTTTGAGGGGATATAGGTTTCTAAGCCTATTTGAATTGCCTCGTTAAGGGCGTCTGCGAATTCTGAAGCGTTTTTATCTCTGATGCAGAGTTCATTCCACTGGTAAGCGGCAAAAAAGTTACGTATGTCATTTTCGTTGCGCAACATTGGGTCGCTTTGATGTGTCGAAAAAATCGCTCCGAAGGCCAACCATCACCAACGTCAATCAATTTTGGCCAATACAAACCAACATCCCTCTACACATAGGCGTTGCCTTGAATTTGCCCAAGTTGGCCCATAGTGTAGAGGAGGCATTAAATTTATTGCAACAAGTATTTAAAATAAATTAAATAATTTTCAATGTTAAAACAAATTAGATCGAAGGAGACAATAAAAGAGTGTGTCTTCTGCTGGAATTATAAATTTTTAATTTAATAATCGTTATAAATAAATTAAAAATTTATAATTCCAGCAGAAGACACACTCTTTTATTGTCTCCTTCAATTTATAAAAATTCTGCTACTGTAGGCAAAAAATAAACTTTCAACGAATTAGATCAGTATTCAATTTCTTTTGGTATTGCAATAATTTTGCACAGCACTTTATATATATATATATAAATTAATTATTTATAATTTGAGATAAAAGTAAACTTTTTCAGGGCTCTGTCCTCCTGACTTTCAGGTGACCCAAATAATAAACATTTTTAGGTGAAACTAAAGATTTGAGCATCTTTTTTTGAAAATAGTTGGAATGTTTTTCAAAAATCAGCAAATTCTACTAAAATCTTAGAATTTGTCCGAAAGATTGATTGAATTCTTTCTCTTTTAAAATTTTTAGGTGAATTCAACACAAAGTTCGCAGATAGTACATAATTAAATAGTACATAATTAAAACTTAAGATTTATTGAGTATATTTTGATGAGAAAATGTTTAATTAATATTTCTATGTAAAAACATAATATTGTCATGAATGGTTCGCGTTAAATAAAGTAAAAAGCAAAATAGCATTAATAAAATGGAACTAAGAAGGCAGCGAATCGGGAAAACTCGAATGTTTATATGGTACTCTACTCTTCCTTTTCTATTCTCTATCTATTTAAAGCTTATGTAAAAATTATCCTTTCATCCTTACTTGATGGATTCCATGCCATAAGCTCTGGATTATTCCATCAACGACTGGACTCGCCTAGCTCTTACGCAGCTTTCGTTCTTTTAAGCGCAAATGGTTGCCTAAATACAGGCGCACCAACGTCATAAATCAAGTTCAAATTCAGACTACATTAATTAGTACAGTTATTTATTTATAATTTATAATCCAATATTTTTCTTATAAGTGCAAAAAAAATTGAATTAGTTAAAAAGCTCTAAATTAAAAATTAATTCAAATTCAAGTTCGATTTCGGACAAGAGCTACAATATTCAATTATTTTTTCACTAGTGATTGTAAAAGATATAAAAATAATTTTTAAGAAAAAAATAAAACCGAAATTAAATTCAACAAATTTTTTCTTTTCTGTCTTTATTGGAAAGGGATATCTTAGATGTGCCATATCAATTTGGTCAAGTTATGATGATATGATCACTATTAATAACATCACTAAAAAGAGAAAAATAAAAATAATTTTTAGAAAAAAATAAAACCGACTTCAAAAAATTAAATGCAACAAATATAATACACTAAAAGGTATAAAATAATTATTAACTTATTTAGTTACAACTAAACTACGAAATATTAATCATGAAATTACTTTTTGTACTCGGTGCCAATGCGATTCATAAAAAGGTATATGATAAAGGTATGGTATAAGATATATGATTGGCACCGACTTAAAAAAGTAATTTCATGTTAATATTTCGTAGTTTAGTTCTAACTAAATAAGTTAATAATTATTTTATACCTTTTAGTGTATTATATTTGTTGCATTTAATTTTTTGATAGTCGGTTTTATTTTTTCTTAATAATTATTTTTTATTTTTCTCTTTTTAGTGATGTTATTAATAGTGATCATATCATCATAACTTGACCAAATTAATATGGCACCATCCCTAAGATACCCCCTTTCCAATAAAAAAAGAATCATCGAAATCGGTTCATAAACAAAGAAGTTAGTCCTGAACAAACTTAACAAAAAAGGTCTAATACCTACGAAAAAAAATGGGACCAATCGGAACGAAGACTGGACCCAATGCAAAAAAAATTTTCAAAATCGGTAAAATGAGGTAACATGTGCACACAAAAAAAAAATCAGTCGAATAGAGAACCTCCTCCTTTTTTGAAGTCGTTTAAAAAGAATTGACTAATGGTTGATAAAAGAGAGACCGATTCCAATACTTTACCGATGCTGTCAAAAATTTTGAGCGTTCTCACAAGTATCGCTAAGTGTACCGAGTAAAATAATAATTGTTTATGTTGAACATAGAATAAAAAAGGAGACCTAATAAAGATCTCATACAATTCAGATGAAAACTTTTTGAACGAAATATTTGAGCTTACATGGAATTCCTTTAACAATAAAAATGTATAAAGAGCGAAGGAATTTCTCCAACATTTCTAGAGAGAGAAATAAACAGGGGTTTTACTTCAAAAATAAAATAATATCAAATAAAACATCTTTTTTGTTCAGGAGAATGATGTATTTATAAAATGAGCACACAAAAATATGAAATTGAACTAATTTTAAATTAAATTAACATTATATTTTTTAAAATTTAAATTACCTATATTTTTCTCTCTAATAAATTCTGTAATTTTAAGAAATATTGTATTGACATCAAAAATAAAAATAATTGAAAAAATGTTGTTTGCCGAGAGTAGCAGAGTGTTCATTCATAAAGAGAAATCAATGAGGTTGTCCTCAGCTTGATGATATTCAAATGAACATATGTTTATAACGAATATAAATATATATAATTAATTTGTTAGAGACTATAGTTTCGAAGGTTTGACCTTCATCATCAGTTTTTTAATTAGATATATTCTAGACAATATTAGTAAAATAAATGTATTTTAAAGTGTAAAATTATAACAATCTTATGTGAGGTTTATTATATGAATTATTTAGATTTCAAAAATAACTTATAGTTTATTGATTTTAATGGAAGTGGGGATGATAAATAGATTCTATATTATATACATGGGAAGTTAGGATGAAGGATATTAATTGTGATTATTTTGATAGATTAACTTGTTACCAGTGAAATGATTCTGTATGTAATACGTCTGCTGGAGATCCACTGTGCGTGTTTTTGGGACAGGTGAGTACCTATTATAAATCTCATTAAATTGAAAGTTTTTTTGCCGAGAGTAGAAGAATTTTTATATATTGAAGGAGACAATAAAGAGTATGTCTTCTGCTGGAATTATAAATTTTATTTATTTATAACGAGACTATAGTTTCGTTATAAATAAAATAAATAAAATTTATAATTCCAGCAGAAGACACATTCTTGTTATTGCCTCCTTCAATAAACCTCATTAGCAGCATTAATTTTTTTTTATCAATTTTAAAACAAAAATATTAAGATAAGCACTGATGTTTTCCAGCCTGAAGAAAAGTAGCGGTGTAGCATTCAAAACGTGTGTTAAAAATATCGATTTACATCTGCCTAAAATAACGGTTTAAATAGGAGATAACTTTTTTATTTTACCTTTTTCCATCACACTGGCCCTTTAGTAAATTCATTGAAATAAAATAGGGCCTTCAAACACAGGTTTATTTAGATATATTCAATCTGTTGTTTCTCATGGGGTCAAATATCTGATAGGATGTTTTTATTTTGAAGTAATAGTGAGCTGGTCATATAACAAACAAGTTACAACAAAACGAAAACATCCAATCAGGTATTTGATTGAACCCATGAGAAATAACAGAATATTCAATTAAAAATACTTATGATGAAGGTCATAATATATATAATTTTTAAAGAGTTAGGTGTCGGTTTAAGGTGAAAAATTTTAATAATAAAAAGTAAGTAAAATTTCAAAGTAGGTTTCATAAAATAAATAAACAAATGAGCCGTTTATTTTGAAAGTGGACTAAGTCCATTGTTTGTTATTTTGAGATATTTATATTTTTATAAATACATATATTTATATATATTTCGATACTTTTATTTTGACGAATTCATGAGGATATTGTACTCCATTGATTGGGATATTATAAATATCAAAAGAAGACATCTAGGTGGAAGTGACATTAACCCATTTTTTTCAAAATTGGACTTAGGCCACTTTCAAAATAAACCGCCCAAATATTTGTTTTGAGTTTTTATCTCGATACATAAATGTTCAAAAGAAATATTTGTTTAATTTTTGTGAAACCTATCTTGAAAATTTACTTACTTTTTATTGTCATATAAGTAGTAGTGCCTGGAGCACCAAGCGATGCTCGGTAACTTTTTGCCTCTAAATAGCTCAAGTTTCAAATTTCAAGGCTCTTACCTCAAACTTACCGAAGACGATATATGAATGATTAATATATTTATTTTTCGACACTCCTAATTTACAAACCCTTCCTTTATATCAATCGGATTAAAATCTATACACTACTAATAACTCATGACACTTGATAAGTACACCAATTTAAAAAAATCTCGTTATTTAGGTTTTTGAGAAAATCAAAAAAAATGAAAAATCTTTCATGTAAATGTTCACTTCCGGTGTTCCGATTTCAAGCAAAAACTTGCTGTAACCCTTATAGCCTATATCGAGTTTAAGATTTATGGTTGCTAAACGCAGGGGGTACATTCTTACGTACGTAAACATCAACTTCCGGTACTTCTATTTTAGTCAAACTCTTGTGGTATGTCTTATAGTCTCTAGATAGCTTAAGTTTCAAATTTCACAACTCTGCGGTTTACCGAAGACGAGATATGAACGATTAAAATATTTTTTTTGCGACATGACTAATTTACACCCCCCTTCCTTTATTTCAATAGGATTTATACTCGACTAATAACTCATGAGACTTGATAAGTACACCAATTTTTACCGAAATCGTTAGAGCTGTTTTCGAGAAACCGATTCTATATATACTATATATATTTGTCTAGATTAATTTGTAACAACACTTAGAGAAATTTCTCTAAAAAAATTACCGTCTTGCCTAGAATCGAACCGACGAACTCTTGAACTAAGGGCATTAGCTCTAGCCATTACACCATTGAAACATTAATAATTATATCTTGATTTCTATTACTAAAACTATATATTTTTGATTTAGACTTTGTGTCGAGATAATATTGTATTCATTTGAACTCGAATGAAAATGAAAAAACACCAATAGATTTTAAATTAAGAAACATTAAATATATATTAATTAACGAAGCAAATTTGAAATATAATTGTCAGCTCGGATTTTAAACTGATGGTTCCAATCGATTTTCATTAACCAGGCAAATTTGAAATATAATTGTAATTTTGAAATGAAAGACTCCAATTCATTTTAAATTAAGAAACATTAAATATATTCATAATTATTCCTCTCCCCCCACCGCCACTCAAAAATTAAAGAGGCGAAACTTTTAAGAGACGATGTATTTTCGGTAGTTTACGGGTATACATTTGGAGTGTGGTTTTTTAAGAGGAATAAAATTTTTGGACCGAGACGCTGCCCGCCAGGGCACCAGCCCGGAGGGCCAAGCTTCGAGGGCATGCCGAAGGCACGCACGAAAAGCTCATATATAAGAATTGCTCATTTAATAATATAAGAATAAAAAGTTTCACCTTGAACCGACACCTAATTCTTTAAAAATTATTTAAATATGTACCTATGTTTATTTGCATCTAGCAGAAGACAACCTCAATGATATCTCATTAAAAATAAATATGTCTGCGAAATCAAAAAAATTGAATCGGTAGAATTAAGTTGATTACAAGGTTCTACCCATCCAAACAGACAGAGAAACCATGTTAAATAAAAATTCAAAAAAGAAAGAGAGGGCGTTATTTTCATTCGAAAGAACGGAAAATCTCTCTATATGAAAACAATAAATTTGAACATGTTGTGGTCTTGATCTCTAATAAGAGTGCGAATTAACTTCTTTGAGAATTAATCTTCTAAAATGTTTTGTTAAAAGTTTTAGAATATATAATAACACTTGATAAAATTAAATTCTTCATTTGCGGTTTACCAAGTAGGTATATTTCATGGAATACCAAAAATAAAACCAGAACATGATGTATAAGTTAGGTCGTAATTTTCAATGTAGGATTTTCATTTGGAATAGAAGGAAAAGCGAAGAAAGATAGCCTTAAAAGAAAAATTAGAGCCGAATGAATCCTTTCTATTCTCAGCAGTGTCGCATGGATTCTATTCGATGGATTACTTGAGAGAGATATCTAAAAGGGATGGTTCTCTGCTTTCAAGCAACCCTTTATCTGCATAAAACACCATCCCTTGAGGGTCTAAAGCTTTCTCTGTTCGTCAAATTGATCTAGTCAACGAATTGAAAGCTTATCTATGAGCTGACGTGCCAAGTCATCAAATCTCTAATTCACATCAGAAAGGAATCCATCACCATTTTCGTTAGAGAGCGTTAATTAATTGAAAATTACAATTAAAAGATCTTTTACCGAGAGTAGCAAAGTTATTAAATTTTATAAGAATAAATGAAAGTGTGTGTTTTTTAATTAATGTGAATAAATTTATATTTAAGCAAATATTTGTTTTTATCTTCAATTTTATTATAAAAATCACGCTTCGATAATACCAAATTACATCACCGGGAAATAAAGTATTAGGAAAATGTTAATATTAAAATAATATTTGTAGTCAGGTTCAGTGATACATCCCCTTCTGCTTGAAACTGTTTTTAGCAAGTAAGTGCTTTTTAAATCTTTTTTCAAAAAATTCTATTATAGACTTTTCTTCAAAAAAATAAAATAAAGTAAATCTTTACATCCAAATGATTAAACATTCAGAGATATACCTCCCCCAAAGAGTGAACAGGGATTGGAATTAGGTGTACACCGTCTTTGTAATTACTTTGGAATTTATTAGATAATGAAAGTGCAAGTGGAAGTAGGTGTACACAATTTTAGATCGCGGTTCACCCCTCGACCTCCCCGATGCTTGAAACAGTTTTTAGAAAGTATTTATTTCTTGAAAGTAACCCCCTTTTCAAATTTCAAGCTATTAACTCCAGAAATTCAGAAGGAATCGTGATGAAACAGGATTTTTTAATTTATAAAATAAATTGGTGATTCTAGTGTTTTTTTAAATTTACTCATTAAATTTTTTAACTATTTTTAGCGATGATCTACACCAGTATTCTTCAACCTTTGTCATCCCATGGAACCTAATTTTGAAATAATTTTTTATGGAACCCTCCGTTCAGTAGCCCACCCAGATTTGATTTTAGGGAGGGGGGTTGTCGTATTACATATTAAATTTTATAAAAAATGTATTTAAGATAAATTTGCATTTGTTCAAACAAAAAGATCAATATTTCATATAAAGTATTTGTATTATATGAGTACATCGAATTTTAACATTGACCCACGGAACCCCTAAAGCGTTTGAGTGGAACTATACGGTTCCGTGGAACACAGGTTGAAGAACACTGATCTACATCATAAAATTATCCTTCCTGCTAAATATCAACTTACTGGATTTAGCTTTCCTGAGAAAACGTGATGAATTAATAAATGAGAGCTATAAAGATTTATTTTGTATATATATTTTTTTTTAATTTATTTTCACCGGAAACAAAGCCCATTTTGACAACAAATCAGTAAATTGTTAGTAGGGTTAGTGAGGGAGCCAAGTTTTAGCCGGTAGAAATTTTATATGCTAGCCAGGATCGAACTCCGGCCTCCCGCTTAAACATCGTCATCATCGATGCTGATGCGGGGCCAGAGCGTTAGGCTAACCCGACACCTATTTTGTATATATAGAAGATAATAATAATAATGTTTATATATAAATATATTGGAGCATTAAATCGTGATAAAATACTTATTCAGAAATGACTAAAGGTAATTCAACACCTTTTGAAAAATCAGAGAAATTTTTTGTCATAATAATAATAATTATTATTTCAAAGTAATACTTATTTACACACAATTAGTAGTATTGAAAAAATTAAAAAAAAAAATATTTATATTTACTTGCACTTTAAATTTAAAAAAGAAGCATTTCCCAAAAAAATTTCATCTTCTCTTAAACGATTTTTGATAGTTTTCAATAAAATGTGTTTTTATTTCTAATTTTATATAATTTTATTTTTTGAAATTAAGTGCTATTGGTGACAAGGGCTTGGTAGGATGGCAAGAATATTGTGGATTAGAAAAATGAGGGTTTTAAATGCCCCCGTCCCCCCACTCACTCAAAAAAAAAAAAGATTAAAACAAACATTTCAAATAATCTTGTTGTTTTTTTCCTCAAGATCCAAGCTCAAAAATAAAGTTCCGACCCTAATCCATCATTTTTGCATACAAAATCCAATTAAATTTCTTAAATTACGAAGAATATATTTTCCATCAATACAAACCTTAATAAATAGATAAATATTAGATCTTTCAATTTTCTCATTTGAAAAGCATCATAACAGACTCAAAGAGAAAATCAAGAGTGTTTTATCTTTTTTTATTTATTTTCGATTCCATTTTATTTTCGATTTTAGTTCAGTTTTATAGGAAAATTATTTCTTAAAAAAATCCCTAAGCTCATAAAAAATGGCATTCTAGAATCGAAAATAAACGGGAATAAATTGTTTCATTTTGTTTCAAATCGGAACATTTTTGTTTAGCGAGATTTGTTTTTCAATTGAAACATTTATAATCAGTAGAGATTGTGGTGTTGGTGCAAGGTGAAACATCTTTAATAAAAGATAAGAGTAAATAGATATTTTATTTAATATGGATTTACTATGAGTTAAGAATACTGGTCACTTATTTCACATTAAAATGTTATATTTAATGTGAAATAAGTGACCAAGTATCCTTAACTCATAGTAAATCCATATTAAATAAAATATCTATTTACTCTTATCTTTATGGAAACATTTATATAAAAAAAAGAAAGCAAAAAATGTAGCCTTGAATTAGGGAAGTGGAATTAAATATAAAAATAGAAGTAAAAAAATATCTCTCCGTCTACTAATGATTGTCGAGATTTTTCCTTAACAGAAATTGCTTGTAATTAAGAGAATTTAATTGGATGACGTCAAAACGAATCGAGAGAATTTGATATATCTGTAGGGGTATATGGTTTTCCTAAAGTATCTATTAAAATTAGAAAATTCGCTAAAAAGTTATTTTTTTAATATATTTAGATGAGATTGGTTTGATATTAAAAATAAAAATAAGTTTTTTTTCTTTTCCCTTATATATAAGTAATACTATTATGTTATTTATATAATTGGAAGTATTGCATTCCTCTATAGAGTTATTTATAATCTGAGGCCTTTTTTATCTCTAAGGATATAAAAGTTACATTCATTTGTCACTTCTAGTTGAAAGAAACGATATTCTTAAAAGAAAGAAATCAATTCAAGTACATAAAAAAAGATTTTATGGTCTCCAGAGCCCAAATAGTTTCCAAAAATTCATTATTCAGTGCATATGTGTGAGTAACCCTTTGATTTGAGCAAAGGTAATTGGCAGATCAATTTGTAATATAAGCACGATATCGGCGAGGAGTAAAGTAAGTATTTGCTTGGAATAATAAATTAATATTTTCATTAAGCGCCTTTTTTTAATTTTAATTTAATTTTGATTATTTCACAATTTCTGACGAAATTGAAAAGTTTCAATTGAGACAAACAAATTTTATTTTAATTTAAATTCATGACATGAGAGGCAATTAATCAATTTAATATAATTGAAAAGTAACCCTTTATCAACCCTTGAATTTTTATTTAAAAAAACCCTAAATCATGATGAGAGAAGAATAGAAAGGGTGGAAACGGCATTCATACTGTTGGGATAATTCAAATAATGGATCATTTCCTAAAAATAAAAACACGATTGGATAGTCTAGTGCATGCAGGGCAAGTCACGTTACTATTTATTGATCCATTTTAAGACCCTCACGAAATTTCATATAAGAAATAACTACATCTAAAAATTGCTTTTAGATTTACATTATAAGGAAATATATTAGAATTAATAACTAAAAAAAAATGTGGAGGGAAATCTTTTTCAAGATATGGTAAAAGTTCTGTAAATTTAAATGAATATTTGGTAATTATATATTTCAGTGAACGTTTTGAGTTACTCATAAGTTACCTGTATTTGATTCGATCGCGAATCGAATGCAGATGATTTTTGTCAAATATTAAGTGAAAATAATATCCGAATTTATATATTTCTAACTTGAAATAGTGAAGTTAATTTTCTCATTAATATATCAAAGAATAATTAACACATTAACGAGAATTGTTTTTGATCGCGCTTTCTAAACAAGATATATATCGCGAGACTACTGCTGGTTGAAGCTATTGGAGTCTGCTGAGTCTTAAGTCTGGACCAAGAGAGACTGAAAAAGATGTGATCCATTTGGCTATAATCCAGCATCATTTCGCGATTGGCCCGCATGACACTTTTTATATCAAACACTGATATGGATCACCAAATTAATTTGAAATCTGAGATATTATATATTCAATCTCCCAGTCCAGAGCGCCCGATCTGTTAACACGTATGTTAGGTGTTTGCCATTAATATATATCTTGTTTAAAAAGCGCGATCAAAAACAATTCTCGTTAATGTGTTAATTATTCTTTGATATATTAATGAGAAAATTAACTTCACTGTTTTGAAATTAAATTAGGTTGGAGTTGGTGGTGTTCACAAGGAGAAAAATTAAAATACAAAGATTTTTTAGTTTACTCTATATATTTCGAGCTCTTAACTCATCGTCAGGAGAACATTGACTGAAATATATAGAGTAAACTAAAAAAATCTTTGTATTTAAATTTTTCTCCTTGTGAAACACCACCAACTCCAACCTAATTTAATTTTAACAATGTTTCACTATAAACCAACACCGCGTTCCCTAAATTTGATTCACTGTTTTGAGTTACGCTGAAAGTTCGTAAAGCCATAAAAGGAGATTCAGTTGATCTTTTCTTCATCTTCTCTAAAAACACAAAAGTCTGCGAGTCTCTTGAAGAGGCACAGGTACAAGCTGGACAATAATATCCACTAGTCCTTTCAATATGCCAATATCAATAAATTAATTTACCTAAGGACCAATAATAGATTTTAGAGAAAATATTTTTACATTGCCTATCAGAGAGGTTCGTTCCCTTGGGAATCGAACCCAAGCGCTAACTAGCTTGCCGGGCCGTTAGCCAAACCTTTAAGAAAATCTCTCTCTGACATGCAACATATATAAGAAATATAGCTAAAGAATTTTCACTCCCTTCATCCAAAAGAGAAAGAGAAAAAATTCATGCTAAACTAAAAAAAGTTTTCAGTGTCAAGCCCTCTAATTAAATAATGAATGAAAAGATTTAAGCATTTTTTTGAGTTTCTTTTTTTGAAAAAAGATGGAAATTTTTTCAAAAATCAAGGCAAATATTCTAGTACATTTACTTTAAATTCACTTTATAATGTCTTCTAAATCAGATAATAAAATTGAAGGAAAAAGTCTCAAGTTTTGCAAGACTCACTACTCTGTCTGCAAATTTTGATGATTTGTTAATAACAATTTAAATTACAGAGCTAAAATATTTTTTTATATTATTTAACAGAAAGTTCTTGAGTTAGTATGTCCGAAATTTAATCAATTCTTTGATTAGGAAATACAAACATGTTGGCACCAGAAAGAACATACCGTTCTTGAATTATCTAGTATTGAGCTAAGTCAGACAAGCTGAATAAAATCATGCACGAAAGATTATGTCTAGATATCTAAGAAAGGTGAAATTTACCAGGAACTAAGTTATTATTTAGTAGTTGAGGTAATAATCCGAGGAGTTTAAGGCCAAATTAGTCAGGGAAAGGAGATTAATGAAAATGAAAAAAATCTTAGACACTACCTTCTCCCTTTCGAGTAAAATTATCTAACAACTCCTTTTAACAATTTGTTAACGAAAATCATAGGTCGAATCAAAGGATATGTTTATATTGTATGTAGGAGGGTCCTGTCTCTTCGGAAGATGAACCCAAGCACTGTTTTGCTTTCCGAGAAACTAGTCAGAACTAATACTTGGGTTCAACTCCTGAGGGGCAGGACCTTCCTACATGCAATATAAACATAGCTATTAAATTCTTTGATTTGACCTAAATTGATTTTCGTTAATAAATTGATTAAATATCGCAAGTTGATTTTGAGAATTTTTCTTTCTCAAATAATTTGTGTTTGATTAAATTTGAAAAGAGATTACGGAAATTTGGCTAAGACACTGACTTCTGATTGAGTTTACTCGGGATCGAATTTTGCCTTAGTCAGAACAATTTTCATATTTCTCAAAAATGCAAGGCCCTTCACTAAACGAGGGTAAGCCAATGAGAAACCACCCCTATGAAAAAATCTCCAGGAAAATTACAATGGAGAGGATAGCGATTTACTCTTTTATTCCTATGACCTCCAGACTGGAACTCGGTCCCAGCCACCGTCTTCCCCGCGACTTATAACCTTCAGCTATTTAAGACCCGTATCGACAGATACCTTCGACCCCTACTCAGCCCATAAAATCCCCTCTCCTTCTTCTTTTAACGATGGAGGGGCCAACCCAGGCCTTTAGGAGGTGCACCTTTTTGGTGTAACTCCTTCTATCACCATTTTCATTTAAAAAAATAGTACCTAATCGTCGAAGCTCGAAATCAAGATATGGAGTTTGAATAATTTGAAACTGATTTATCCTAATGTATAGCTGAAAAGGTATTCAACTTTCTACCAAACTTTTTCAGAGTACTTGTCTCTAAGAAAATCTCAATTAAGAACCAGAGTTATTGATTTTGAAGACAGAATATTTAGATTAACTTCTGTACTTAAATTTCCCACTCTATTATATTCCTTTGGGTTCTGTTTCAGATAAATGTAACTTGAACGACATTTTTAATTGTCTTGAGTATTTACTTTCCCAAGAGTCATATCATCTGCCGTCTCTCTTTGAGTGCGTAAAGTATAACTCACTCTAATTTATTATACACCATATTAAAGTTTACTTTATCACTTTTAATAAAAATTTCACTTTTTATGCTTTATAACTTGAGTAAAGTTCTACTTATAGTTAGATAATTAATTTTATATAGAAACATTTCTAATGAGAGCGAAGTTAACGAAAATTGTCATTTGAGATTGAAGAGCTCTTTAGATTTAATTTAATTAAAATATTATTATTAATATTATTATTTTGGATTATCTTAGGCTCCCCTTGCAACATGTATATACAAAGCCCGTAATTTAAAAAAATCATTATTATGCGCTCCACGACTAAATAAGAAGGTTTGTAGTCGCAGGGGCATAAAAAATTAGGTGTGTCTTTCTTCCAGACTTGTAATTAGATTTTTAAGCGTAGAAAAAGCACTAAGTATGCTTAAGAAAAAATCAGATGTTTTAAAATATTGTAGATACTAAGTGTAATAATCCTAAGGGAAGAAAAAGTTGAATTTTTTAAAGATAATGCTGCTAAATTAAAACAATTTTTAATGAAAAAATGTTTTTAAGCTTTAATTTATAATAGTCCAAGAGCTGGTGACACATTTTGACTACGGATTTGACCCAACTAGAAATAATGCGTAATAGTACCGTCTATGATAGTTGTACAAGGAATGGCCAGTCTGGCTGGTCTAAGCAGGTGGACCAGGTACTGCGCATGGTGTGAGTGCGGTAAAAAATACATATGTGTTAAAAAATATTTTTGACCCACAATGAAATTATAAAAATTATAATTTATAGTCAATTATAAACATAATATATTCACTCCAGACCATTTGAGTGGTGGAACGTGGAACCAGACCACCCCAAAGTGTATTTTTGCAACATGAAAAAAAATATTTGATGCTATTTTTTTTCATGTTGTAAAAATACACTTTGAGTGGTCTGGTTCCACGTCCCACCACTCAAATGGTCTGGGGTTAATATATTATGTTTATAATTGACTATAAATTATAATTTTTATAATTTCATTGTTGGGTCAAAGATACTTTTTTAACACACTATGTATTTTTTACCGCACTCACACCATGCGCAGTACTTCCACTTGCTACAGCCAGGCAGACTGGACATTCCTGCGCAACTATCATAGATGGTACTATTACGCATTATTTCTAGTTGGGTCAAATCCGTAGTCAAAATGTGTCACCAGCTCTTGGACTATAATACAATTATTAGAATCAAGAATATTTTATTAAAACTTCAAGTTTACATTTTTCTTATAGGGGTTATTAAAAATTTATATTTAAGATTTTTTTTCGCAAAATCACTAAAAAAGTATTGTTTGAGAATAACTAATAAACCATATGCATTAATAAGATTGGAGTAATTTTTGGAGACGGACTGATAAGTGAATTAAGTGAATATTGATGAGACAGTCCAAAAAAAGAAGAAGATAATTTACACTATCTTTTTATTCATAAAACCGACGTTTCGGAGGCTATTCCCTCCTTCCTCAGGGTTTTGAAGAAAGTCAGTGAAGGAAATCCAATGCGGCATTCTCCTCTGTCTCCTCTTTCAGTGGCAGTAACAATAATATCTTGTATTTCATTCTCAGCGAGAATTATAATGTAATAATAATAATTATTGTTACTGCCACTGAGGCATGAAGGAACGCCGCATTATGTCCATTCACTGACTTTTCAAAGCCGTGAAGAAAGGAGGGGAGTAGCCTCGAAGCGTCAGATTTCGCAGATAAAAAGATAGTGTCAATATCTTCTTCTTTTGGACTGCCTCATCACTATCCACCATATGCATTAAAATTAAGACTGCAGCAAACGAAATACCATAAATAGCGTATTAAAGTACTTGCCTCCAGCAGTTGAAAACGATATCATTTAAAATATGCAATTTTTTCAGCAGAAACTTCTCTTAGGATATCAACTAACCACCAAAGTATCAAATCCGCAAACAAAACAAACTTTCTACGAGCTATCGTTGTTAAGAAAATCAATATATAATACATCAACTCATATGAATAAATAATTATTTTATTAAGAATTTGAAATTTTTTGAAACCTTAGCTTTAATTCTTCCGAAACTAGACTTTACAAAAATATACAAGACTCATTCTCAACATAAAGTTATCCTATACAATTTTGAATCTTTATTAAAAATAAAAAGGATTAAAAATATTTTAATTCGAATTAAATTTTCTTTAAGAATGGTTTCTCCAAGCTAAAATTAACTGGAGTTAACTTAATTTGAAAATCAAAATAGATGTTAGATTGCGGTCATCTTATGCTTTACCTTTACTTCGTTATCGATAATAAACTGAATCTAAATCAGATATTTTTTTTTAATCTTTACAATAATATACACCGACAACTTAGTAACAAGTGAAAATAGAGACTTGAACTTTACACTGTGTGTTAGAAGGAAAGAGTCCAATATGAAATGTACAGTGCTAACTTATTAAAGTGGGTAAAATTATAGAGACTACTGTTTTTCGAAAATAAAATTAGAATAAATGAATAATGAATGTAAGGGGTTGTTTCTTCCCACACACACTTACACTTCACTTGACTGCTCTTTGTTTTATAAAATAAACAATTTAAGTAAATGTCAGAGAGAAATGTAAATTTAGACAAAATTGTGCAATTATAATTTTCTTTTTGTTTTCAATTCAAAGGAGACAACTGGTATTGTTCGGGCATAAAAGAAGAAAAGAACCAACGAATATTGACTGTTTAAATAAACGACAAAAAATATAACTATTCAAAAAGAACATTTTAAAAGTGATTCAAAAGTCATCGAAGGGTACAAATCTCGAGAGAAATATTGTTTTTCTTTTATAAGAATTAAATCAACTTTTGTTTGATATGAATATAAACAGCTAGATACATACGTAGATGCTTTGGTATATTTAAAAAAGGTTAAAAAAAAAAATAGTTTTTTTTTAATGATTTTATTTCGAATTGGAATTATAAAGGCAAAAATTAAAATTTTATTTTCCTTAGTAGGGGAGACCGGGTCACGTTTTCAAGCTTTTTACAATTTTATTTTGAATTTTTTATTTTTATATTTTTTGAAATAAACAGGATATCATTGCATTCCCTATACGTTTATCTACAAACTAACACAATTATTTTTCAAAAAAGTAAATATAGTTTTTGATAGCAAATGGTTATGTCTGATCATGTGAAGTTGGAAAATGTGCTCCGTATGCGGGTAATTTTGTACCTCCTCTCCTCCAAATTTGGATTTCTGAATTTTTTATATAGTTTAATGTCATCACAGACATTTACTGAAAAATTTATAGAAAGCTGGGTAGATGTAGGTCGAAATTCGATTACATGATTCTACTAAGTCAGAATGATGGACAGACAGAAGAATCAAGTTAAATAAAGCAGGTGAAGATTAAATACATGAATTATATGGTTCTTGTCTATCCTTAATAAGTACTTATAGGGTGGGCCATTTAACTTATTGAATTTGAATCGGCTATAAAAATTAATGAATATTTTTTCAAAATTATGAGTTTATTAGAAAGATTGGAAATTTTCATTTATGAATGAAATACAAAATCATTATTCGATTTCCAAAAACAGTGCGCAAAAGATCGATTGTTACGTTGGCTGTGTGGCCAGTGGTCCCGACCTGTTGAAACCAAATGTCACCCATGTTATCCTTTTCAATTTTTGGAAACAAAAATGGTGTTTTTCATTCTTAAATGAAAATGTCCAAACCAATTTTCAATTGGGTTGATCGGATGGGGTGCTGTCAAGCCAGCCGTGGCAGTCATTTGAATGATGTGTTTCATTCTTAAATGAAAATGTCCAATCTTTCTAATAAACTCATAATTTTGAAAAAATATCCATTAGTTTTTTTATAGCCGATTCAAATTCCAAACGTTAGATGGCCCACCCTATATAATTTTGAAATATGAATTGTTAGATATTGGGACTTAATGTAAATATCAAAACATAATTTTTTTATTTAGCAGCGACGTTTAATCGTTCGATATACCAAGCGGGCGAACACAAATAGTCTTTCTAAAATATAATTAAAAATTATCCATTATATCACGGTACTAGTAGATGATAATCTCTTGTGATTTCCTTAGATGTTTATTTTATTCTTTTTTAAGCTCTTAAATTCTTTTGTAATAAAACAGAAAACTTGCTGGTTTTGAAGTAGTATACTATATTTAAATTTACAATTTTCCCAATGCGAATAGAAAGTGAATATTAAGAGTAGGTAAAGTGAATATGCCAAAAAAATTACTATTAAGAGAATATGAAGAATTGATGGAAAGGCAACTCAAGGATAATGAAAAATAGAATTATGAATTAAATAATGTATTTGAACATCATTTCCATCCTCTTAAAATCGACGTTTCGAAGGATCTTCCTTCATTCTTCAGGGTTATGCGTTGTTTTGCAGGAACCAATAATCGCGTAAAAAAGGATAGAGTGTATACGGTATAAGTTTATTTAAATCAAGCAGAGGAAAACTTAATTGATTTCTCTTTAAAGTAATGGCCAACGCGTAGAGCACAAGAAAAGAAGAAGCAAATACCTAGGGCATAATATTCTTAAGTAACGTTACGATAAAGCCATTTATTACAATTGTGCAATTCTAAAATTAGAATTTATTTATCAATGAAAGCAATTTATTCGAGGACAAAAGATCAAGGATTAATTATTTATTAGAGAACTAAAATTGATAGCTTATGGGATCACTCAAGTATTGTTATTGTGAACTTTTACTAGCTATTATATCCATACGTATAGAATAGAAGCCAATGGAAAAATGATTTATTAGAAAAGAATAGTAAATAGAAAACTATCTAATGCGTCTATCTATTTGTATAAAATAGACTAATTTCGTTCTGCGGAAGAAGCCTGCACGACAAACCTGAGTATCGAATTGAATTTTAAAAATTTTCAATTTTTTTTTTGTTCATATTTAGAAAATAATTTTCAAGCATGTTTTTTGTCTTTCTGGTTTAATAAAGAAAAGTGAAAAAAGTTCATTTGCGCGTTGGTATTTCCAAAAGAAAGTATAGATTTAATTTTGACTTTTCTATATATAATAGCTTTAGATCTTTCGATTAAAATATATAAATATGGAGATAAACGAATTGTTAAATGGGGAGCTTTCTATAGTCATTGAGATAAAATTTTGTAGATGTACTTGAATTAACAAACAGCACTCCTGTGCCTGGTTTCAATTTTTTAGTTTCAACACTTAGATAATGAAAATTTTACAAATCCCTAGAATTTGAGTAAAGTGTACCAAGTATTGAAAAAGTTTCCAGTTTTTTTTTTTCAATTACTTAATGTTAATAAACAGAAAAGTGCGAGGGAGGTTCACGTTTATTCATTTCTTAAACGATGTGCACTAACACTTCATAATATTTTTTTCATTCTGAAATGTATAAGTAGGTATAGATATAGTGTTATCTATAATATCTCAGATTAAGCACCGAACCATCTCAAACTTAGGACATCGCTTGAAATATAAATTTTGGTACGAAAAATAAAAGTGAAGAATAGTCCTTTAAAATTGAATCGATTACCCCCCCCCCCCCCCACACACACACACAATACTTCTTATCTAAGGTAACGAAGGGAAATTTCAAAAACGAAGGGCTTTTTTTTTGGTGTTTTAGAACTAAAGATTTTAGTTTTTAAATTTATAGAAAGAAAAGCTCCGGCCAAAACCATTTAATGAGGAAATATCATCAGAATACACGACGTTTCGAACCTATTTCTGGAGTCTTTTTCAATAGACTTCTATCATAAAACTTGAAAATAGTACAGAAATATTTTAGATGTTGAAACATTGTACATTCAGATGCGAAGTAATTATTAAAAATGTGCAATCTAGGTGATTTTAAACGACCAAAGCATCAAATCCACAAGAAAAATAAATTATTTTAAATCAAATTTAAATTTACTGAGAGAACTAGTTTGGAATTTCAATGGGATTGGTAATGAAGCTGATATAAAAAATGCCCTAAAGACAAAAGATTTAATTGAAAAGTTTTTGTTTTGCCGAGAGTAGCAGAGTTGTTGATTCACAAAGAGAAACAAAGAGGTTGTCCTCTGCTTGATGCATACGGTATTGACTCCATGAAAAACAATATTTATAATTTAAAAAAGACTGATGATGAAGACCAAGTCTTCGATACTATATTCTCAAACAAATAAATAATATATACTTATACAGATATATATGTGTGTATGTTTATTTGCATCAAGCAGAAGACAACCTCTTTGTTTCTCTTTGTGACAAAAGATTTGTAAATTTTAGGAGTTACGTGACTGTAACAGACACGGCAAAATTATAAGGGTTGTTAGAAGCTAGGGAATTGAAAATGTTTGTCTTGAAAAGAAAAGTTAATAAATTAGGGCTTTAGATCTAATATCTTAATTGAAGTTGTAAGAAAAGTTTATTTATTTGTTTACTGTCAGAATAAAGTTTCATCGAACTTATTTATATATTTATAAATAAAGAGATACAGGTGTTCGATTTTGTCGGGATTCCCACTCCTTCAGAAGCGAGCATACCTGTCCAATATTGACATAGAACCTGCCACTTTAGCAACTTTATTAAAAAGTCTTAGGCAGCAAACTTTTTAACTTCAATTCTCTTTCTTTCTTAAGAGAATAGACAAATACATTTTTCAAACAGAATAGGGTGTCCTTTTCAAACTTTATATCGCATGTCCCAACAGTATATTTCAAATGAGAAAACAAATACTTTAGAAAAAAAAGTATATTGTATCAAAATTCGTTGTAAAAACCATCTATTTCAGGGCATCTTTCTTCATCTGTGTGAATAAAGTTTTCTATATTTTAGGAATTCAAATTTTGTTAAGAACAAAAAAATAAGTAGAATTTTTATCAGATTAACCCTATTAAATTAAATCCGCAGAAAATAATTTATATTTTTGAATAAAGAGTCCAAAGAAATAAACCAACAAACCAGAAAAATTAAAAAAATATATTCTAATAACATTTGGTAGTACTTTTGGGTATTTCAGTATTCCCAATACAAAAGAATAAATCCATCAATTTCAAAGCCTTGTACCCAGAGGGACAAAAATTATTTTCTATACAAAATATTAATAAAAATTCCAAAGTATAATATCAAATATCATGATTAATATCGTTAATACATTTATAAATATTAATTTATAAATTTAATAATCTAATCAATGATGAAAATGTTCAAATTACCATGTTATAAAACTATGTCGTAAAGTTGATTAGAATAGATGGTAATTATTTTGTACTAATCCTTATGCAGAATTTATATCATAATTTATAAATTAAATGAATATTTTCATTTCTTATTTTGCCTTGAAATTATTTATATGTTTATTTTTCTATTAATTATCATATAATCGCTAATATTATTTAATTATATTTTTTCAAGAGCCTGTTGATATGCAACCAGAAGTACATGGTTAATTTCAGTTTTCAAGAACTCCCGCTAGGATCAAAGCTATGTAAATATTTTTAGACACCATTAATTTAAGTATATAAACATTTATTTATTTTGCTAATATTTTTTTGATAATAAGGAAGCATCTAATCTGTAGAGAACTTTTACATCTATTGCAAAATAGATAATACGGATTTTAATACGGTTATACGTTGAATATTCTAACATGATTCGATAGCTTGAGTTATTCTAGCTATATTTAGGTATCATAGCTTGAAATGGATTTAATTTTAGAGACCAAAACATTATTGAAAACACTAGAAAATTTAAATTAATTTTCTGATCTCACCATGTATAGAACCAGCTTGTTTAATTCAACAAGAAATAAAATAGAGAAATTAAAAACAAATGGTAAGATTTAAATAACCTGGAAAATTAAGATTCTAAAGAAAGTATTTTTCAAATTTCTAAAACCTTAGGTCATTGATTAATTTTTTGACCTTTTTTAGGAAAGTCAAAATATATATACTAAGAAACTTTCCTATTCAGAAAAAGCAAATTATAATCAGTAGAGATTGTGGTGTTGGTGCAAGGTGAAACATCTTTAATAAAGATAAGAGTAAATAGATATTTTATTTAATTCATAGTAAATCCATATTAAATAAAATATCTATTTACTCTTATCTTTAAAGCAAATTATGTTAAAAATTTTAAATCAAAATTTGAGGGTTTCATGTAGGGTAGACCTTAAGTCAAGTGTAAAATATGTTACAACCATTTTAAGGTAGTTGTTTCAGCATATAGGCTTTTTATGATTTTTTTGAAATTTAGAGAGATTATTATTTAATTACTTCTGCATCGAGTGGTGCCAAAACGAAATTGATGAACAATATAGTTCCGGAGATATTAAATTCCAAAGATAGAGTTTTTCAGAATCTTATACATTGCACTATACAGGATATCGAAAAATTTACATACATATTTAATTATAATCAAAAAACTCTTCTTAATATTTTTATAAAAAACTAAACCAACATTAAACAATAACTACTACATTTTTTAAAAAAAATTTAATTCATAGTTACAACACAGTTTCTGAGATAATAATGAATAAATAATGAAAAATGTATAATGAAAAATTTACACTAAAATCAATCTGGAAACAACGCATTTATTTAATCTAAAAAAAGGGTTAACTTAAGTAATTTTTTGACGTTTTTTCGCTTCAGCCATGGCCTCAACAGCTTTCAATAGCTTTTAAAAACTTTTTGTTTTATAAATCTCCCTTTATAATGTACTTTAGCTGAAATTTCTATGATAAAATATATACAAGTTCGGACAGTGTTGCCAGATTTGTCAAACGAGCACGGGATTGGCTAGTAGTGGTATATAAACAGCACAAAGTTTTGGACTTATGAATTATAAATCCTTATTATCTGTTCTATATACTCTAGCATTAACTTTTTGCTAGTATTGTCGCGAAACAACTACCTTAACTATCGGTTTTTCTAATTTTTCGAAATAATCAATCTTAATCTTAATTTTATAGTAAATTATTTATATACCTACGATTTATCTAAAATAAAAGATTTTACACCCAAAATTGTTCAAATTATCAATATATCTTCCCTATTCTTCTTATCAATATGTTATCATTAAAAGAGAGAAAAAACTTATTAATTTTTGAAAAATTTATTATTGTTAAAATATGTTTCGGGCCTAGTCACACCCATCTACAGTTAAAACAAAAAACTTTTTACTTTACATTAATTGTTTCATATACACGTATGTAATTTATACGAAAGTTGTATACAAGTTTTCTTTCTCTTTTAATGATACAAGATTGATAAGAAGAATAGGGAAGTTATATAAAATAAAAAAGATAATAATTTTCAAGGGTGCAAAACAAGAAATATGTCTTTAAAAATAGCAGAGATATTATGTAATTTTAGTAATCAAAATTAAAATGAGATTGTAATCAATCTCTCGTGTCACAGTTGTCGTTTTATTTGTTTTTAAATTAATTAATTAAACGTCAGATGGATTTATGAACAAAACGTCAAAAAGCAAGCCGTACAAACAAACAAACAAATCCATTAAGTCAAAAGAGTTTTAGTTAGACGAATAAACATTGACCATTTCAGCATTTTCCTATATTTTATTTTATTCTATTTTCTACTTTCTCTTAGAGAAATTTTTATGAGTGTTAAAATATCAACAGGTAAATAAATAAATAAAATAGAGACAATATCTTATTTATACTTGTAATTTGATGTTTTAGGGCGGTTTCACAAAAACAACCCTTTAAACAAGAAAATTACAGGAATTACTCGCCTGACCAAAATAGACAACGCCCCCTCATCGTGAAATTGAATAATCTTCTATTAACTAGGTTTTAAATATTTGAAATTGCTCGGGTTAACATAAATCAATACTAGTAAAAAATACAAGAAATACTAGATTTACCAAAAGAGAATAAACAACATTTCAAAAATAGAAATTCAACTAGAATTGAACGATTTCAAAACTTACTCCCAGGAAGAAATTAAACCACTATTATCGAAACGTTACAAGAAAATTAATTCCAATAAAATTCAGTGATACTGATTAACTACCCCAAGAAATTAAAACGTTATTATCGAAACGTATTAAAAAATGTGTGTTTGACTAAGCGCCTCATAGATATTATATTAAACTTCCCACTATCAACAAAAGGTTACAAAAAAATAAATTTAAATAAAATTCAGCTATTTTGATTGGCTACTTGTAAAAAATTAATATTAAGGAAATATTAAAAAAAAGAAATTAAATTAAAATTAAGTAATTTTAATTAGGTAAATACCTACTCTTCGAATTAAATTAAACTACATTATCGAAAGCTATTCAAGTGAAAAAGTGAGTTACAATAAACAGGAATAAGGAAAATAAATAAAGCAAAATCATGACATGACAAAATGTATTAATTGACCATAAGCCTAATACTTATTCTATCACGTCAAATTCAAGATCGTAATTTCACTCTATTGTTTCCCTTACGGATAGAAAAAAGTTATTAACTAATTTTCTATCCACTCACTAAGATAAAATATTCAAAAAAAAAAAAAATGATTTTAGGAAACTTATTTTTGCATTGATATTTTTCTAAGGCCTTAAAGGCTAACTGTGCAAAATTTGGTCCAAATCAGACAAGGGCTTCAAATTTTTAAACCTAACTTTTGATCAGATTTCAACCAAAAACTAATCAGCTTTTAATCTCAATATAAAATATCTAAATATAAATTGATAAGTGATGGAAAGGCAGCTAAAGTATAGTGAAAAAATTCCCCCTGGAAATTCCAGCAGAAGACACACTCTTTTATTGTCTCCTTCAATATATAAAAATTCTGATACTCTCGGCAAAAACTTTCAATTTAAATATAAAATTTTGATTGGATACCTTTATAGGTTTTTGAGCTAGAAAGTACACACAATTTGGAAACGCACCCACTAACAGACATTAATATATCTTAAAATGTAAATTTCTCTCTGTTTACTATGCCATATAAGCCCTTATTGCAAACTGAGACGCCATAAATTTGCTAAAAAAAATTTTATCGAAAAAATCCTCAGACGTTTTTGAGATATTTCAAAAATACGAAGCAAAAAACATGTTTTTTCATTCACGATTATAATACTTCGCTATACCGCTTTTACCCTGTATGATAAAATATAATAACACGTACAATTTATTTTTTTACGTAATTATCAGTATCGCTATCCCTTCACGCAAAATTTTCGAAAAAAATTAAATAAATGAATAAATAATTATATTAATTGAAATATTTACTAAAAGACAACAAAAATTAATCGAAAATACTAGACTTGTAAAACCTTGAAAAAATTATTTTACTTTTTTTTAACTTTTGTGGATATATTGATGAATTCTCATCAATAGCTCTTTTTTAACATGTCACGTTTCTGGTTGATATATTTCATGACTAGTGTAAGCCTGAAGACGACAGCCGAAAGCTTGTCACGAAAGAAATAATTAATTATTAATTACCAACCTAATTCTATCAGATCATTTTCAAAAATGGTCGATATTCCATCCTTATTGAAAAAAGTTAATTAATTATCTCACCTTCTACAAAAGAGTATAATAAAAAAAACATTAAAGGTGTGGAGTTTAGTAATAAATAATTACAATTACACTTTTAATATTTTTTATATCAATTAAGTAATTACTATAGCTCTACCTATAAGCTAATTACTAAAAAAAATGATATTAATAGAAATATTCACTAAAAGGCAACGGGGTTTATAAATAAATTTCAACAAAAATACTACCCTATTAAATATGAAATACAAGATATAATAATAGAGCTATTACTCCTACTTCTACTACTACTTCTACTACTACTACTACTACCCCCACTCCTTGTGAAATTCGACAAATAAAAGAAAAATACATGCATGTAAAAGGGATTTTATCCCCTCTTATTTTATTAAATAAAAATAAAAATAATCCAAAGTCGTCTACAGAGTTATCCTATTACTTATAAAACACCCCGTTGGGAAATAAAATGTCTTTTCGATGTTTTTCTTTATGTGTATGTATATATATTTTTAGATAGAGACTTATGGTAAGTATTCAAAAATAAAATCGCCTCCAAATATATTTATATTTAAAACATCTTAGAGATGATAAATTAGAAATATTTCTTGGATCCCATTGGATGTTTAAGAGTGGAAATGTTTAATTAAAAACAAACAAAAACATAATTACAATTTTCTATTAGAGACACAATGTTTCAGTCATTATTTCAAGAAAATTGAAAATCTCTATATTTTATTATGGCTAAACGACTAAAGCCTGAAGCCAAATACAATTAGTACGTATTAAGACCATTCATCCTTTGTTTGAAGTTTACCTTAATTTTCTATAAGCGAGTTTAATTTTGTTAAGAAAACTCCAAGCTAACCCATGAATATTCTAAAACTTTCAAACAACTTATCTTTCATCTTTTCGAAAAGCAAATTCCGAATTAATGTCTTGATAGTTCAAAACTAAATTTTGGAAAAAGTAAAATTACAAACAAAGAGTATTTTAGATGATTTTTTAATTTGCAATATCAGAAATGGTTTTAAAAGTGTTAAGATCAAAATATCCTATTAATCCTATTTTTTTTTTATTTTAAACCTTTGTAACACTCCCAATTAGACTATTTCAAAACTTTCAGCAAGTATTGAATGAAAACTATGGAGGAATTAGTTTGTCGTCTTGAAGGGAAACTTATTTGTAAATATCATAGCTTTTTTGGATTCGTACTTTCCCCACAAATCTTGAGTTCCTTAGCTCAATCGGGTCTACTTTTTGAAGTAATAAAAAACCCCACTAGAATAGCGGTTTTCAACCGGGGTGTAATCCTCAAGTGGGATTTTCGTATTTCAAGAGGGGAATTAATCTGGGGACAAATTTCAAAAGTTTTAAAGAAGGAATTAAATGACTGGCAAAAAATAACCTCCCTTATTAGATAAAAATTATTTCTCTTTATCCCTAAATTAAAATATGATATCCTGTATGTTTAATATTAATTAAAAGCATATTATTTGAAATAAATTTTTTGAGTTAGAAAATCCTGGAAAAGGGGGGAATGGTATTCTTACAAAATTGCAGAAGGGGTTCATTAGAAGAAAAGGGTTGAGAACCTCTGCACTAGAATGTAAATTGAACTATGTAACTATTTTTGATATTATTATAGAAAATAATTTTGGATTTAGGAGGATATGTTTGATATTTTTTTTTTATTTATTTATTTTTTATTTTATGTGCTCACGTACTAATAATATTTGAAAATTAAATTCTATTAATTCTATATAATTTTAGAATTTTTTTGAGATAATGTTATAGAGACAATGAAAATAATTCCCATATATAAATTTATTTCAACTTGTACAAGACCTTGATTCTAAGCTTTAGCTTACTTCTATTAGATCATCTTCAGGATAATAAATGACCGAAACTTTACAGATAAACGAATAAAGTAATCTTTATTGGCCCAAAACCAAATATACCTTACGTATATTTAACAAAAAATCTGAAGATATTAATTAGGAGCAGGTGAAGAATAAGTTATGACTAGATTATTTATTTTTAATTTTCAATACTATTGTTCATATAATATCGAAAATGCTATGTAATAAATTCTAGTGCAGAGCTTTTTAAAGTTTCTGGCTTGATGATCCCATTTGATGTAAAAATTATGCATGCGGCTCTGAAACTTGATAATATAAATAAATTAATAGAATAAATGTGTCAAATTAAAATCTTGTGACCCCCCAAAAAAATCTCATGACCCCGATTGTAGAGCGACCCATACATTGAAAAGCTTCTGTTCTAGAGTATTTATAGTTCTTCTTAAAAAAAAGTAGTTTGTAGATTTGTACACGAAAATACAATTATGAAAATTTCGAAAGAGCTAAAAACTCACAAATTAGACAGATATGGGAAATTATTCGCTAATTTATTTTCTAGTATCAACAAGATGAATAAATTGCAATAGGGAGTTTAAATTGTACTTAAGCGAATGTTTTCTAAATTCTTTAACTAATAGAGGAAGTTCAATTAATTGGCACTAGATTGCCTAATTTAGGTGTTTTTTTATGGTCCTATAAGTAGGAAAAACTATATAAACGCCATCACTTCTATTGATTGTTGCAAAGAGCACAATAATATTACTTAGGTAAATACAATTATTAACTTCAACAGGAACTTTATCAGAGATTAGAACATTTTTTGACTATACACGGCGATTTGTTCAAAAATTTAATTTAAATATTAGAAAATTAAGAATAAATTTTATAAAACATCGGAAACTACCAAGGTAATTACAAAAAAAAAATGTTCTTTATATTTTTATAAAATTTGTCTTTCTCGTCAGACGAGTCATCGATCTGAATACACCCCAGGCCTGAGGGAAAAGTTATTTTCCAACTTAGGGCGTTATGGTTAATTGAGAGGTATTTACTTAAACTATATTGTGTGTTTCCTGTTTTTCAGAATTTTTCTATTTTATTTATGTTGTATACCTATTTACTTATTGATTAACCAAGATAAATGTACCTAGATATTATAAATTGTTTTAATGCTTGAATAGTAGTTATAAATCTAATTTGTAATCTAAATAATATTTTATTGGTTAACTAAATTAAATGGGAAAATTAAAACTATCTATTTTTTTTAATTATGCTTATGGAATAAATTATTAATCTATGTATAATTAGCACATAGAATCATGTGATATGTTAACCATGAGTTTTACGTATCGCTGAACAAATATTCTACCGGACAAGGTCAATATTAATAAATAAAAAATAAAATGAATAATAATAATAATAAAAAAATGAAATTATAAGCTTGTTTTCCTTAGTAGTAGCAAAAATTAATTCTCATTTTAAGCTTTAATTATTAAAATTAGTATTTAATTGATTTTGTTTATTTTTTTAGTTTTTTTCTTTAGTTTTTTACTATATTTTCATAATATTAAAGGTAGGTATTATTTTTTTAATTTTAAGCGCGTTTTCTATATTCTCGTTTGTTCTAAAATTTATATAGAAATATCACTTGGCAAATGAAAATTTAAATATGCATTTTATATATAACAAAAAAAAATGATCTTAGTAGAATTGAAAGTTTCGTTGATCATTTAATACTAAAATAAAAAATTTAATCAAATAGATTGAATTTTTCAGTTTATTAGACAAAAAGCGAAGTCGGATTAGAAAGTGAATTAGAGAGCAAACGAGAATCAAATGGGAAAGATCAGCCCGAGAGAATGATGATAATATTAATACCCGAAATAGCAATATTTTCCTGATAAATCATTCATTTTCAAAATTCAAAAAAATGTTTATTTTTTTGTTTTTTATCAATTTGATAAGATTAATAATGCCTTAAAAAATAAAAATTCTGGAAATAAGCTATCTTTTGCGTTTTATAATTTTATATTTTAATGAAATGTTTTTTAGTATTTTTCCATTGAATTTGATAAATTTATATTAAAATACTAAAAAAAAGGCAAATCAAAACCCAGAAACAGATAGCATATCATTTGAGGCGAATTCATTTCGCTTGAAATTTTCCAAAAATCATTTATTTTATAAGAGATATGAATATCAATTAAGCGAATTGCAAACGTAATCATTTCGTCAAAAACTCATTAAATATATTTAATATCAAGTCCATCGGTTTGATAATAATTTATCAAATGAAATATTTCTTTTGAAAACGACTTTATTAAATGGAAATAACTTTCTTCAAACATAAAATATCTAGCAAACTGGCAATTAAATTTATCATATGACAGTAGAAATTATTAAAAAAGACGGCTTCATAATAAATTAAAAATAAAATACTATAACTATGTAAATATTCATTTATTATAATAAATATTAAGTAATTTATAGTAAGAAAAATATAGAAAACAACCCTAGTAGCACAATGTTTCAAACCATACAGCAACCATATAGGGGCTATATAGATTCTCGAAATCCTCGAAATCTATATAAACACTACATAGTTACTATATAATTTGAAACATTGTGCTACTAGGTAAATTGTCGATAATTACTTTTAATTTGAAATAGAAACACACCCTAAAACGTAATTTAAAAATGAAACTATAAAGTACAGTAAAACGTTTACTTAATAATACCTATTAATTTATTTGAGAAATACCTAGACCAAAATTTCAGTATTAAATCATAGTATTGAATAAAAGAAAAAATTTTGAAATAAATGAAAACATTTCAATTAATCTTATATGACTATACTACGTATTTATGATTACTAACTCGTCAACATGTTTATTTTCTTCAGAAATTAAACTTAATAAAAAATAAATATTTTCCTTCTTTGAGAAGAATTCAAAAGTATAACAAAAAGCCTGATTTTTATTAAAAATTGTTTGATTTTGAATTAAACAATATTTTAAAACTCCCTATTAAAAGAAATATCAAGTATTTAAATAAGTAATATATTTAATTGAGATAAAATATTAATTTATTTGAGAAAAGTAACCAGGCAAAATAAAAAATTAAAATTTCTTCTGTCGACGTATCGATTAAATGAATAATCTTCAACAAGACAAAGAATAGTCAATGTACAATGTGTCTTGATGAAGAATGAAAATTTAAGCGAAACATTTATAAAAGAAAATTAAATTTTTTAATTCATCTAATTGCCTATTCTCCATTTCTAAGCTATTAATAATATAATTATATCATAGAAAAGTATTAGTATAAGAGTTGATTAAACTACTCTGTAGGTTTCCCACAAATAATAGGTAATAATAATCTTCAATAGTTTTTAAAGAATTTGGTGTTGGTACTTGGTGAAACATTTTTTAAAATTATTGGATAAAAAATAGTTACTTTCTGTTGCTCCCGAAGATGGATTAGTCACCCGAAATATATATATCGAGATTAAAGATTCTCCAAAAATAAATTCGTTTTATTTTTTATATCTTAATATGAAACCTACCAAGTATTTTTTATACAATAATAATAATAATCTTAATGTGAAACCTACCTAGTAGTTAAATCAACTCTTATTTGAAATGTTTCACCTATAGAACCGACACTAAGTCCCTTAAAAATTATAGAAAAGAATTTAACGAGATTTAGCTGAAAATTTTACTATATATACTATTATTATTCAGGCCAAAAATTAAAATTAAAAAAAACTGAAAAATTACTTTTTTAAACATCACCTGAAAACGTGTTTAAAAAGGTAAAGTACAATGAATAGATTATACTTCAAAAAATCTAGAACCTGGATGTTGAAAAATATACAACTTTTTGCTAGGAATGAAATAGATATATACAAAATGAGATCAAAGAGAATAGAATCAAGGTCTTATTCGCTTATGTTAATAAAATATTATTATTATGTAATAGCATTTGTTTGTCTAATAAATTATGGTTTTATTTTTAAACAAGCTCGATTTTTATAAGAGAAACTCGAAATCTAGTAACAGAGAATGGGAAAAGAAACGATCCCTATGGAGCAACAATTTCTATTAGAAAACACGCAGGGTAATCGAAATGTCCACCGAAACATCTTTTTGCTGGAGCAGCAAAACAAATTGACTCCGTGGAATGCATAATAATATAATATATTATTAATATACGAGGATCGACAAAGTAACCATCAGGAAAACCTTTTTTTTTTTAATTTAATTGAAACAGGCAGAAAACATAAGATACAAAAAGACACATGTTCTTCAATTTTGAAAAACTTTTTCAAAAATTTCAAGGGCTCAATATATAGATAAAATCTATCGTAAAGTGATATTTTGATAGAAAACTCCGATTGAATTTTAATTTTTGATTTTCAGAATAAAATAATTTACAACAAAAATAAAAATTCCCTGCATTCGAAATCAAATTACACATAAAAGCACCTTAAAATTACAAAAAATAAATAATATACTTACACCCGAAATGAATTTTTCAAAAATCAAAAACATTTTACCTTTAAAAAAAACGTATCCAAATTAGATGTATAATATAAAAAAATATAATTAAAATCTAAAATGATATTTATATGAAAATAATTCTAATTTTCATTTTTTAGAAAATTTTCAAAATAATAATAATAAGTCAATTCAAAATCACAAAGAATAAACAATATCATATCCGAAATAATTTTTTCAAAAATCAAAACGTTTAAAATTTTACCTTCTGAATAAACAGCTTAAGCAAATTAAATATAATGAAAATCTTAGTGGTTTCTCTAAAGATATTGATGAAGAAATTACGATTTAATTGTAATTTGTAATTTTTAAAAAATATTAAATAGATTTTCAAAAAAATACATTATCCCTGTATTCAAAATCAAATCATTCTGAAAATCACCTCACAATCATAGCCAAAATATATTTTATCAAAAATCAAAACCTTTTTTACCTTCTGAAAAAAAAATAGATTAAGCAAATTAAATATAATTAAATTTTTCGAAAGATAACCAAATAATTGAGATTTTAATTTCAAAAAATGAATAAATCACACAAAAAATATACCTATATCAGACTAAATATTTTAGTTTTTGCAGATTATAAGTTTAATGAATAGTTCTAACCCTCTATTTGTATTATTATAATAACTTAATTGAATTGAATATAATATGTATTATTTTTTAATTAATTAATTAAATACTCAGTGAGTTACTTGCTAGATAAGTTTAACACAATTTTTTTAATCATAATTAATTTTTATAATAAATATATATATTTAAATATATGTTTATTAGTTTTTTGAGTACATAAATCTAAAAGATACGCAGTGAATTTTAGCGAAACTTTTGCTAAATTGGTGGTAGATAATGTATAAATAAGTTTTATCTATAGTGGGAAAAAGCCATATGATACCTATCCTTAGATTAGCTATTGATTTATTTTATATAAGTCAGTTTTTTATAGAAGAGAGAAATAATAATAAAAGATCAAACTAATAATTCAATGGTTAAGTGAATTTCAAAGGTTTTTTTTTTGAAGGGGTAAAAAAACGGGGTAAGGGTTAATTGGTTGAAAATTAAATTCAGAATATTGTTATTTCAGCTTTGAGGGGTGAGTAGTACTTTACCGGATTTGTGGACCTCCGACTTATCCATGCGGCATGGTTGTTTCGCGGTGTCCTCGTGAATGCCATGCCCCGGCCATCACCCTGAAGGACCAGCTTCGAACCCCGGCTACGGCATTATTTGAAAACGTCCCGGAAACCCATCACATAGAAAGATTGATATTCATTCATTGAGAAAGAGCTGGAAGAGCGAGAATGTAGCACTTGCGGCCGCAGCTAACGACGAACTGAGCGGACGAGCGGCGAGCGGCGCGCCGCCGGGCGGCGGGGGGAGAGTAGATATTGAAAGAGAGGGGGGAGCCGCGGGGGTCCACCCCCGCCGCCGCTATATCGACCAACCAATCCCAAGTCACGTGATAACATTTCCCCATCATCCCCCATATAGCACGATAATACTATCAGCGCCGCGGCACGGACTTGGCCAGAAACAGCTCTATAATAAAATAAAGGGGTTGGCTTATAATAACACTCCCTAGTATCACAAGCAAATTAAATATAAATAGTACTATGTACATTAGAGTGAGTGTTCTTTAGATATAGGGACAAAGGTTTTTATTTTTTTTTTTTTTTTGGAAATTCGATTTGATCAACTCTATATTTTAGGTACAAAAATACTTTCTATTAAATTTGGAGAAAAAAGTGTAAAATGTTTTAAGTCTCATTTGGTAAACCTTTTCTAATAAAAAATCTAGAATTGTAATAAAATTTATCATCTAATATTTATGAATTTTCGTTCATTGTAATAAATATAAATTGATATTTGTAATGAAGAATTAGTAGATTTTAAAAAATACCTTTTAAGTTGTTTATTCATTTATCATGACAATATATATATATATATATATACCTGGTGAGTTTTTTATCTTGAGACAGTCTTATAACTCAAAAACAGTGCATTATATGAAAAAAGTTTCAAATAAAAGTTTATTTATATCAAGGGGAAACTAAACTACGCTTTTGTTTGTGGACCTAGAACAAGCTTTCAAGGGTATTTTAATGTTCAACTTCTGTGTTTTAAATGAAAACCTATATATTTCTTTACGGATCCTTAATCTGCAAAAAAAACTGAACAACTTTCATAAGAATTATTTATTTATCTGGCATATGTGTATTATTCCCAATAAACTGAAGAGGGCCCGATAAATCCAAGTCGAAACGTCTTTATTCTGGGAATTCTATTGGACCCGGCTTTGGCTGAATAACTCATTCAACCCACTATAAATAAATAAAATTTCAATAAAAAAATAAATACATTTTTGAACCGGAAGTTCTGAGAATATAAAATATAAAATCGAATAAATTCTCCACAATGGAAATATTCATATTTTGACGACAGAATAACTTTTTAGTTTTTCGATCTTGACTTATCAGGATTCAGACACATAGACAGAAAAAATCATAAATGATTTTTCTCCACCTTTCAGACATTTTTATTTTTTACACAATGAGCAAACAAAAAATTGAGTGTATAAGACAATCTATATATATAAAATTAAGGTTTTGTCTGTACATTGGTCCAAATCACGCCAAATTTCGGTTGAACAGCAAAGTACTGAACGAAAACACCCTCAACAAAATTCCTGTCTGTATATTTGCGTGGTTTCAGCGAAAAGTTGCTCACGATTCACGTAAAAACGGCTGAAGAGATTATTATGAAATTTCATATTTGCATCAAATGTCTTCGAACTTACGCCTTGTAGTTAGTATGTATATATATTTTAAATTACAGTACACACCAGAAAAAAATGCTGGTCGCCAACAACTGACTCTAACCAACTCACTCGACTCCCTGGCTCACCGAAGAATCGTTTCTGCCCTTTCCCTGTACTACAGATACTATCACGGTGTCTGTTCAGTCGAGCTAAAATCAATTATCCCCCCTAAAGCCCTCTTTATGAGAAACACGCGGTTTTCGAACGCTCAGCACCCCTTCGCTGTCAAATTGGATAAAAGTCGAACAAGCGCTTTCGCCAACTCTTTTATCCCTATGACCTCCAGAGACTGGAACTTGCTCCCTGCCACCATCTTTCCCGCGACTTATAACCTTCAGCTATTTAAGACCCGTATCCACAGATACCTTCGACCCCTGTCCAGCCCATAAAATTCTTTCTTCTTCTTTTCACGATGGAGGGGCCAACCCAGGCCTTTAGGGGTTGCACCATTTTGGTGTAACTCCTTCTCTCATCATTTTCATAAAAAAAGAAACGAATTTTCATTATAGAAAGCATTTGGAATGATTCGCTATACTATCTGAAATCCCATATAACAATCCAACTTCTATCTGATTTTGTGCATTTTTGAATTGGAAATTCTGAAGCTAGAAAGCCCAAGATTCCCGTTGTTGTAGTGTAAATACAAATATTTTCGACCAGAATGAAAACTCTAGTTCTTGAGCTCGGCATGGTAATTCAAACACACAAATAATAATTTGTCTCTACGTCTCAGTTATTTCTATACTACTCAAATACCCAACAAAAGGAAAATTTCCCTTGTCAAGCATATCCAATTATTAAATATATTTTCCTTTACTCTATTCAAGTCTAAATATAGAGTGTTCGTGAAAAATAGAATTCTTCAACTAGAAGCTGGATGAGTATTGATTAATTTAAATAAATTAATCTTAAGCAAGATGTTTAATTTTGTTTTACCCACAATGCTTCATACACTAATTGCATTCTCAGCGGCAGATTATAGACTAATATTCCATTTTACCATCAACCACACCCCTATGTAAAAGGGATTAGGTACATGTTAGGTAATTGATTTGTCTAATTTAACCCCCATATAAGCAGATATTATTTATTAATGCAGAGATAATACAAAATCTATGTATTATTATTAAAGACCTCTTCGTCAAACCAGGGATAGCGAACAACTGACCCACCACTCACAATTTAGTGACCCCATTATCTTTTAAGTACTTATACCCAATACTCTAAAATGACTTTTTAGGTACTCTACACTTCTTTATCAATTGAGGTTTTCAAAAATCATCGTTCATTATTGAAGTTTTAGCATTCTTAAGGATTACGAAAACACATCTCAGATTAGCAAACTAGACCATAGAAATTACGTTAATTAGGACTAGTCAACTTATAGCAGTGATGGCAATTTAGGTATTTTTCAGTTAGTTCTAGCTATTGTTTTATTTGTTATTCAAGTGAATCTTTGTTTTCACATATGAATTTTATCAAATCAATCACCAAGAATCGCCTTGGTACAGATGTCAGTACTAAACTTTATTGATGTCAGTACTGCTTGTGTAAAATGGAAGGCTTCAAATTATGAACCTTGGATTAAAACACTAGGAGATAAGATGCAACAGCTAGTTTCTCATTAACATTAATATGCTGATTGAATTTGTGACCCATTTCTGTTTTTTTAATTGGGGTATCAAAATTAACCCACTCAAGTGAAAATGTTCGCCATCGCTGGTCTAAACATATACTCTCAAAACTAAAACGTGTCCTTTAAATGAATAGAAAGAAATTTGTTAATAATTTTTTTCCTAAAGAGATAAAAAACAAACAAAAGTATACCATCGTAAATAATTATTAATCTCTTTTTATGGGACATTAAATTATCCCCTAAAGAGTTCATTTTATATAAAGGGATAATTAATATAATATGACAATTATAGCTCTTTTATTGTATACTAATGCATTCGAATTTAATTTTTTTATCATTCTTTATTTCAGAGTTTAAAAATTAGTTAATGAGTTTATTAAAATTTCATTAAGAAAGTTAATTAAATATTTAATCTAAATTTTTGTTAGCCATAATTAAAATAAAAAATGGAATTTTTCAAATTCCCATTTGGCAAACGTTCAATTTTATAAATAAATTAGAAGGAAATAGTATAATATAATGGTTGGAAAATTTGAGATATTGCGGAATATTACTGGATGTGAAGTAATATGTTAGTAGTATAATAGACAGTGAAATATCCAGTCGAGTTCAATAGATGTCCTCAAAAAGTGTCCTTAAAAGGATCTAACAAATAATTGCCTAAAATAAGTAAAAACGCGATATTCTAAATTTTTAAAAAGTTGGCCTTTTAAGAAATCTAACGTCCCCTGAGGTGCCGATCTCTTCTGACATGAAATAAAACATATCTAATAATATTTTTTTCGGCATTTAATTCATTAATAATAATTTTATGAAATTCTACTTAATTTATGTTATTTTAATATTATTTTCCTCCTTTGAACTGATAGCTGTTTTTTTATGGTTCATCTGGTTTTTTACTCGATTGACCGATTTGTCCTTACTTAAAAGAGATAGACTCCTAAAGACATATACCTTTATATATATAAAATACAAATATATAATATTTTGTATTTCTGCTAGTCTAATGATATTTAATTTTTTTTTATTTAGTTAATTTATATTTAATTCCTATTAAGTAGTTATAGCCTGGACATTTTCTCTAATCAATCAAAAAGGTCATAAATAAAATTTGATATTTCGGATGGAAGGAAACGAAAAAGGAAGGGTACTATAAAGTATTTAGGGAAATAAATTATTAAATTCATTCAAAAAATTTGATTTGATTTGTTCCAGTGGCGGAATTGAAGTAAAAAAAATGAAACATAACTATTGTTTCTTAACAGGGATTCAACATTCAACCAATTTGTAGCGTATTTAAAGGCTTTATAAAAACCAAACTGAACTATGCATCTATGTTGTAATTTAGCCGCGGTGCTGTAAGTAATTTTATCTATAGTCTGTTTGTGTATAGGTATATGTTTATTGTTTTGCAATATTATCAATTTTAAAAAAGTACACTTCAATTTATTTTAAAAACTGTCCATTTAATCAAATATTTTATATATTTTCAAATAAATTTTTAAATATTTGATATTAAACTGCATTCAAAACGTTAACTATTAAAGTTAAAGCATCGTGATTTAAAATTAAATAATTTAAGAAATAAGTATTTTAAATTCAAATGAGGTTTGTAAATTATATATCCCTACTCTATGTATTTAAATTAAAATTAAGTTTTGGAATATCCTCAAGGACTATCAATACTTTGAGTGAATGGATTTCATAGATCTTAAAATCAGGAGGTTTTTTTCTTCATTGATTTTTATAGAAATTTTTGGCAAAGATTTTCTTGCTTCTTCGGCCAAGTGAAAATAACAATAATTAACAAATCGATTATTTATTTAATTAAGAAAAAATTCTAAATTTTAATTAACTGAATTAAACAGTTGTAAGTAAAATTTAATAACAAAAGGCGGAATAAATTCTTTATTCAACGTTCTTTTTTAATCATCACCTGTAGAATTAGTTTCATGCCAAAAGAAAAAATGCACTGTATATTCTATATTCTAATGAGACTTTTTGTTTGTGAAAAAACAAAATAAACAAATTCTCTTTTATCTCCTCGTAAGTAAACAACAAAAAAGAAAGAAAAAAAATGAACATTAAATTGTCAGGAATATAAAAAAGTCGCAGCCGGAAATTCAACGTAAAAACTCATAATCCGTAGCAACCAAAATGGCCAATTTGACATCTCATCATCATCATCGTCTTTTGTTAATGTTATATGTATGGGATTCACTTAGTTTATATACTTTTTTATAATGGCTTAGTATGTGGCGTAATTTTTTTATTTAAATTATTCTTTATTGAATCAACCAAATATTTTGATTTGATTCAGACCCATGATTTACTTTTTTCAACCACCTGTTAATATTTAGTTTAATTGAAAATACATATCAAAATATTTTTTCCCCAAATTGAGACCTGGTTATATAATATATATTTTGAAATGAATTCTTGAATATTTTTACTTTATCCAATGCGAAGCATGGGGAAAGTATTGTAATCGGTCTCGAGGCAAGCGTGACTTCAAAGGGTCTTCAGGTAAAGACCACAGAACCCATGGACTCAATTAAAGTCACAAATTGTAGTATTCAATTAGGTTGAATTTTAGCACGTGACGGTTTTGCCAAAAATTACATGGAGTCTCGTCGAGAGGCCAAAAAGTGCGATTTTTACTTTATCCAATTCGAGGCATGGGGAAAGTATTGTAATCGGTCTCGCGGCAAGCGCGACTTCAACGGGTCCTCAGGTAAAGACTACGGAACCCATGGACTCAATTAAAGTCACAAATTGTAGTATTCAATTAGGTTGAATTTTAACACGTGACGGTTTTGCCACAAATTACATTGGGTCTCGTCGAGAGGCCAAAAAGTGCGATTTTTTCATTTAGTGCGTGCGGATGTATGGATGGATGATGTATGTTATCGTTTTTTTGGCCCACGATTGTTTCCACACCTTTGCACCGATTGAAATGAAATTGAAAACCTACCATTAGTTTAACAAAATGAAGCGCTGATTAGTTTTTGGTACATATCATGCTTGAGTTGTTTGCCATAAAAGAGTTTAGTCTTTTTGATTTTAAGTCTATTCTTCCACGTTTTCAGTAGAGGTTGCCATTAATAGTCAAAACATCAAAAATGGAATGCAATAAGGTTATTCCTCTAGTATTAGATAAGAATCGATGGTTATTTTTGATTGTAAGTCGATTCCTCCATGTCCTCAGCAATGGTTACCAATAATAATCGAAGCGTCAAAAATCGAATGTAGAATAATTATTCCTCAAGTAATAGATGAGAATCAATCGCTCATTTTTGATTTTAAGTCGATTCCTTCATGTCTTCACCAATGGTTACCAATAACAACCGAAATGTCAAAAATCGAATGTAGAATAATATTCCTCGACTGTTAAATGAGAATCGATCATTATTTTTGAATTAAAGTCAACATGAACTGCAAATTGCAAGTGATATCTGATTAATAATAAAGGAATAAACATATTAATATTTCAAATGAATTTGGATAAAGTTTAGCAACGATCCGTTGAAGTTTATTTCATTTAGTGCGTGCGGATGTATGGATGTATGGATGTTATCGTTTTTTTGGCCCATGATTTTTTCCACACCGTTGCAGCGATTAAAATGAAATTGAAAACCTAACATTATTTTAACAAAAGGAAGCGCTGATTAGTTTTTGGTACATATCGGCTCACAAACATTAGTACTTTATTTCAGTACTTTTTGAGTTTTTTCTAAATATCTTGAAAATGACTTAACCAATTTTGATGAAATTTAAGATCCTAATTAAGTACCTTGAGGACAACAAAAAAGGTTAAATAAAGTTTTTAGTAAAATTATATTTAGAAGTACTTTACTCTAGAGTAAGATAGTACTTTTTTAAATTCTTTAAAATTTCTTCGTTTGATCGTTTTAATATAGCTCATTTAACCTAACTTAAGGAAAAATGAATAGGCTTCTCTCTGTGAAATGTTAAAAATTTGGGAGGACATTTTATAAGTAATCATAGCAACTGCGTTGTTTTCTTATCCGTTACCTTTGCTGAAGACATAGAGGAATCGAGTTAAAACCAAAAATAGCGATTGATTCTCATCTAGTACTTGAGGAATAACCATTCTATATTGGATTTTTGACGTTTCGGTTTTTATTGGTAACCATTGCTGAAGACATAAAGGAATCGACTTAAAATCAAAAATAGCGATTGATTCTCATCTAGTACTTGAGAAATAACCATTATTTCGGTTTTAATTGGTAATCATTGCTGAAGACATAGAGGAATCGAGTTAAAATCAAAAATAGAGATTGATTCTCATCTAGTACTTGAGGAATAACCATTATATATTGGATTTTTGACGTTTCGGTTTTATTGGTAACCATTGCTGAAGACATAGAGGAATCGAGTTAAAATCAAAAATAGCGATCGATTCTCATCAAATACTTGAGGAATAATAATTCTACATTAGATTTTTGACGCTTCGATTATTATTGTTAACCATTGCTGGAGACATGGAGGAATCGGCTTAAAATCAAAAATAACGATCGATTCTTATCTAATACTAGAGGAATAACCTTATTGCATTCCATTTTTGATGTTTTGTCTATTAATGGCAACCTCTACTGAAAACGTGGAAGAATTGACTTAAAATCAAAAAGACTAAATTCTTTTTAGTAAACAACTCAAGTTATTCCTCTAGTATTAGATAAGAATCGATAGCTATTTTTGATTTTAAGTCGATTCCTCCACGTCTTCACCAATGGTTACCAATAAGAACCGAAATGTCAAAAATCGAATGTAGAATGGTTATTCCTCGACTGTTAAATGAGAATCGATCATTATTTTTGTATTAATGTCAACATGAACGGAAAATTGCAAGTGATATCTGATTAATAATAAAGGAATAAACATATTAATATTTCAAATGAATTCGGATAAAGTTTAGCAACGATCCGTTGCAATTTATTTATTGTAAAAAATGAAAACAGTTTTTATAAAAATAATCATTAAAGGTTTATTAATAATAATTCAAACATTTCAGTAGAAAAAGATATATTTATAGTATTTGTAAGTCGGTTGTACATGGTCTTTGAGAAAAATTACCTTATCCAGCCAGTCCATTGACTGGGTGGATACAAAAGAGAAAGGAAACGTTTTAAGGACCCGAACTTAGCATTTCTTTACCAGTAACAAAAAACAATCAAATTAAAGTTACCGGAAGATGAGACGCGAAAATTCGGTAATCAGTGATTTTCAAAGAAATAGTTCAAGAAACCGATTTAGTATATTGTATATACAAGAATTGCTCATTTAACATAATAAGATAAATAATGATATAGGTATAATAAGTTGAGCATTAAATTAATATACATATACAGGCTGTTTCAGGAGGAATAGTAAATATTTTAGGAGGTGATAGTATGGAAGAATTGCAATAAAAAATGCTATATAACATGTGTCCAATTTTTATTTTTATTTTTTTTTTTTTTTCAAAATCGCCATATTCAGCATGTGTAAATGCGTGCTGAGTATTTATGCCGATATTGGAAAAAAAATTAAAAATTGAATACATGTTACCATATATGGCATTTTTTATTATAATTCGTCTATACTACCACCTCCTAAAATATTTACTATTTTTCCTGAAAACCCCTGTATATTTATTATGAAGTGAAGATATGACCCAGATAGCTCGAAATTTTATCTTCTAGACTCGAGAGTCTAAAAGATGTCTTATTTAAGATGTCTCTAAGATACCTAGATACCTAAGATGCAATCTAGAAGACTTCTGCTAAAGCGAGTGTCCTATCAAAGAAGATTTTTCAATTATTGTATAGGTTAGATCAGGGTTCCTCAAACTATGAACGGTGGTGATTAAGTGATTCGCGAAAGTCTAGAATGGTTTTATTTTATAAGATTCAAGGCTGATGGATCTTAAAATTCAAGAAATAAAATTGGATCTTTGGATAAGAAGTTACAATTCTAGATTTTTATAGTTCAACAAAATAATTTTGATTGATTTTCCGTCGTGTATGAAGATTAACTGAAATAATTTCTTTATTTATTTCTGGCTTTTATTAAAAATATTTCTTCAAAAATATTCTTCAATTAGTTTTGTAATTTTTCAAAACATTTATAATTTTAGAATGAGAAGTTTTATTAAAAAAGATACTCTTAAAAATTAGAATCGCCGGCTAATTAATTTTTTTGTAACTTTGAATTTGATCCACTTGAGCTGAGAAGCGTTCTAGAATTTTAATTTTCTTTATTTTTAAAATAATTTTTGAATTTAGCTGTCAAAAAATTAATAAATATTAATAAATCTGTTAATTTTTAAAAAAAATAATAATCAAGGTACAAAAAACAAAATAATGAATAAATAAATAAAAATACTTACCTTCAAATTTAGTATTTCAACTTGTGTTGACAACACTCTAAAAATTCAGGGTAAATTGCTGTAATAAAAAACAAACAAGGGTCAAAATATATACGGGTATTTTTTTCAAATATTTATTAATAAAAAAATAGATAAATAAAATATTGCACTCTCTTCAAATTCGATGTATTCTAAGGTCTTTAAGGATAAGAAGGGAAATTTTATACAATAGTTATGTACATGATAAGAGTATTGGATGATGGTTTATGAGAGATGATGTGATCGATTATGTCTCCGCACTCTGCACCAGGTCCGTACAAGATTTGGCGCGGCCGGATCTGAGAAATAATAAAATAAATCAAATGAATAACAAAAATAAAAACCAAAAATTATATTAAATAAATTAAATAATGAATAAATAAATACCTAATAATTATTTGTTTAAAGTGTATTTGTTGTTGATTTATATAAATAATAAAAAAATAATGTTTGATATATAAAACTTATATAAAGCCAAGTTATAAATTCACTACCAAAGAACGTAACAAATTTTCTTTTAATTGAAGAATGATGTTCATTCCTATAGTTATGATTTAAGGAACTGCTCTGGAACTTAGTACCCGTTGAGATCTGAACTCTTTTATTGGCGACGCCGACAACCTCGAATGTCGTTTGTACCAAACTTGGCCCCCTTTTCACATTTATGTTTTTTGGGAGAATTTTTTCAATGATCAGTGTTTATTGTCATTGTTGCCCTATGTTTCGGAACCCCTAAATTCAGCTACGAGACCCATAATTTAAGAAGAGCTGATTTATGGTATATAGTAAGAGTAGGAAAAACAAAACAAAAATAGATATGCTCATTGTAATTGAAAAGTTTTTGTTTTGCCGAGAGTAGCAGAGTTGTTGATTCACAAAGAGAAACAAAGAGGTAGTCCTCTGCTTGATGCAAATAAACATACACACATTATATATATATATATCGAGATGATATATCTGTATATATATTATTTATTTGTTTGAGACTATAGTTTCGAAGACTTGGTCTTCATCATCAGTCTTTCTTCAATTATAAATGTTTTTCATGGAGTCAATATCATATGGATATTAAAAACTTGGTGTTCCTTCGTCACTGCTGTTCGGCTAGGAACTCCAAGTTTTCAATATCCATATGATATTGACTCCATGAAAAACATTTATAATTGAAGAAAGACTGATGATGAAGACCAAGTCTTCGAAACTATAGTCTCAAACAAATAAATGATATATATATACAGATATATCATCTCGATATATATATGTGTGTATGTTTATTTGTATCAAGCAGAGTTAACCTCTTGTTTCTCTTTGTGTATGCTCATTGTGTTTAAAATTTTCTGAAACGTAAAGAAAAATATTTTTCAACAATATTTTTTTTCTGCCTGAGTGTCTGGATTCGTAGAAACTTTGTTCTGCTGCTAAAATGCTTGTATAGTACTGGTTAGATTTTAGGATGTCTAGTTTTAAAATTTCAAGTTCAAAATATTTTTTTCCTTCACTCTATCGGATTTGTATGGTAGCCTAGAGGGTATGCAACCGATTTAGCTTCTTAGCATTTTCAAAGCCTACCCTAAAGGCTCTGTGTGAGTTTACCTATATTTTTCGAACTTAGCTGACACACTGCCGTGTCTATATAATTTGAATTGTTAGAGATTATAGTTGAGTTTAGGCTTGGTCTTTATCTTCAATTCTTTTTATCAATATTTGATTTGTTATTATTATCATTTCCTTCCATAATTTGTATTAATTTGAATGTTTATAATAGGAAAATAAGGACAAGCTTTTATGTGTGAATTTTTTATTTATCAGCCAACGTTTCGTCTACTTTGCCGACTTCTTCAGGGCTTCAAATAGTAACGAATATAAAAAGAAAATTTAGACTAATGTGTGACGTGATTATTTGAAGCTCCGAAGATGTCGGGAAAGTCGAGGAAACGTTGACTGATAAATAAAAAAGTCACACATAAAAACTCGTCCTTATTTTCTTATTATAAACTTTCAAATTAATTTTATTTGTTTTTACTTTTTTATTCATTCTATTCTGTCAGCTCAGGAGAAAACAGATAAAATAATTATAAAATAAAAATAAAAATAATTTAAATTAAAAAATAGGAAAAATGAAGGAAGCCTAAGCCTTCAAAAATATTGTCCCTAACAAATGAAATAATATTAAACATATATGATTTTTCATTTATATATGGATGGGTGTCTATTTAATTATATCAAGAAGCAAATATCCACTTTGATTTATTCTTAAAAATCAACAACCATTCTACTCTCGGCAAGAAAATCTTTAAAATTTGAGTATTTTTTTATAAATCCCTGCAAGTTAAATCAGGCTGAATGTGTGTAGATTATTTTAGGGGCCCCGGTAGTTTGCTGGCTAGAGCGATCGAGTTCTAATTGCATTGGCTCGGGGATTAAATTCGTTCCGGTCGAAAATTTTCACTCTGACAAAAATTCAAGGCGCCTTATCAAATCAATGAGAGGGAACTCAGCGAGAAGATTGGGTTAACGAAATTCTATTATAAATTTTTACAAAATTGACGCCTCTTTTTTTTATATAGAATTTTTTAATGGGATTAAAAAACACAAGTTTTTTTTAATATGTATGTAGGTATATTTCAGCTTTCTTTATTATTTGTTGGAGAATATTAGTTCACACTCTCATATAACTCCAAATAAAAATTAAAATATCTCGGTAACTCGGTCATTATTGTTTAAATTTTAATATATTTTTCATATACAGAGCTCGTTGGAAGTTTTTTGGGGAAAAATTTTATCTAGATTGTTTTATCTTTTCTCTTTAAAGCAACTGTTGTACGAAATTTCCATTAATAAAGAATGAATTTCTCTCGAAACGTTTGAATATTTAATAAACGTTTTGAGATTGTTTTGATGAAAGATAAATGATATTTTAAAATAACAAAAATATATCTATTGAAATCAAGTTTTTGAAATTAATAAAGTAAAGGGTGTGTAGTTTCACAGTAAATGAAATAAAAGTCAAAGAGGTTTATCTCATTCACTGTGAAACTACACACCCTTTACTTTATTAATTAATATCATGTTTCACCTAAAACCTACACCAGTTTCTCTAAAAAAAAAGTTTTTGAAATTTGTCTTCTTTCTTTGCCTAGATTTTAAAATAAAATTTTATTTCTTTGTTAAAAAGACAATATAAAATAAAAATTTAATTTTTGGCCTGGCCCCGGACTCCTTGACTCTGCTTGTAAGTTAACTAGTTCCTCAAAATAAAAAGAGCTAGTACGTGTACTCAGTTCCTTAAAATGCAAGTAACTAGGCCCGTGGAGGGCTCTTACGGACCCTGGGGCATAATCAAACCAGCGGGCCCCTCAATGCTGGGACAATAAAAGTACTACATTATTCAATTTGTAAAATATTTTATTATTTAACAAATGAATAAATCCATAACTTAATATGCTATATTTGGGTTTTTATTGTCCATCTTTGAAAATAATTAGGCTGGATATTGGGATGCTGGACTTGAGAAAATAATTAAAAGCTAAATTTCCAAAAGTTGCAACACGTTTCGTCGTATATTTTTCAACTTCTTCAGGCAATTTTTAGGATCAGGTTTCTCGTGGATAGATATATACAGACCATTAGACTAGATTTTGCAATGACATAATTGACAAGGCTTAAACAAACTTAATACAAAAGGTATTAAACAAAATAAATAAATAAAAAAAAAACTTATTATTTTAATTGAAAAGTTTTTGTTTTGCCGAGAGTAGCAGAGTTGGTTGATTCACAAAGAGAAACAAAGAGGTTGTCCTCTGCTTGATGCAATTGCATCAAGCAGAGGACAACCTCTTTTGTTTCTCTTTGTGACTTATTATTTTGTTTGATATCTTGTATTAAGTTTGTTTAAGCCTTGTCAATTATGTCATTGCAAAATCCAGTCTAATGGTCTGTATATATCTATCAACGAAAAACCTGATCCTAAAAATTGCCTGAAGAAGTCGAAAAATATAGGACGAAACTTGTTGCAACTTTTGGAAATTTAGCTTTTAGTTATTTTGTCAAGTCCAAGATCCCAATATCCAGCTTAATTAATATGCTATGTTACCTAATTTTTATATTTTATATTTTTATTAATAATAAGTAATAGATTTTCGGGCCTGGGGGTAACTACTCCCCCCTCTTTTTCGGGCCTGCAAGTAACTAATAACTAGTTTCCAAAAATAATTAAACTGTCTGGGTCTTCCTCAAAATGAAAAGAGCTAGTAGTATAATCAGTTCTATTAAATGTAAGTAACTCGTTCCCCGGTCTTTTTATATTTGAAAAAAACAATTGAAATAAATGCTTGCCAACTTTTGTTCTTAATGAAATGAATATTAAATGTGTCGTTTATCTAGTTTAATTGTCTAGAATAGCTTAAATTAAAAGTTAATGAATGATTGATCATTCGGCGAGGATTGATTACTGTTAATGAAATGCTGCTAAGTAGGATTTGGATGAGCAGGTATTTCTAAGGGGTGAGGGTGACTTACTGGGTTTGTCGGACACGCCGACACACGTGCAGAGCCACGTGGCCGTGTTTGATGCTTTTAAACAAGCCGACAGCCTCGGAGTGAGTGAGCTCATGGCACATTCGGCCATTCACCGCCAGGATTTCATCCCCTGCACAAACAGAACAGAAAAAAATACTTTCACTATCACGACATTTCGAGAGGAGAGATGACAGACGAGTGTCTCCACGATTCTTCGGACACCGCCTTTTGAGCTCCACGGCTAGAGACCGATCGATACAGCACAGGGGCGCAGAAGCCCCAGAGGACTCGCTTAACTATTAAATAAATACACTATCTTACAAGTTCATCTTAAATGATTTTTTTATTTCAATGCGAATCCATTCTTTTATCTTTTAAAATAAATAAATCCATTGCATATTAGAAATTCCAAAGCATAGTCTCACCCTTTTTATTTTTTCATTTTATCTCTTTTATATTTGTTTTAATTTTATGAATATTCATATAAAATTCAAATCAGTCTTTTACGTTAATGGAAAATAATTTACAAAAAAAATAAATAAAAATAAAAAAGTTCGTGCTATTATCAAAATAAGCAAAATATGTCAATAAAATTTTAATTATACAAATATTTTTACAGTCCTGCCCTCGAAAAACTTTTTTAAAAAACATTAAAAATGACTATGCTAAAAGTACTCTCTCCCAGCCTCCATCTTTCCCAGCACTTATAATCTTCAAACCTTCAAAACCGGAGTGCATAGACAGCTACGTCTACACCCTCTCACTTAATCAACTTTCCCTTCTCTTCGGTAATGCAAGGGTCTTTCGAGATCCATAGGGGCTGCATCTTTACTGGTACACCCCTTCTTGCATTCGATTGCATTGAAAAAAAAGTAGAATTTTATTTTTCTATAGTATATAAAATACTCATACGTAGAAAAACCAAATTCGACTCATTTATTAATTCATCAATGATTTCCCTGGAACTACTGGGACTAGGAGTTTGAAGTTTGACTTTTAGAAAGTAGATGCCCGATAAATTTTTTTTTAATTCAAATTTTAAATGGATAAAACACAGTTTCATTTAATGATAACGTTATTTCCACAGAAACTGAAGAAAGAAATTTGAAATTTCGAATGGAGATGATTTTTAAAACATAGGTAAATCCTTAGTAAGAACGATTTTCAAAATTCTTAAGGAGTGAAAAAGAAAAAGAAAAAAATAACGATTTTATCACGACTTCTCCAGTACTGGAGGTAAAAACTTAAAATTTGATATGGAGGTTACTTTTAAGGAGTTAATGTTTGCTGAAAACAGATTTGGGCATCGAGAGTTGTCCCGTTTTATTGAACAATATTGATTTGACCAATTTCTGCATCTGTACACACAATACTTTCAATCCTAACGATTTTTCAGGAGAGAAGAACCAGATGTTCATTTATTGGTTCTTGAATTGAAAGAAAAATACTTTTAATAAAAATTCAATTTTTATTTAGTTAAGAAAATCTTTCCAATTGTATAGAATTGAAATCAATAGAAATGCTAAGGCCGTAAAGTTATAAGTTTTCAAACCAGAGATATAAAGGAAAGAGTTCAATCTGATGATATGGCCGACATGAATTCTAAAAAATTAATTAAATAAATAATTAAGAAAAAGTAAAACTTTTTAAAGAAAGCAAATTTTGGTGATTTGACAATTTTTTTGTCTGCAAAAAGTTTGGTTTTCTAATTTTTCTACTAGTTAGTAAATTGCGTTTTCAAAATATCATGGACTATTATTGTAATCCAGACACATACGAACCGAAAAAAGTGTGAAAATTATTTTTTTCCACGCATTTCAGACATTTTAAAACACGAATAAGCAAAAATAAAATCGAAACAGATTATGGTCAAATATGTGAAATGGTAATACTTAATTTTATTTTATTAAATATAAATATTTTTGAATTCAAATAATGAAGGATTCTAGTCAATTAGACGAAGAAAAATAAGATACATTTTTCCTTAAATGTTAACGTTTTGGTTAGAATCGGTTATTCTCAGAGCAGAAAAGTTATATGTCTAGAGTCCCTCAGAAACATGACAATTATTGGTAAAGAAGAAAAGTAAAAAATTATGTAAAGGAAAATGTATTGTTTTAATTGAAGATGGGTTCGACTAGGCCCGAAACTTGTATTAATAATAATATTTTTTTTTAAATTGAGAAGATTTTTCTTTCTTTTTTCAATAATGTAAGATTGAAAATAAGAATAAGGAAATTGTATATAAAAAATAGTTAATTTATAAGATGTAAAAGTTTTTTTTCAAAGAAATAAAGGTCATTTTTGTTTCTAGACGTCTCTTAACTCTATCTACAACGGTAATGCCCTGAAGATGGCCGAGTCCGTCCTAAACGTTGACCTTTTTAAAAAAAAATGGGGATTTTCTTCACTTAAACCCTTTGTTATTATAAATTACAGTCACTATAATATTATTAAATATTTTTGAATTGAAGTTAGTTAAAATATAAGTCTAAACCCACACCAATAATAAATAATTAAAGGAAAAAAATTATAAAATATATGCTAACTCCTAAATCTAGAACGGGGGTTAATAAGCCATGACTCGCTAGTAAAATATTCGCTCTTATATAATCTGAATGTTATTTTCATAGAAAATATAAATTTCATTTTATTAAAGCAAAATATATGTATAAAATTTGCCATTTTTAATAATTTATATTCATAAAGCTTTTAAAAGAAACAAATCGTTTAATCCGATTTAGTATAAATTCAAAATCCTCACGGCTAACCTATTTACATTTTCTAATTCTATTAATTAAATAAATAGAAGGGATGATTTCATTAGTTTTTTATAAATATTTTTTTATCTAAATAAATAAAAGATATTCCTAAAAATAAAAGCTTTGACAAAATGTGTTTAACGTATCGTTATTGTTCATCAAGCAGAAAAAACGCTCATGGTTCGTTACATTCAATTTCATTTTATTGAATTAATAAATATTTATTTTGTGTTATATTTATATACCTATATATATATATTAATAAATTAAATTTGCTACCAGGAATGATATTCATTTTCAACTAATTCTAATCGAAATTTAATTAATTTTCGTGTAGATACACAATATATGTTTCGGTAAAACTGATTAAAAATATATTTTCTAAATATACATGAATAAATGAGTATACTCAAACTGTCGGAATTTATTAAAAATTTTACGAATGAAAATGTACTGATTTAGAATTACATCAAATATTCGAATATATATAAAATATATAGAAAATGTTCTCCGACTGTGATATGGGCATAAATTTTAAAATTTCCTGTTATAAAATTCCCTCAGGATCTCTATAAAATGTTATCATTTTTATGAAAGTGAGAATCCTCGAGAAATGTGATAAAAAATATATATAAAATTCTAAAAAGTAGCTTTATTATGAATATACTCTCATATCATCTTGTTTATATGCTGGAGAAATATTTCTATGAGGATATATTATAATATTATTATAAACCATAGGATGGCCCAAAAGTTGCGCTATCATTTGAAAAAGCTGACAAATACGACTTATACTCGCATACTGAGGGTTCGAAACCTAATAAATAAATATATTGAAAAAATTAACAGATTTTTGTTTGAACAAAAATTAAGCTTTAACTGATTGAATGAATACCAATTTTTGAATTGAATTTTTCAAAATGTGATTCTCTGCTTCAAAATATCTATTTAATATTATCAAAAATCATTTTCTGAAATATTAATTTATAATATTTTGTAAATACATATTAATAAGAAAAAAAATATCCCCCCAAATGATTTGATTACTAAATTTTTTTGTAAAGATAAGAAAAACGATTATAAATTTCAAAATACTTGAGATATCGTTCTAATTTGTCAATATTAATCAGAATATAGACATATTTGTAATCAACTTGTGTGGTCACCACACGACTTTCACATTCTCACTTATTTGAAATCATGGCGACACTTCTAATTTACACCCCCTTCCTTTATTTCAATCGGATGATATATTTTTCCTTGAAATATTCTGAATTTATGAAATGATAACGTGACTTTTGGGCCACTCTGTATTTCTTTTTACGGTTTAATACAAAAAGTAATATGATAAGATATTGAGGTGGCTTAGACTCGAGCCCCTCGAACTCGACAAATGAATCTCTTGATCCAACAAGAAAGCGAGATTCTGATAACAAAGGCGAGAAGTAAATTGGATCCTAATAGTAAAAGTACAGACGTGATCTCAGTTAAATATTTTATTGATTGTCTATTATGTCGATTGAAATTGACACTTGCTAAAAAAAAGCATTTCTTTAACACCATCAATTTCAATTAGAAATCTAATCTTTTTTTTGGAAATCGACGTATCGAAGTTTTTTAAAACATAAAAATAAAAAAGTCAAAAAAAAGCAAACGGTGCATTTATCGAAAGGGAATGAAAAAAAAGCTAGAATCGTAAAAGAAAAAATTTATAGAATTGAAAAGGAAAGAAAAAGAAGAAAAAAAAGAAAATCGAAGAGTTCACTTTCTTTTCAAATATAAATGGAATTCATTTGCATGTAGAAAACATTACGGTTTCAATGATTTATTAATCAAGAAGAAGTTATCCTTACTTTCATTGAAGATATTCAAAAATTGAATAGAAATAAAATTATAAAAAATATATAATATATTCTGAATCTGTAGAGATAATACCCTTTAATAAGACCACTCACTATTAGTCAGTGATTCTTTTGCATGATTTCATAATGTTTAATTATAGAAGAAAAATTAATAGTAATAAATTTAAAAAATACTTATATTTACGGGTTTCTTCTATTATAACCTGATCACCTTTAATTGTCTTTAAAATAATAACTAATTTGAAATTGAGGTTTTGGAATTTAAAAATGCCCTAAGCAAAATAGGGGTCCGTAAGGTGTTCCCCGAACTTTGAATTTTTCTCTACGGCCCTGAAATCGAATAAATTCATAGTTTTTGGAATTAAATTAAATCTAAGAAAAATGTGACAATACGATTTTTTTAAATACAAGTATCGAAATAAAATAAATTGAATATCCTCTCTAAAGCCCTAATTATCCGAGACGTGTGATTTACAGCACCCCTTTTGGGATTAAATTAGAAAGCAATCTGAATTGATAATTGTGAATTCTCACCAGCTCGTAATCGTCCATCATCAGCTGCTTGTCCAGAGGCGAGGATACTTTTTACGAAAATCCCCAACGCCCCCCGTGGACTATCCCTGCCTCCTACAATGGTGAAGCCGAGAGATTTCTTTCCTGGACCCTTTTCGAATATGACCGTATGAAGAGAACATGTGGTGTGTGCGGACCGGGGTCGTCTTCGAGGTAAAGTGCAAAAACTAGGATGCGTTTCATCTCCAGGATTATTGCTTGGCGGAGTAGTTGTCGTCGACGAATTCGGGGAACTACCAGAATAACTTGCTAAAGCTCGGCGCATTATCTAAAAAATAAAATAACGAGAATAATTAATAAAAAGCCACAAAGAGTTTTTTAATATCTACTCAAAAATAAATTTTCCCGATTTTTAATTAAAACTTTTTAATGGATTTTTTTTAATTTCAAAAAATATATTTCAAAATCCAAAGATAAATATCAAAGACTTGTAGCAACATCCTTCCTCTATGAAATTTAATTATCTACTCTTATTTAACGAGCAAAAATTGTATATTTATTTGTTTGTATATATATTTGTTTATATATTTGTATCTTAGTTCTATTTTGAAAACGGCTTTACCGATTTTGATGAAATTCACTGGTTAAGGGGTTTTTGGGGTGACAATTCGATCTGTCACGGTCTCATCTTCGACAAAATTGTTTTTGATGGGTTTTTTCGTAATCAAATTAATCATTCTCAGGTAGACAAATCCCATTCTTAGGGTTTTAAAAAAGGTTAGGTTAGGTTCGGGGGTGGGGTCGAGCGGGGTGGAGGTGGGGGGGGAACATTGGGCGACTATTATATATTTTGAATTTGAAGGCACATTGGGCGACTATTATATATTTTTGAATTTTTTGAATTTGAAAGCGGCTCTCAAATAAAAATCGACCTTTTTATCAGGATTTTAAATTAAAAATAATATTAAAATAAAGCTTTTAACTGAAGGAAGAAGTTACTGAGCATCGCTCTGTGCCTCCAGGTACTATATGTTAAAGGGAACAAAATAATTTCATTTTTTAAATTTAAAATTCTTCCAGTTCTCATCAGTAATATAGCGTATTCAGCTATTTTATGTATGCATGAAGTTGAGAATATATTATATTATAAAAATTTAAGAATCGAAGACATCAGGGAAAAACGTAAAATCCAAAAGATTGATGACTGGATCAAATGTAGTAAAGAGAATTGGTATGCACACGTGGAAAGAATGAGCGAAGACCGAATTCTCAAGAAAATTTAATGATTAAGCCAGAAGGGAAAAGAAACAGAGGTCGACCTAAAAACGCTGGCAGGACTAGTTAGCATAAACAGACCATAGGTCTATTAATAATAAAGAAGTAGAAGAAAATTTAGGCTATTTCGTAGCTACTGAATAATTAGTCAAAACTTTCTCTTCAATCTAATGATTTTAATAATACAAGCGACTCTACTAGCTTTGTGCATAAATAAAATAGCTATATTATTGTTGAGAGCTTAAAGAGACCCAAAATTAAAGAACGAAACATCACTAAATCAACTATCATAAATATATTTTTATTAAACATTGTCTTTCTTATTGATAATTATTAGTATTAAGTACAGTGAAACCCCTCAAATCCGAACCCCGGGAAATCAGAACGAGTTTTTTTGACAAATTTAAGTTTGTATAGGTGTTTTCTCGAACTCTAGGCTAAGCCAAAGCTTCTTCCAAGATCTCCGCAGTAAGTTCACACTTGTATTTTGCCACGATTATGCAACTCAGAAAATAACGTCTTTTATTGTAACTTTCTTCAGCTTCTCAAGGATAGAAAGAGAACCATTTTCTTCAATAAGATATCCAAACCACCAGCTTTCGGCTAATCCGAACAGGCTACAGCCCCAATTAGTTCGGATTTGAGAGGTTTCACTGTATAAGTTTTTCAGATAAATTTTCTATTTAAATTTTAATGACTCACTTTGTGGTTGACGCTATTATGTTTTTTCTGGTAGTGTCTTCTTTTTACAGGAGCAGAAGAAGTCACCGGAGTCGGCGACGGCGACTGACTGCTACACGAGGCATCCGAATCTGCGCTAGTACTTCGGCTGAAACACCAACAAAATGTTATAATTAAACTCAAAATTTTATAAAAAATAATAATACTAATTAAAATTTGAATTTTTATTTAAATCAGACATAATTAATTATAATTATTTATTGAACACGAACAAATAATACAATATAATTACGACGTTTCGATTGACTTATTCTGCGATCGTTGTGCTATAATCGGAGTGGGTGCTCATACTTGAGAACGATCGCAAAATAAATCGATCGAAACGTCGTAGTTATATAATATTATTTGTTCGTGTTCAATTAATAATTATAATTAATTATGTGTGATTTAAATAAAAATTCAAATTTTAATCAAATTATCACAAAAATAAAAGCTTCAACAGCTTCATTACTACTACTAATAATAATAATTTTTATAAATTATACAAATAAATAAATAATTAATTTCATTATATAATCGGTTTCAAATTATTTAAAATATTTAGAATGTTAAATTTTATAATAAAAAAAAAAAAATGAAAAATACTACTAAAATATAATAGTGAATGTATTGAAAAAGTTTCGCTTACTAGACAGCCATGGAGGGTGTGATGTTCTCATAATCCACAGATGTCTCTCTCATTGTAGGTGACTGCGGAATGACCAGGGGTGACTTGGTCTGAGGTCCACAAGCAATAGAATTTCCGGACCGGCTTACTAATAGGTCAATGACAGTGGGGGTGGACAGGTCGACGGGTTCTTGAGGGGGTACAAGGGCAAGGATGGCCCGGGCTGCTGTCATGCTCAACCCTCGTAATTCACGGCCGTTCACTTTGAGCAATTCATCTCCTACACGGAGGGTGCCTTCCCTGATCAAAGAGAAATTACGTCCAATTAATATAATGATCATTATTATTATATTACAAGATAATTTGTGAACAAAGTAATGCAGAATTTCATTATTTAAAAGGAGAAGAAATAAATCATATTATATTCAAGATGTTTTGGTTTAAAACTTGATTGAGAATGAGTGTTATTAAATAGAATGATTATTCTATTCCTTTATACTTGACTACTACTACTCCAGAGTAACTTCTTGAAAATTAATATTTCATCATGACTAAGATTTCAGACCATACATGCTGGTTTTACGGACAGTACTGTATTTTTTCATTGGTTCTGGTTAGTCATGAAATGTAGACAGTACAGTTTAGGGACACAAAATCAAAAATTAAAAATGATTAATTTATCAAAAGTAATCAATCCTATATAAAACCAGTCCTATATCAAACACGAGAATTTAGTCAGTAGGTATATAATATACTATAAATAAAAGAAGTACATGTGATTATGTAACTAGATACAGATTCTAGATACTTTTTAGACTATGGGGCAGTCCATAAATTACGTCACACGAATTTCAAGATTTTTAGAACCCCCCTCCCCCTGTGTGGCATTCTGTCATATTTTCATTGAGCACCCCTGAATTGTGACGTCACACTATCACTTTTAAACCCTATAATTTAATAATTATAGAATTTTTTTATAAATTAAACTCAACTAAAGGGATTTAATATATTTTTAGTATAACTTTATTTTTATTCATATAATTTAACACATTACTTACTATTACTCTTCAGGGAATGAATCTTTAGTCATAAGAAAAAGGGTTTAATTATTTGAAAAAAAAAAAGTTTTTTGCTAAAAATAAATAAATTTTTTTGGAATGTATAAGAAAAATATTGAATTATAAAATATAAATAAATAACTGTACGTATTAAAATTCTCAAAGTATAGTCTGAATTTTTTGATTTATGACGTTGGTGCGCCTGTATTTAGGCAACATATTGCGCTCAGAAGAATGAAAGCTGCGTAAGAGCTAGGCGAGTCCAGTGGTTGCTTACAATTTTTTGTCTAGATTTATTTTACCAACATTTTCAGGTTGGAATTATTAATAAGCTTAAATAGAAAAAATATATTTGAATATTTTTAATTTAACTTTTATGATATTGGAATTTCTAAGACCCCCGGGGTCCCCTGTCACATTTTGTCACAAATCTGAGATGCCAACCCCCCCCCCCCCCTTACTGTGGGTCGTAATTTATGGACGGCCCCTATATAGATATTTGGAAAAATTTGTATTTGTATCTAAATACAATTTTCAGAGGTATTTATTTAAAAAAAAGACACAAAATATATCATCAGACTCAAACTAGGTATCCGAATTTTTCCCAGCTAAACTAGAGCCCAAACTAGATGTTCAAGTATTTTATTTCAATTAATGACAAAGATCCAAGTCAAGAATAAATTTATAAAAAAATATCTAATTCCAAATTAATAGGCTATATTATTCATTATCACCCTGTTAATTCTAATTCTACTATTTATTTTTTAAGTAGTTTTGTATAATTTAAGTTAATATTGAAAGTTACTGAAGTTTGTTTTTGCGAAAAAATTCTTCAGCTAGAGCCTCAAATTTTTTATATCCCCACATTGGTATATTTTGAATCTAGATATCTTCAAAAAATTTATCTGTTCTATCTATCTAGTTATTTTAGAAAATCTGTATCTAAATACATTGTCACATGAGCATATTGTAGCTGTACCCAGCGATGCTATTAAAAATACATATTTTTAACGATACTATACGATAGCAACTATACTCGTGCTGCCTGAGCTATTTTAAGTTTCCTGGTTTTAAATTTGAAAAAAATGGTCAGGTTAACCAAGATAAATTAAGTTATCGTTAAAAATTTATTCAATCAAAATATACACTATTCAATTTATTCATTATAATTTAAATAAAGAATATTTTTAATTTTATAATTATTTTTTTATTTTATTTTTTTGTCAATGTACCTATCGGCGAGTCCTCCGGGCACAATTTGAGCGACTCGATATCCGCTGTGCGACTCCTCGCTCGTAGTGGACGGTTCACTTTGACGGCATTTGGCAATAAAAATCCCAAGACTCTCTGGTTTGATCCCAGGCGATCTTGTTAACCGCACGAGTTTAATATCGCGTTGAGTTGGTGCCCGAAGAGGCGGTACTGGAGGAGCAACATCCCTGGATGCAGACCTGAAGTGAACAGGAGGTGCCCCATGGGCGGACGGCGTTTCCGAAGAGGACGAGGCATCGTGCACGATCCCGCTATCTTCATCCTAGGGACAGGGAGAATTTATGAATATATCGCTGAGCGATTTTTCCAGTCGAGTGCACAAAAGAACAACAACAACAGTAATTGGAAATAGCGCTAGTCAAGCAAGGAAAAGTTGGGGTCATTCATTATAATAAACTATCTATTACTTCTAATAAATATTTCATAGTGAAAAATGATGACATTTTAATAAACTTGCACTCACTCTCCTTTTATTGTTTTTCACAATCAGACTGTGTTGTTTGCAGTATCTACTTAATCTAAAGAATAAACAGTTAGGGAGGATTTCCTGGAGCATTTCATACTATTCATATTTCCATTTCTATTTTCAAATTTCAAATATTTTTTATCCTTCAAATAAAATCTGAATCAAACTTAATGTATTCTCCGAATATTTTGGGCATCTTTATTTTAAACCACCCGATCCAACACGGTAAGTATGCTTAAATTTCGTTGTAGTTGACTTGGTTAAATGTTTTGGTAACTAGGTCAAGTTCCTAACTTATTTATCTATAAAATAGATAAAAAAACAAAACCACATCCAGATCGAAAAAATTGTTTTTAAAATTCGCTTGCTAAGACAAGTGAATCTATGTTAATTGACATAATATGCTTTTTGTGATTTCTATTCCGATATTAAAAAACTTTAATTAATCTTTTAATTAATTACCCTAGAATTTCACACAAATATAAATATACATACCATAAAAATTTCGCAAGTATTTAAATCAGAGATTAGTTTATTTTTTCAGCAGCAGAGCCTTCGACAAAGGTATACAAATAAGGAGGGCCCCAAGTCTTCGGCTTAAATATAATTCTGGCTGATTTCCAGCCATAATTTAGAAGACCTGGAATCTTTTTAAGAGAGAATCATGGCGGTCTTTTGATCGAACTATCTAATGATTTTAAACTGTCAGTGTAACATAAAAAGCGAGAGGTGAACCGCGATTGGAATTATGGGTACACGTCTTTGGAATTAAATGGAATCATTTTGAAATTCATTAGATAATGCCCCTTCATCTATTGTCTTCTACTTGGAAATGAAAGTGGAAGTAGAAGTAGGTGTTCACGATATTAGGTCGCGGTTCACCCCTCGATAAAAAGTAAATTTTGACAAGAGTACCTACTATAATCGACTTACAATCGAAAAAACACATAATTGTCTTTTACTGAATCCGTGTTGTTATGGGTGATTTTTATTACATGTATGAAGAGTATATTCACTCCCTATGAAATTAGGGAACTCTTTTAACCATGAAGATTAAATCTTTGAGTGAAATTTTTACATGTTTTATCTACCGTCACCCTTTTGCCAAAACTATGAATGCGTAAATTTTCTGATTTTTCCCTAATATCATTTTTCAATGGAATTTTTGACAAACTTTCTATGTTAGAGAAACTAATGTGATAGAATGAATCTAAAATCACAAATGTACTAAAGTAAATATTATTATATAGAAAATTTATAAATAGTAAAACTCAAAACAGATTTTTGCAAATTTATGTTTTTAGCATAAAAGTGACGATATGTCTAATTGTTTTCGTCTCGAAGGACAACCGCATTGACCTAGATTGCTCTTTGGCATCCGGGTTCACTTTCTAATGGGGTGGATACAACCCTCCTGACATTTAATAATAATTATTATTCATAATAACTCTGATTCACTTGAAGATAATATCGTTATTTATGATTTCTCAATCTAAAAGAATAATTTATTATATTAAGAAAATATTATATAATTATTTTTCATATCACAACTCAAGGAATATTTTAAATTAACCTTTGATTAAGCATCATAAAAAATTATAAGCATTGTCTGTGTGACACCCTAAATGAATCAGAAATAAGACTCTGAATATAAGCGTATTAGCAACAGTAAGTTCATCAGATATATTTATTTATTTTGGTTCAATCTGAATGATTGTTTTAAATATGAATCGAGTATGTATATCGAAATAAAAAATAAAAATCCCGATTTAAATTTGAAAAGATTTTAAAAATAATATATTCAATTTGATGGTAATAATTTTTACTATTTCATGAATATGTTTCCTTTTCAATAAAATCATAAATATGTAATTTCACGTATCTGAGATGAATGAATGGGCAAAATTAATACAAACTCATTTCAAAAGCTTTTATTTATAACAAAATTCTATATTGAAATGCTATTAGTTCATGTTCGTTATGAAATTATAAAATTAAAAGTATATTTCAATAGAGGTAATTATGTATATAATTGCCATTTGAATTCTGAAAGGTATAAATAGGATAAAAAGAAAGTTCAGGCAGGGATAAAATGAGCTAATTTTGTGGTTTGTTTAACAAGAAAGAATTTCGACTACAGACAGCTAAACGGATTATTTTTCCATCGTTGATGTGATAATTAGATCGTTAATAGAAACAACGTAACTTAATAGAAAATATATATTTTTTTTTATAAAATGATGATGGGAAAAGAATAGCAAGTTGTTAATTATCATAATTAGATTTCATGTTGTTTGTTGCATAATCATCACTCATGAGGAATAAACAAAAGATTAACAATTTCATTTTGTTTAACTTTGATGATTAGCCTGTGAATTAATTATTATATTTTATATAAAAATAGACATGGACTAGGAATATGTAATGAGAAAATAATTATTATAGGAAATAATATATGTTGGGTCATTTTTTTAGCGTTTCAATCATGTCATTGATTGGATCTCCAAATTAAATTCAAATTTTGGAATTTAACAAAAACATGTTTGTATTGCAATCGAGTATGAAAAAATTAGTCATATTTTTTTCGAAAATAGTAGTTTTTATCATGAAAATGTCACGGGCAGAATGAGGAACTATATGATAACCAAAAATAATTGCTTGTGAACTGAAAAAAGATTATTTGTTAAATCAGCAATTTTGTGACCAAAATATAACTTAAATAGAATCTTCTGTGCTCTACACTCTTACTCCCTTAATTTTATAACCCCTTAATTGAAAAAATTTAAAATTTCTTGAAAGAAGTAGTCTGAGTATTTTGGGAGGCATTATTATGTTTACTAAAAAATAATTAGTTTGTATTGTTAACATTTATCCCTGATTTTGATTTAGGATGGAAAATATTAGAAACTACTTTTGGTTTCACAAAAAGAAGAAGAAAAAAAATATATTTCGAATGGTCGAACTCAGCTCGTTTTACGAATGAATAAAGCTTGGTCGGTTGCATATCTTTTAGGAGAACATTTGCTATAAAACTCAAACGTTGAAAATGAGATTTATTTTTTCGCGATAAGAGAGTATGAATTATTAATGGGAATGTAGTAATTATTTGCCATTTTGAAATTTAAAAATTAATCCTTTATATTGAAAACAAATTACTATATTTAAATTAAGAAATTATATGGTAAAAAAATGATTATTTTGTACTAAAGGTTTTTTGTCAGCTTTTAAATAAAGAATTATTTAAGAATATTAATTATTAATCCGAATATAAAACTTTTTTTATTGAATATCATTCAAAACATTTGTCGGCTAATATTCAGAAATTTTCTATTGTTAAAATTAGCTAAAAACTAATAAATTTTATTATTGTTTTTATTTTTTGCCGCGATATTTCATTATTTGACCAGTTTCTATATAAATATTTTAAAAATATCTACATATAAATTAATAAAGTAGATTAATAACTTTTATATAGATATAAATATCTTGTTTTCATGTTTATAATACGCACTCAATTGAGTAAAATATCCTCAAAAATTCGTTCAAAAGAAATATATAAATAATATATCACAAAATAACAAAAAATGGACTTGGCCCTTTTCAAAATAAAGGGCTCCTATAAATATATATATCATTATTCTTTTCATTTTCTATTAGATTATAAAATAGTTTTTTAAAGCTTTCTTTATTGAATATCATCTTATAATCGGGGTTTTAGACAGTTTTTTTTCTTCTTAAAAATGAAGGTCCTATTATATTCGAATTAATAAAGCCGTTCTGTTATTTGGTTTTGTTTGTATATTTAAATTTTAAAGAATTTCAAAATAATTTTTGATTTAACATCTCTGGTGTAAAATCTATTGTTCAAAATGAGCATATTTTCGTCTAGTAATTTATTGTTTTTTAAATTTAGCATTTAATTAAACATATTAAAAATTTGATTAACGAGGTTTTGAACTAGATTAACCTTAAAATAAAGGTGTACCTCATGTCCGCTATCTCGGCTAGCTAGAATGGCATCCTCGTCGTCGTCTTCCCTGTAGAGAGGATTTTGCCGATGAGGTCCGTCCGTCCCAAGTCCGGGCAACGCACCATAAGAGAAACTTCTTAATTTCGTCCTTCGTGGATTGTCCCTCTTCGTTGACGGTTCTTCATTTGAATTGGATCCGGAGGGTTTATATAATTTAGCCAAATAACGATGAGACATGGCACGAAGTTTGGCACTCAGACACGAACGAGCACTCGGCGGACTCTGGTTTCCTGTTAGAAAATAAATTAAATCAAGTTCATTTGAAGTACAAGCCAAGCAACTGGTCTCCCAAGTTATCTCGATTAGAGACAATTTTGTAGCCCTCGGGTTGAAATAGTTTCAAATGTGTAAATTCCACTAGGTACTATTTAAAATATAGAATAAAAATAAATATATTTTTGGCTGTATTGATTTGTTTTAATGAAAACTCAGGGTTTTATTTTAAAAATGATAATTTATTTCTTTTCTTACATCGACAATAATGAATTAGATTAAACAATTTATTCATTAGTTACTTTAAATGAAAATAAGCCGGAAAGTGCAAGTAGGACTTGATTTCTGACATATACTCGTCATGATTACTTTGTACATTTGTTTGTTTTGTTTATTTATATAATTTATTCTATTTGTTTATTTATTGTTTTATTTTTTAAATCATGAATTTCATCAAGCGCTCCTTCTGGAGCCTATGATGAAAAAAAACACTAACACTAACATTAACACTAGGACCGCTTACCTTGGGTTCCGTAACTTATATCTTTAAAAATACTCGAGATATCAAATTCATTTTTATTTGAGGTTGATAAAAAGATAATGAGGAAATTGGAGGATTTTTTTATAATTTTAAGTTTAGCCATCTCTAAAACACCACAGGTACAAAAATCACCTAAAAATAGGCTCTTCCACTTTTTCAATTAAATAGAAATAAATTTTAAAAAAATAAGCCTAATTCTACTCAAAGTGATAACTCCCACTACATGATAACAAATTCTTTTTGTTTTTGACCCCCTCCAAAGTTTGAACCTTGCCAAAAAAGATAAGTAATTAAATTATAAATTTTCGAAATTTAATATTTATGATTCTGGTTAAATAAATAAATATTCAAATCATATTCTAAAACCAGAGACTAGTGTTTATAAATTATTTATTTTTTGAAATTTTTTGAAATATCCATGATAAAGTAAAAATGAATTATATGTACAGAGTGGCATATTCCAAATCTTGAACGAAATTTACTACTGAAGATGGTCTACCAGTGGTGACCGAAACTGTCTAGTAAATCTATGAAATAAATAGTGTTAATTAACTGAAATTATTCTATTTGTTTAATTTGTGTTACTAAATAAATCCTAAAATTTATAAAAATAAATAAATATACCTAACTTGTAAATTTCAAGTTTGTATCTCATTTAGTTATTGAGCTCCAATACTCTGCCAGATGGACAAAGGCATTGTAAGCGACACTAATCTAGTTAAATTTTACTTTTTAATCCCATCCCTAGAAATAGAAAATCGCATTTTCTATTTTTTTATCGTCACACGAAATAATAATAATCATATTTTATTTATCTTCATCGTAAAGGCAAGGGACATTTCGAATTTTTGAAAATGATTTATTTTAAAGAAGATTAAATTTCCATGTTTAAATCAGCCGGTTCACAAAGAATCATGAAAGTTAAGCAGCATGTGACGTGATTTGATCTAATGTGGGTGACCTTCATCAATCTCAGTCGTATTGCTTTCATTCCAATGGAATTAATTGAGAAGTCCCTTGGTTTAGGATCCGAACCCTCTATCGGCTTAAGTATATTATAGACAGAAGCTGGCTAATTTATTATATATAGATACTATTTTGCAATTTTTTAAGGTCAAGGAATTATTTTCCTAATATATTCTTGTCCTGATAAAAGCCTAATAAAGTGGTGAAACATCGACGTAAGAAAAAAAATATATAAAAATTTTTAAAATATAAGCCAAGCGCATTAAATAAGGATTTTATTTTTGTTGTATATTTATAAAATAATTATCTTATGATAAAAAATTGAAAAAATCTTCTTTTTCTTAATATCTATTTAAATTATTGAATTTCCGTATAACCTAAAGGTATGTTTTTTTTGTAAAATGTACACATAGTAAGCAGGCATGTTCAATTTATTAGCTTGAAGCAACGAACGAAATAAAAAACAAATCACAAATTCCATTGCCCGAAGTCGTAAAGCAGTATATAATATGTACGAGGGAATTGGGATTCGATTCCCCAAATATATGCTAATAATCTCATGATATGAATCCAAAGTGTATTAACATAATAAACTAGAAATTTACATAGTTGAGTATCAGAGATTTTTGGAATATCATTTTCCTATTTGACTAGACGTCTCTCATTTTACAAACAACTTAGAATTTTAATTTTTTTTATTATAATATTATAATACTTAATAATAATAATTTAAATGTAATAAGTATTTTAAAACATTAAGTATAATTTTATTATAAATTATTAAAAAAAAAAAAAAAAATCGATGTAATTTACAAGTTAAAGTTAATAACCCTTAATAGAGAAAATATTTAAATATTTAATATTTTTATATTACTTTAATAAAATAATAAAAAATACCCGGAACACCGAGCGATGCTCGGTAATTTTTTGATTCAGTTAAAAGCGATATATTAATATTATTTTTAATTTTAAATTCAGGTAAAAAGGTCGATTTTTAATCGCAGCCAAAATAAAATAAAATTGAAATAAAACTTAATTTATATTTTTATTACAACATTTACACTCGCTATGGCCATCATCAAGACGTATCATTGGCCACAAAGTTTTGAATGTAATTGGAATTAAAAATAATATTAATATACACGGAGGTTCTTTCGTTGACCCTTTTAAATACTGAAGAAGAAGATACGATCCTTCGAATTGTCGGATTTTTTAAGAATTTTAGGAATTTTATATTCTAATAAATTGTTTTATAGAAAAATACCTGTAATTAATTAATCAATCGTCTGGACTCACCAATCTGTAATTAATTAAATTCGCAAATTCTAATATATAATAAAATTTTAATGATCTATTAGTGGAATTTAAAATAAAAAAACCAATTAATTTTATTAAAAGAAAATTGAAAAAAATGTAATTATAAATTTTTATTCAAACAACCACCTGTGAATAATTATTTCAATTAACAAAAAACCCATCAAAAACAACTTAGCCGAAGATGAGACTGTGATATATATATATAAGAATTGCTCGTTTAATATGATAAGATAAGGCATCCTTATTCAATATTTATTTTTAATTAGTTCAGACGTACTTTTCAAGAAAATCTATAAATTAAGAACAATTTATCTGCTTCCTTTTCTTACTCTGTTCATTGCAATTTCATTGCATATTCTGTTTTATAGAACACTTTAATTACTTGTCACGTGTGTTTGAGCTTCTTGTTTTTTTTCTTTAAATGACCTCTTGAAGAAAAAATGGATAGACAATAGAAAGACAAGAATATAAAGAAAGAACTATTAAAGAAGAAGGATGAAAATATCTCTTTTGAAAGGATTTATTTAATCGTTAGTATTATTTATTTTGAAACGAGCATTAAATAGGAATTGATTCTAAATGTTAATATAAAGAATCTGATTTCTTTTATATCTCAATGACTTCATTCGAACTACAGACCAAGGATACGAGTAAAAGATAAAGTTTGAGAAAATAACTGATGTGAATAATTCTATATACTAACCGGACTTTTCCGTGTCTTTGGACGGGCTCGCAAGATCATCCTGGGAACGAAAACATCGAGCTGCAACTCGTGCTTGTGTTTTGTTTGACTCGAGTAAGTAAATTATCACGACCTTGGGTCTCATGTAAAGGGGGATCTTCATCTGTTTCTGTGCCAAACGAAAGACGCCTCCGACGCTGCATCCATCGAAGTCCCGGGGAAGCATCTAAGTAAGAAGAAAGAATTAAAATCAAACAATGTTACTAGTGTTGATGAATGTTTTATTTTTTTTAATAATAAGGATGTAGGAACCAGGTTGGGCGAGAATGTTTGCAGAGGCTCGAGTTCAAGCCTCACTGAATGCAAAAATTCGACCTGCTTTAATGTAGCCCTTACACTAACAGTAACACATAAACATAGGATCTGACTAAATAGTACCCGAGATCAAAAAAAAGTTGAACTAGGGAAACCTAAAGGTGAGATCTGGATTGGACGTGCTCGAGTTTAGCTTAATTTAATTTCGTTTGTATAGGTTAAGATTTGATACTCCCTGTCAGAAACAGAATTTACGCAACGTTAGGGATATACCCCAGCAGTTCTTATCTTTGTACTTGTTTCAGCCCTTGATTAGAAAAAAAGTCAAATCAGTAATATTCCCAAACAGCACAGCAACATTGGTTTTAGTTAATGCAGTAAAACATATTAACTAAAAACCCCTGAGAGATTAATAGTTACAATTGATAGATAAAGCCGTCCCATCGAGAGCTAGAAAAAGATTCAAATGATTTGAGGTTTTTGTAAGGAAACAGGTGTTTGTTTGCCTGACACGATCCGTGTACAATTAGTTTAACATTAATAGGATTAGGTTAAGCAATATTTTTAAAAAAATCAGCTGGTGGACAAAGGTATTCTGGTTATTTAACGGGAGGTGAACAAACCACCCTAAATGTTTATATCAAAATATAAGAGAAATCGTTATCACTATTTGATAGAGGGTTGAATTTTTATTTAAAAACAAAAATCGAGTTAATTCGCTTCAAACCAAAATGCATAAAAAATATTGTGAAATGTATTTGGTTTTAATAATAAATTTTCTTGTAAAGAAAACCATGTTATGATATACATAATATACCGTGAGCTTACAGAATCACTGATACGAATTAAAATAATATTTTCATACATTCTTGCTTCTCTAATTATTTTTAAGCAAAATTGAAAAATGCAAAAATTAAATAAAATTAGAAACTATAAATATTAAATTTACCTACATCAGAATTTGAAGAAAAAGATCCCAAAAAAGTATATAATTTAAAAATTTACAAGACATTTAAAAGAATATTAGATATATAAGAAATACGTATTAACAATTAAGTACTTAATATTAACTCTTCTATGAATAATAAATAAATAAATAAATATATCAAATTTAGTGAAGACTTTTGGAAGCACTTAAGTATTTACTTAAGCTAAATTTTTTCTCTGAAATAATTAGGAATGCATGAATTTGCATAAATATTGTTTTAAATGTTAATGTCCTATCAATCATTGAGTCATTCAACAACTGATACGAGTATATACACTTAAGATAAATAAACTAAGTTGAAGTTGGAGGTCAATGATTCATAAAAGACTTACGTTTAAAGAGGCCCATTTCGGTTTGCTAAAATGTCTGGAGATGTGTCTCGATTGAACACTTAATTCCTACTAAAGATTCCACTAGTTCCTTCCTGACTATTGATAGAACGGAAAGAACAACATCGTCAGAGGAAACAATCACGTAAAAGATCCCTGGCTGATTCATCAAAATGCACCAGACTAAAGTCTCGTAGATACGATTCGCGATATGTTATCTTAAAGCCTGTGACGTACAGGCTTTTCTCTGGGATTATACTATTAATAGGGATATTTATCTAATTGAGGAAATGACCTTCTGGGTATGACTTTATTCATGAGGAACTGGGGGAATGCTATTTTTAAATTGTCTTTTTATTTATAAGAGCTTCGGAAAATTAACTAAAATATTTTATTTACCTATAAGTATATATAAGTGTATATAAGGGTGATCCTTATTTTGACAAAATTCGAATTTTGATGAGCGTATTTTGTAATTTCGTCTTTTTTCAGGTTTTCTCAAAATGGTTTGGGGGAAACACAAATTGAACTAAAATGAAAGTTTTTGCCGAGAGTAACAGAATTTTTCATATATTGAAGGAGACAATAAAAGAGTGTGTCTTCTGCTGGAATTATAAATTTGTTTTCGTTATAAATAAATAAAATTTATAATTCCAGCAGAAAGACACACTCTTTTTATTGTCTCCTTTAACAAATTGAACTAATTTGAATAATGAAAATTGGTATTATGATTTTAAATAAGACAGAAACTAATTTGAAAGTCGTGAAAAGTAACATTTTTCTGCTCATTTTGAACTGTAAAAATTTTAATTTAATTAATTTCAAAGATAAGATTTAATTGGAATTTTCGAAAAGGTATACTTTTTCTTAAAAAATTTCACTATTTGTCATAATCACATACAAGTTTTCTAATTTTAAAAATTTCAAGTTAATTTCAGAAAATCCATATTTTTTTTTTTAATGATATTGATGAGAAGGAGATACACCAGAAGGTCCATCCCCTAAAGGCCTGTATGGGCTGGGCCCTCGATCGTGAAAAGAACAGAGTAGAAGGAAAAGAAGCCGGGATCACATGAGCCAAATCTCAGAAACTTAGATACAATTCAATATCCAATTTACTAAGGTTTTAGGAGGCTTCGAGCAGTGGTAAATTATCCGCGCGATAAATTAGGTTAAATTTATCTCCCACTTAAAATATTGTGTTTGAGTATTCTGAATTGAATATTAGAAAATTGTATTCAGAACTCGACAATATTAGAATGTCACCTATTTCAGAATTCTCAATTGAATTTCAGAAAATAAACAAATATAAAGAACTAACTAAACAATTAACATTTTCTGCACATACAATTGAGGTTTTCTGAAAAACTGAGATTTCTGAAATACGATTGAGATTTTCTAATATTCAATGAAATACATAATGAATTTTCTGAAATACACTTGGAAAAGGTGTAATTTGTGAGAAAAATAGGTACAAATCGATTGAAGGGTCTAGGACTTATATGATTTTCTGCCCCCCTCCTCCAATTTTTTCCCCTGAAAAAAATAATAACTCTCTTTTTAATTATAGGTTCATATTATAGTACATTTCATTTGATTTTCTTTCTTTTTTAGTTTGAAAATTTTATAATTTTAATTTTTAAACTCCTCCTTCCCATAATGTTTGGTTCGATTTCAACCAAAATCTAATCAGTTCTTAATCTCAATGCACCAAAACTACATGTGAAATTTCGAATTGATATTCACTCTAGTTTTTGAACTAGAGCGTACACAATATTTGATAGCATACAAAATATTTGTTAACGTACAACTAACTAACATACTAACAGACATTTTGACAAAATAATAAATATCTCATAATATTATTTTATCTATGAATTAGGCTGACTATTTTTTCCGAGGTCAAACCGGAAATAAAAAAATATTTAAATCAAAAATCCTGAATAAAAAAAAACTAAAAAAAATTGCCATTTTAATCATAAAGTAGTTATTGATTTATTTTGATTAGATAATGTAAAAATTTTAAATAATATTAATTTCATATAGCGTTATTTAAATAATTCTCAACTTTATAAACTAAAGATAGTAATTTTATACACATTTTGATTTTCAATATTTAATATATTCAAGAAAATAAAGGAGTTATACAATTATTAATAATAGCCAGTATTTATGGAGTGTGATTTTTTAAGGGGGATAAAATTTTTGGCCGGATTTTATTAACTCTAATATTTTTAAAATAACGTAAGGAACTTCGTTCCTAACGGGGGTCCCCAGAACGTACGCGTTTTTTACTTTACCATACAGGGTATGTGATATCCCAGAAGTCTAAAAATGTAAAAACTAACAGCCCAAAATGGTGGGGGGGGGTCAAAAAATGAAAATCTTGGCCATTTACCAAACTCAACCAAATTTTGTATACATAACCAGTGGGACACCTAAGTATAAAAATGCACAAAATACCCCCCCCCCCTACATTATTATAAATAATTTTAGGGGCCAGGTTGTATGGTAAAGTCAATTGAATGGCCACATCAGAACACGTCAGCTTATTTTTTATCAATATATTTTTAGCCATTTTTTGAGATATTTCGAAAAATCGAAGAAAAAAACCCATTATCATGCACGATTACAATACTTGACCATACTGTGTATGGTAAAGCAAAATCAATTAATTTAATTATATCAATCGATATATTGCTCAAAGATGAAGGTGAGATGGACTGGAGACTAGTATGGATCCTAATTGATCATAATGCCATCCTCGCTGCCTACATCCCTAAATGAAAACTCTTTTGAATGCCGACCTCTAAATCTGCTCGGACTGTCGTCACAGTTGCAGGGTCGCCGTCGTCGCCATGCCGGCGGCGTCGACGTGGTCGTCTCAAGTCGATCACAAGATCGGGAAGCCGTCAAAGTGGCTGCCCCTGATCCGGATGTTGGTGATCCTGAAGTGGAGAGTGGAGCCAGAGAAAGCAGTCTTGGAGAAGAGTCGCAATCAGATACGGCCGCGGAAGCCGCCTTGCGTTGAAACCAGCGCATCACGCTCCCGCCTTTGGCGGCCTGGAAACACAAAAATCCACCATGGATTACTTACTTCGCCAACGGAAATAAATTTTATTAATTGATACAATATTAATAACAACCGATTAAACCATGAGATAATTACACTATTAAGCGTTAATTTGACATGTCAATAAAGTAAAATGATTAAAGCGTAGGAAGAAAGTTTTCTTTTATATAGGTCAAGATAAGTACCTATAATATAATAAAATAATATTGTTCACTACAAAACATTATTCCAATTAAATTTTATTAATTGAAAGGATTTTCCGAGAGTATTAGATATGTTAAGAAATCATTGAGGTTGTCCTCTGCTTTGTTGCAAATAAACATATACATATAGGTATATATGTATAAAGAATATACCATAAATCAGTTTTGAACAAAATGTTTTATTTCCAAATTAAAATTTAAATTTTTATTTTTTATTTTACAATAATTTGAGCATAGAGCAATAAATACTCCCTTCCCAAGTCCTTATTCACAACAATGTTCTTTTTTATTTTAATCATTTTTAAAATTTTAGCGGGAAAATTTTGAAAAACCCCACAATTTGGATATATAAATCAGTATACCCGAGTGGTGAACCGCGATTGGGATTAGGTGTATACTTCTTTGAAATTATGTGTAATTATTTTGAAATTCATTAGATAATGAGACTTCATCTATTGTCTTAGAAATGAAAGTGGAAGTGGAAGTAAGTATACGCGATATTAGGTCGCGGTTTACCCTCGATATATAGGTAAATACATACATATCTTTTATAAAAAAAAACAATCGTCAAACTTTTATTAAAACTGCAAACATTTCGGGATAATTGCTACTATATTAATGGAATTTAATTAAATTTCAAAAAGAAAAAAAATGCTTTATATTCTACTATAAATATACAAAAAATTAAGGTTTTGTCTCTACATTGCTCAAAATCTCCCCAAATTTTGAATGTACAGTGTACATATTTCAAGCAAATTTATTAAAGAAAACATTTTCAACAAAATTCCCGTCTGTCTGTCTGTTTTCTGTCTCTCTGTGCAAATTTTGTGCACAAATGGGATAAAAACGGCTGGAGTTATTTTTATGAAATTTTCTATTTGGATCAGATGTTTTTCAACATAAAATCAAAACTATAGAATATTTTGATAATTTGATCCCAAAAGAGAGTTTGGGGAAGGGGGAGGGGCGCTAATGGAAATTATCAAATAACTCCTAAACTATTAACTCTACGGCTAATTCCGTTAGAAGCAAAGTTTTAGAGGATGTGATTCCTGACAATTTATATTTAAACGTTTTTCACGTGCCGTAATCGGCATAGTAGATCATTTATTTCCATGTGTTTGAGAGGTAAGCTTTGCCATTTATTTCATATTATTTTAAAGATTTAAAATATATCCTTTTTTTGTATATTGATATTTTGCGCGAAGTAAAGCTGCCAATGAAAATATTTGTCTGTTTGTACTCTTGAAATATACCATAATCTTACTTCTATTAATTAAAAATACCTAATAGGACCAGCAAATAAACAGGGTGAAAATAGAAAATTGTTTAATTATTTTCATTAAACAAGCCTCTAGAAATGTAAATTTATATATTTAAGAATAAACATAGGCTTTAAAACTATGAAAATACACATAAAAAAATTCTGGCCACTTTCTGTATTTAAGTAATAAGCTAATGTTTTTGGAGAATTTACTTTTAATTGTATTCATTTTGTTTAAGATGCCAAAAATGTATTATTACTATTATAGTCAGTATTAAGTCATTTATCTTAGAAATAAAGATTAATCGGATTCGTAAGTATTTATGGATTGAATATGTAGAAATGTAAAACGATAAAAGTGAGGATCTAACTTCAGTCTTTTGATATTATATGGACAAATTGACAAATAAAATAGATAGAATTTAATTTTATTAAAGGTGAAAATGGTGCAACTTTTATGAGTCAAGATTGGCTTTTTTTGTTGTTGTTTTTTTAAAATAGAGAGATATTCTGAGGTCGAGTCGAAGTTACTTTAATAGCCGAGTCTTGTATACTGTTGAAGATTATAAAATTTAGAAATAATAGAAGCTTTGTTTCGAATTTGACTGCGAAAGTCTATTGGGTGTTTGTAAATTTAGTATTTCGCTCAAATAGAGAGATTATTGTATGTTTAAATAAGCAAGGATAAAAAGATCTCTGTTTGAGGTTGCAGACTTTGAATTTGCGTTGAGTCAAGTACCAATTAGTCACCAGTAAATAGAGAGGAAAATAAAAAGCTCGTATATTATTATTGTTGCCCATGGATCTGGAATCTAATCTAATTATACTCATGTTGGTTTATTTAATAAATTATTTCATTTAATTAAGTTTTTCCAGCGGAATGTTACAAAGTGATTAGGAGAATTTGTTGTTTAAATGATCCCATGGTCAGCAAAGAATGACAGATCTATGTTACTAGAATGGAAAGGATTGATAAAAAATTTCTATTCTCAATGCTATTCGGATTATTGATTCAATGATTTCATTTTATCAAAGAATTAAAAAAAAAATCAGCTTTTTAGAAAGATTTTAATTGGAACGAAATGAATCGATATGGGAATAAATTTTCTTTTTTTATTAAAATATTCACTTCCAAGGAAGTGTGTTCGCTTTAGCTTCAAACCTTGAAAAAAATTCTTCAAATTTTGATAAATTAACTATATTATTAAACTCCATAGCATCCATAATATTCAGTGAATTAAGCATGTTAGCAGGTATTTGGACGGGATAGTAAAAAAATCAAACAATTCTAATCGATTTACGATACGTTTCACCAATTTTATTAAATTATAATCATTGAGACGCCTGATGATGCCGAAATAAAATTGGCGAAACGTTACGTAAATCGATGAGAATTGTTAGATTTTCTACTTTCCCGTGAAAATACCTGCTAACATACTTAATTAATTATATTGTTTTTAATCATTTGTTGGTGTAGCCTGGAGAGTACGCAACCAGATGTTTTGCTTATATCATTGGAAACCCTATCTTACAAGCTACACGTTACAAGTATTCTAAAGCAAACAATACATACAACTACATTACTGTATTTTCTGAGAAAACACACGTACTTATTTTTTAACCCTATTCCAGTTAACCCGGAATTTTCACAAAATCGGCTACCTTAACACATTAGGCCGAGTTTTCAGGACTCTACTGTATATGGTTGCTGTAGGATTTAACGTTTTTTCTAAATATTGAGCAAATTATACTTCCTGTTATTGTTGGGACCCTCTCTAGAATTTCTGAGGAGATCCACGCTGAATTTTCGTAAAAGGTTATATTTATATGCAATAGAAATAATTAGTGTTGTTTCTTATTTTTCTATCAATATTTATCAATTATTTTGAATGATAATAGAATTTCTTTAGGTATTTGGTAAATGACACGAAAAAGAAAAAGAACTTTTTGGGTCAAATAATAATTGAAAGTAATTGATCTGTTAAAAATTGAGACGATTTGAGACAAAAGAAGAGAGAGTGCTTAAAAGTATCATTTGAAACAAGGATATTGAAAAGGCAAGTGACAAAATGGAAAGTGGTTGATAATAATTGGAATGGAAATGAACGAGACGCTCGAGTTTGGTTCGAAAGGAAATCGCAAATGAATCCAAAATGGACTGCATTCTTAATTCCAGTCGGGAATTCTTTCAGGTACAATCCTTCACTGCTTCATTGTTTTTGTCAACGCGAAGGAGAAGATAAAGAGAAGACATTAAAAAAAACGATGAGGGAAATAAATAAAAAAGAAAAATACAAGGGACATTCCAATGATCAATCCCATGCATTTAATGATACGCTGATTATCGTTTCAAGTTTAATTTATTATTGAATTACTAGATAAACAGAGAAATTCTCAGGTGGAAATTTCACACAATGAGAAGAGATGCGACATTTAAAAGATAAACGCATATCGTTTAATTAATTTTTTCAGAGAAACAGAAAGCATGAAGTCTTAAAGTATATAGGAAATTTTTTAGCTTATATATATGCAATTGGACCCCCTTGTGGGGGCTATGCCTCTGCTTGATACAAATAAACATATACATATATTATTTATTTGTTTGAGACAATAGTATAGTAACTATAGTAATAGTAATTATTACTAACTATAGTAACTATGAGTTTTGAAAGGTTTGAAATTGATCGACAATACTGTTTTGACTGTGCTATTTATGTCGCGTCACAATCTAGATTTTTTATAGGTACTAAAGTATCCTCCAAAATTTGGAATTTCATTGAAACTCTCTAAAAAATTTGGTTGAAGGAAGAATATCTCGGAACCCCCGAATCGTCATCTACCCAATGACTTGAATATATATAGATGCAACTCCCTCTTACCCTTAGGAATAGAAATATTCAAGGAGAGGCTCTCCCAAGAGGAAAACAGCCGGTTTTGCTACTTTAATATGTTTATAGGCTTATATACTTGCCTCCGTAACTGGGATATAATAGAAGACTCTTCTTATGAGAAGCTTCTCATAGAAGAATAGTTTTTTTTTCTCTTTTAGAATCTTAATTTATAATTTTTGTTTTATCCAGGTGTCCTTAATACTATACTTCTTCCCATTTAATGGAAGCATATACTTGCCCCCGTAACTGGGAAGTTTTTTTTAGAGTGAGCTTGTTAGGCTCACCTCCAATCTCTTTTAGTCGCCCTTTACGAGAAGCAGGGGATACTATGGACCTATTCTACCCCCGGTTCACAGGGGTTTAGCTTTAGGTATTTTTAATAGATGTCATTGAATAATTCAATATAAGAGAATAATCACTTGTAAGACTGGTTTTTAAAAAGTCCAAATTACATCAACACTTCATAAAATACATTTAATTATAAATGTAAGTTTAAATGAAGATAAAACCAACATCTACTCACAAGTGAATTAATCATAAGCCTTTTGAAAATAAGAGTTTTCTTCAAGTAAATCAAGAAAAATAGATAACATATCTTGTGGTGTTAAGTCTTAATGAACACGTATCTTGGGTGAACACGATTTTAAGAAATCTGAAGCAAGGAGAATTCTTTTGTCGGTGAATGTGTGTGTGAACTTAATGGTTTTGGCACATCATCCCTATTATCCAAGTAAAAAAGTGATTGAGGAGCCTTAAAAGAAGATTAAGGTGACCCTTTATCTCCATCTTCGCTAGAAACAGAAAATCCTTTAAGCCCTTTAAGGGCAGGTACAGGCTCAAGTTGGATATTATAACAACAAACTTGTATCTTTTCTAAGAAATCAGGTGTTTTTAATATTTTTTCACCATAAAAAATATTCTATTATAAAAAGAACTACCATTTCCTTTACGGTTACATAAATCTAACAATAAAATTGGAGAAAAAGTCAATTTTTCAAAACTCACTATGCTTTTTCAAATTTGTGGAAACGGGAATTTTTCGTGACCGAAAGGTTTATTCAAAAAATATGAAACTTGGCGCAAAAATTATTATTAATTCAAAGTTTGGTGCCGAATTTTTATCTGTTAAAAAGCTCCCCATTTAACTATATGATTTGAAGCTAGATATCACAAAATCTTCAGAGTCCTTTGTTTTAAAAATACATATATTTCGGTCCCTGGCAAAATTCCATGGCCTTCTCTTCATCGAGTATATAGTGGGTATCGCGGAATTTAGGCAGACAGAAAGAAAATCATGCTTAAAAATTATTTTTCTACGTTTCATATATTTCTAAACCCAAATATGAAAAAAAATAAGCGAATGCAATAATCTAACCGTCCGGCAAGCTAGGCTCACCCAGCATGTCAAGTATCAAACAGAAATAAATAAATTTAATATTAAATTTCAAAATCAGACTTTCAAATAGGAAGACTTTTATTGACAAATAAATCCATTTGTGTGCCTGTCTAATGGCTTACCGAAATATCTTCCTTGAGAATGTATCATCGCTAGACGATTTCTTTGACAAGATGACAAGGATTTTCCCGATCGCTGTTTGTGTCAGTAGTTTGATGTTAAACACCCAACAAGATAAAATGTCGCAAAAAGGATAAAATCCATTCTATAATCATTTACTATCTAATATGGTTTAAATATTAGAAAAAAATTAGATAAATAAAGTAAAATTATAAAAGGAGATAGCAGGTGTTTACTAACCTGTTATAATTAAAGCAGGTATAAATGACTAATAATAATTTGTAATATATTTTATATTTGTTAGCGATAATTACAAGGAACAATTTAGTTAATTTAGTCAAAAGGAAATGACTAAAGGTGCGCGAAGATGATAACATTTTTTATGACATTTTCGTCTCACGTGAGAGAAAAAAATATTTTAAATAACTAATTTATATAACAAGCACTCAGGAAACAAAAGTAAAGTATAACATGAAACTTTTGTCTAAACATAAAAACGAGATACATTATAAATATCAGATGAGACGTTTACCTATTGCCTTACTAATACATTGCTAGATTCTTATAGAAATTTATTTATTTATTTGTAGAATATAAAAACATTGAAATAAGAAGTAATATTTTGTAAGAAAAAATCTCATTAACACTTGGTTTATTGTAAATTGTCCTGAGACTAAAACCATCTCATTAACCTTTTCTCTTTAAAGATCAAATATTGAATATTTATTAATATGAAGAATTTTGTAGGTATATTATAATTTATTTATTTAGATGTAGTGTAAATCTCGTGAGATATATACCTTATAATCAACTAGTTTATATTGTAAACACTGAAAATTAAACTTTTGTTTAAACACGCAAATGATAAATCTACCACATCAGACTTTTATCTCAATAACATCACTCAAGATTTATATGGTATTTTATTTATTTATATGTAGATAATGTAAACATATCGTGAAATAAATATCTCTCGAGGAAAATATCTGGCGAAACTTAGATTGTTGTCTAAAAGAACATTAAAATATTTTTACTAGAAGAAAAACATTTAAAAATTCTATCTGATACTCATTACCTATATCATAGAGGTTTTAAGTGATAGTTATCTATTGTCAAGAAAGATAAATAATTAAGGAAATTAGACAAACCAGTCTTCGAATAACAAAATATTTAAAAGAATATTTATTTACATTAAACAGAAGGCGCCCTCTGATTTATTACTTATAATTATAATTATAAAGTAAAGAATTAATTTATGAAAAAGAGTTCTCTGGGATAAATGTATCAAGCGGTGAGATAAAAGTTTCTTGAGTGTGGATTTTGTTTTATATAACATGGTTTGACAGTGTATTATTTATTTATATATTTATTTATTTATCATCATTTATCCAGTCTCATTAATTACTATCCAGTCTCACTAGGTACTATACATTTCAAATAGGACTTTTGACGCTCGATATTAAAATAATAGTTATTAGAATTTAAAAGAAAAAATAATTTTAATAGTAATAATAATAATTTTCTATTAAGACCCCAACATGTGATGACTAATTTTTGAACCGCTATCGATAGTGACCAAAAATCTCTCCAACTGTTTATTCCGTAATTGTTTACTTCGTGGCTAAATTTAACTCTAATTAACGGTTCCTGAAGAAATAATCATAATATTTGTGATTCACAGATAAATATGTATTAGTTACTTTAGTTTGGCTTAGGCATGAAAATAAAAAAATATAATCAGTGTAATTGTTTTTTGACTATTATTAGTTAATTTTAATAATGTTTCACTATAAACCAACACTGAGTTCCCTAAATTCGATTAATTTTTTTTAGATAATGTGCAATGAATCATGGATTTGTGATATATAATGCTAAATTTATATAAATATTAGCTGAAACAAGTGACGTTTTTTGTGATGCATTTAATTAGAGATATGGCAAACCCTAAAGACTTTTGTTAGAGTTTAAAGTTAATGAATTTGTTTTAGAATATACTTTAGAAAGAGGTAAGAAATGGAGGTAAGAAATTCGCACTTTTTTGGTTCAGTACCTTAACACCATTCACATCTCTATAAGCAAATGAGATAGCAACTTTACTGCGAAATTCTTTAATATTGTTTCAGCTAAATAATTCCAAAGTTGTGGAATTCCTTCCATTTCTGTCAGTATGACAAAAGAAGCAAATTTGGGTTATTATTAAGGCATCGCTGTGGATAAAGTTTTATACTTAATTGCAATTAAAAATAATCTTATTATACACAAAGGTTGGCTCTTTTAAACCCTCAAAAAAAGATGATCCTCCGAATCGTCGTGTTTTTTAAGAGATTCCGAATATGTCAGATTGAAAAAGCGCTACTGTACCTCTATAATTATTTAAATTTCCAAATTTTAATATATAATAATATTTGTAAGAAGTATATTAGTAGGTTTTAAAATTAAAAAAACAATTAATTAAAAAAATTAATTGTGAATTTTTATTGACACGCCCACCTGTGAATAATTACTTTAATTATGAAAAAACCAATTAAATTAATGATACCCAACGTGACCCTGACATATCGATGTGTCAACCCCCAAAAAAACCTTAAACCTTTTCATCGAAAATGTACAAGTCGTTTTCAAGAAACCAATATTACTATATATAAGAATTGATCATTATTAACTATAATAAGATAAGATAATCATTAAATTATTCAATGAAAAAATTTAAAAAAAATTTTAATTAATTTCTGGCTGTGAATTCATTCATATTCCATAAGCATCAGAATATTCCAATCAAAATTAGTTTCCAACTTGATCAACCGCACTTTGATTTTAAATTAGATCAATAACAAAAGAGAAACCGAGTTTTTTTTTACAATAGTTGATTGAGAATTCGATCAAGAGAAGAGAATAGAGGGGAAGTCGACGATGATACCTGGGTTCGTGTTCGTGTTTTGGATACGTGACCCCCATTGCCAGCCGTGAGAGACGTGTTGGGTGTTGCAGCCGTGCAGCCCGGGCGACGACTGTCCAAGACTACCAAGCGACCTCTCAGCCACCGGTTGGCATTGAAAATGCCGTCCAAATAAGTGAAAAACTTCCTGACAAGGGATGCCAAGCTCATCGAGACACCCAGAAATGGCTATTTTTGTCCGGGACAACTTCCCCTCCGAAACCTCCCCTCCCAGGGCATAAACTGTCCCTGTTATTATACTAACCAGGGACATAAACAAAGACAACATTGTCTAATGTGACGTGTGTGTTTCACTTGCATTTTGTTACCATCGCAATGAGAAAACATTCCTAAGCAATGTGTCTTCATATAAGATCCAACCAAATGAATCAAACTTCTCAGTTTTATGACTGGACCAGATTGGAATTTATACATTTTCATTTCGGATGTTGAATGTTTTATATAATTTTCCTATTAACTATGATTCGGATACTAAATGTTTACAAAACATGTATTCATCAAGAATTTAGGGGTGTACTGGAAAAAGTGAAACGATGGTTTTAATCGAGGGGTGAACAGCGACCTAATATCGTTTACACCTACTTCCACTTCCACTTTCATTTCCAAGAAGAAGACAATAGATGAAGAGGCATTATCTAATGAATTCCAAAATAATTCCAAAGGCGGGTACACCTAATTCCAATCGCGGTTTACCTCTCGGTTTTAATCATTCAAAAAAATGAAAACTTTTTCAAGACTTAAGTAATATATTTTCCGCAAATTTTGGTATATGAGCAATTTTTTGTCAGCAAATAATAAGAGTATAAAAGCTTCAGCTTATTTATACAAAATTGTAAGTCGATTTCAGCTAATTAGCTACAGTTGTAGGGTTCTAATTTAAAAAAATTCTGATTTTCTATATTGAAGGAGACAATAAAAGAGTGTGTCTTCTGATGGAAAAATAAATTTTTAATTTATTTATAACGAGATTATAGTTTCGAGGGCTTTGCTCTCTTCATCAGTCTATTACAATTGATTCACAGAAATTAATGTATGAAAGTTCCGGTGAATCAATTGTAATAGACTGATGAAGAAGACAAAGCCCTCGAAACTATAGTCTGTTTATAAATAAATTAAAAATCTATTTTTCCAGCACAAGACATACTCTCTTTTATTGCCTCCTTCAATTTATAAAAATTCTGCTACATCTCGGGAAAAAGAAACTTTCAATTTGATTTTCTATATCTTCTTCTTCGACTGCCATACCCGAAACGGGTGTCGGCGCCTCTCCACATATACTGTGCTGAGTGTGTTTAGTTGTTTTACACAGATATACGGGACCTACTTTTTAACGCCGGTTCCGAACGGCTAATTTGGAGAGGTGACTAGGCAATTATACTCTTGGTAGGTTGCCATTACTTTCCAAGAGGAGGTGACTGCAAATATCTATCTGCCGAGATTCGGTCTCGAACCAGCGATCTTCGAGTCAGCGACCCGACACTCTAGCCACTGACCCACAGTCACCTTCTATATATTCAGCTGTAAATTCTAGAGCTAAGTAACCCAAAATTTAATCAATTTTTCGGTTTATAAAATACAATCATTTTGGCATCGGAAGAAACTTACTATGATCTTCTCTTCTCGAGTTATCGTGAGTATAAGAATCCAGAGAAAACCAGGCAGATAAAATAACTCTTGAAAATATTTCTGACATTTCTAAACATAATGTGCCATTTAAAAAATAAGATTGATTATTTTTGAATGAATTAGGCCGTCTGCAATGGCAGAGAGTACCGAGTGATTTAGGGGTTGAATTTAAAAAATATAGAGTCACTGGTTTTAAACATAATCACAATTACAGGTTTTAAATTAAGTCACAGGATCAGTGAGTTTAGTTCTATCAAGACAGGATGTTATATTTCATTTTATGTCTATGAGACTTGGTGTGATTAATCTAAATCTAGAGTATCCATAAAAAAAACTGGGCGGGAACCTTTCAGGCCAAAGGGTGAAAAGAGCTAAGGATAATTATGTTTTTGTTAACCCTTATGTGCTACCCATCTTCAGGTAAAATTGCTACCTTTTAAGTTAATGTGGCGCCGACGTAAGAGTGATACACTACCACAAATACTGGTTTCTCAGTATAATTACCAAAGCTGATTTTATAATCGTCTTAGCACCACCCAGGATGCAATTCAAAAACAAGTCAAAAAAATTAATAGGAAGTGGAACCTTGTCTAGCTCACTTGATTTTTAACATGGCTCAACCCTTCGCTTTTATTATTCCATTGAAATAAGTTCGATGTATACATTCTGAAAGCCTTTGGCGGTCAAATTAGAAGCAAATAGAACAAAAGCATCCCTCGATACATTTATATCAAAGAATTTTAGATACTTGAATTCCCTTTCTGTGACCATTTTTCCAGAATAGTACAATCTTGATTTCTTCAAAACCCGAGTTCACAATAACTTTATTTCGAGCAAACTTTCGAATACATCTAATACTTATGAAGAAAAGAGCGCATGACTAATAAAATAATCAGAAGCTCTAATTTTTAATAAGTTGAATTAACTCAAAAATTTTCATTTTTTTTTTGTTTTTGATAAATGTCTGATCGTGAAGAAAAATTATTTTCATCATGATTGTTTGTCTGGATGTGTGTCTGAATTCAGATACCCTCGATAACTTGAGAATAAAAAGCCGTAGAAAGTTTGTTCTTGTACTAAAATGTTTCTATTTTCAACTTGTGGAGAAGTGATTAAATTTTGAGCTCTCTAGTCCCATATCTATCGTTTAAAAAATGCAAAATTATTTAAAAAAATATTTTTTGAATAATTTTTTGAGATTTTAATACTAGTAAAAAAATAATATGACCAATCAATCATAGATTTCATTCGAAAGCAATTCTTTTAAGCAGGTTATTATTTAATGAAACTATTTTCGAATTGGGAATTATATTTTGTACAGCTACAATCAAGTTCATTTCCGCCATCTATTATATCCATTTTTTGCCTCCGAGCTGAATTTAATATAATAACGAAAAAGAGCTACTAGAATCACCTGCAATTAAGACCAAGGGGTCACTGTCCCTCACTTACACGTGTTTTTTATTTCTACTTCAGCTCAGCTGAACGATTACATGTGATGTAATCTCAAGTGGGCGGCGATGGATCGGAAAATAAATAGTCCGATTCGACCTTCAGGAAATTGATTACTCTTGTAATAAATTATCTATCTTAAGGGAAATAAATGAAATTGAAAAATTCCATTTAGAAGTTTATGTTCCTCACTGTCTAGTGTAGAAATAGATACATTATTTTTTAATTCCTATTTTTTTTTCTTGATCGAGATCCTTATAAAGATAGTGTCAAAGAGGATTTCGAATCAGAGTTCTCTTCACTAACAAGCCACTTGTCAGTCTATTTTTTACTTTATTAATTTAATGTAAAATGAGAACATTGACTGGGTCAGTTTTTTTTTTTTTTTTTTTTTTTTATTAAAATAATATCAAGATCATAGAGTCATCTTCAATCCAAAGACTTCATCTGACTCCTCCCTAAGCAAGTCCCATTGCCTCAAAGACTGTTCTAAATCAGTTGCTTCTCTTCATTCTCAGATTCCCTTTAATGTTGTCTTTTTATTAAAGATATATAAAAATTTAAAATATCTACACATCCTAATTTATTGTAATCAATGATATTTCTAATAAATGGGATTATGCGTAAGATCGCCAGATTTTAAAAAGGTAATACTCGGTATGGCCGGCAGGCAGGCTTCGGTGAGATTAGTATTGAATTAACTCGAAATTTTCAATTTTTTGCTCAGTGTGTTGAAAAATGTCTGAAACGTGGAAAAAACATTTTCAAAGATGAGTTTTTTCTGTCTGTGTATCTGGATTCAGATACCCATGATAACTTAAGAAAGAAAAGTCGTAGAAAGTTTGTGCTTATGTTAAAATATTTGTTTGTATTTCCACTGCAGAGAGGTGATTAGATTTTGGGCTTTCTATCTCCAGATCATGTGGTTAAAAATTGAATAATAATATTCAAAAAATATAACATTTTTGAATATTTTTTTTTTAATTTTAATCTGTAGTAAAAAATAATAAATAATCGAATTGGTGTATTTTGCATTATTCACCGAAACTGTAAACAGAATACAGAGAGTCTTGAAAAAAGTTTTACTTTTTTCTCTAAAGTTTTATTTAATTAATTATATTATAGAGAACAGCAAAATATTTAGTGAAATTAGCTAAGTTGTCTAGGTACTAAATATATTTCTGTTAAATGATTTTTTTTTAATAACTTATAACTGTTACTGAGAATATTTCGAAGGAATCTTCACAAGAATTCTTCAAATTTTACGCTCATCTTACATTTAATTGTGTAAACTTTTGAGTATTTTTTAATGTCCAGAGCCTATTTATTGTGGAAAAAAATTGAAATTTCAAAATATATGAAAATAGAGCATATCTGTTACGAGGCGCATTACCCCTATTATGTAGAAACTGAGGGTACAAACCCCAATAGGAAATATAAGTTATATAAAAGAAATATCTAGGACAACTGTAAATAGAGGCTTGACTACAATAAAATAGCAGGTTTTTTTTCGAGACGATCAACCATTCTTGAACATGTGTATTTATTAACTAATACTCGACTCAAAGATCTCTCAACTAGATTTATTATCAAATGACAAGGCAATACAAAAATAAAAGTATCTTCAAATCCATAGGCACAATCAAAAGTGCAAGTCAATAAAACGTGAATCATGAGAGAGATATTTTATTTTCTTATAGAATAAAAAATGTCTTCTTATCAAAGTAATGATATAATATGCATAAATAGAAGGCATTTCAAAGCAATAGGACAGGACTCCACCCTCTCGGCCAACCCTCCATTTTTACAATTTAATACTAAAAAGATAATAAACTTGGTGATCAAGGATGGAGCAGAATAACAAATGCACACTCAAAATCTTTGTACCTAAATCTTTTGGTTTATTTTAAACTTTCATCACTACAAACACCTCCAACTCCAACCTAATATAATCAATATATGTGACCTTCTCCGAGAAAAGGGACCTAGTGTGTGAAAATGAAGTTTTGAGAAAAACGCATTTAAAGTTTCATAACGCATTATCACTTTGAACACACCTCCAGTTGGGAGATGCGATTTGGTATGGTTAGTTATGATTGGGTGCCGACTTTGGTGACGTCATGCCTATGTGGTGACGTATTTTTTGTAAAAATAACTATAAGAAAGGAAAAGAATAAAGTGACGCTTCAGTCTTGTGCTGTATAAAGAGTGTTCATTTTTATCGATTTTCCCAAGTTCGTTTTGTACGTTTTTATGGGGTCAATAAATTTTTATCAGAAATCTAACTCATTTCATCTTATTCTACACCCTTTTAGGTACCAGAATCCACTCTTAAGTCCAAACCCGTTTTTTGACATACTAGGTCCCTGTTCTCGGAGAAGGTCACATATTGGTTAATATTTTATAAATAAAAGTGTCATTTCCTAGATCACCAAGCTTATTATATCAAAATGAAGGCAGATAATATTTTTGAATCTATATTAATATTAAAAAATATAGTGATTGAAATTTCAAGCTAAGATAGATTGATAGATATACAGCACGAAGCATAAGTCTGTCTTTATTACAATTTTAAGCAAACGAACGTGTGGTTGCTGTAGTAATTTATGATATTATGAGAGTGGAAAAGAGGAGATGTAATATTCTTTAGCAAATTCTATCGCAATACGCCAGCAAACTATTGGTCGGAATCAAAATATTCAACACTTTTCACCTTCATTCATAGAAGAAAGAAACATGATGATAGAGTTATTTCATTTCTTCTTTGAAAATATTCCACCCAATAATTACAAACTTTAATTATGAAACAAGAAATAAAATTACTAAACTTAAAACCAGCTCAAAAAATAATAGAACAGCGGTGTATATGTATTTTTTTTAAATTACTATAATTATAAATAATGTTAGAGATAGATTTGTCATTTAGTTTTTAAATAACCACAAATATAATATATACCTATATCTATATAAATATGAGAAATAATTTTGTTTCCAAACTTGTATAATATAATTACTTTAAACGTTTATAATTGAAAAGTATCACGATATCAGGTGATTATACGATGACAGTTTTTTTACTAATTAAAAATTATTTTTCGGTGACTTTTAATGTATGTATCTATAGATGTCTGTTTCTTATTTAAACTCATCATTATCGAATATACAGTTCTAAGACTGGTTTGAGGCAATCACCTGCCTCCACTCAAATCTATCCAATGCAAACTCTATTACTAATTCTCCCTCAAACATCAAACTACTAATGAAAAAGAATATCGATTTATTTTATTATTGATACTTCAAATATCAAAGATAATATTATTTAACATTAATGATCGCACATTTGACTCGTAAAGAGGAGTGTTGGGTGTTTACAAAGCTTGGTGACTAGAAAATTTAAAGGGTAATAAGTAAAATAGAGAACAGTTAAGATTTAACCTGAGACAACGTAAGGGAGTTCAACGGGAAGTGTCCCAGTCCAGGTTAATAAGATAGCAATAGTCACCATGGACCAAAAGAGACTTTGGTTTAAGGGGTAGAATTCAATCCATTGCGTTTGGGGAAACTTTAAAAAAGCCAATATAAATAAGATAGCAATTGTAGAGAAATTCCCATGCCCAATATCAAAAATTCTGTTGTTTTTTTTTTATATTTGAAATGAGGATAGTTCGAAATGCGACTCATCAGATATCACGGGATTTTCAGAATCTGATGATCGATTGCCAAAAAATGTTGGATCGTGTGTTGATGTCTTTTGCACTGCACTTGGAGTAATGTGCTGCACGTAATGGTGAACAACTATCTGGCATGATATTTAAGAAAGGAGATTTGATGTCCTCAATGTCTGGGTACTGTTCTTATTTTGAAATATATTCTTCGATTTCTCAAGAAGTAAGGATGAGAATAAATTTTAAATTTTAATTGACTATTTCACTGAAAAAAATATAGTTCATGGTCTTAGGTCCCTCAAGTAATTTCCCCTTCTCTTACATACACATATAATAATAGAATAATAAAAATTGTAAAAGGAAAATAAACTTTTTGAATATGAAATCATCTAAAAAATGGATTAACTTTTTTTATTATTTTCCTAATGATTTATTTTATTTCCTTATTTAACTCTAATTATATTTAATGTAAAGAAAATGGATGCTTGAAAAAATGTAAAAGCGTGTCATTAGATTTTCTACTTAGTAAATTGTCATCGCTCCACGATGCAGTCGAACAATTCTACTAAGTTTTCAAGTTCATAAATGCCAAAAAAAAAAAAAAAAAAAAAAAAAAATGAAGACCTAATGGTTGCTCTGAGCCCAGAAGTGAGGATCTCGAGTTGACAAATGCAAAGCAGACATGTTTAAAAATAATTGATGCAATAAATGAGCGATGAGTGGCCCCGAGTCAATTTTTGGGACAACCCGGATCATTTTCACCCCCATGTTGACACAAATCTTAAACATCCCTCTCGATTTCGTTTTGTCTAGACTTGTTTATTGCCCCTTGGAGTCTTCGGGTCTTTTCAAGAAACACGCCGTCCCCGGTCATTCCACTCTTTAAAGGTACTATAATTGTGGAGGCTCCAGAGATTCTAGACGCCTGCACAATAGGCGACACTTTGCACAATAAACTAATTTGCAATTGCCTGAAAAAACGATTTATTTATTGGATGCTTTCAGCACCATGTCAAAATATGTATATTGACATTAAAAGACATAGGCTTAGATTTTGTTTAAATAAGTATGAGTATGATGAATCGCAAAACGACCCAGACAGAAAATCGTGGTAGAAATTTTTACTTTAACATACAGGGTATGGTCAAGTAGTGTAATCTTACATGGTAAAAGTGGTTTTTTGCTTAGTTTTTTTGAAATATCTCAAAAACGGCTAAAACTATTTTGATTAAAAAAATTGGGCGAAAACATGGCATTTCGGTCTACAAAAAAGCCCTAATAAGTGAACATCGAGAAAAATTATAATTTTAATATATAGTAACAATGTATATAATAACTGTTTTGTCAAAATGTCTGTTAGTACGTTAGTCTGTGATTTACCAAATTTTTGTGGACGCACTAGCTCAAAAACTAGTGTGAATATCAAAACGAAATTTCACATATAGTTTAAACTACATGTGAAATTTGGTGCATTGAGATTAAGAACTGATTAGATTTTGGTTGAATTCGAACCAAAAATTAAAGGGGGAGGGGTGGTGGGTTAAAAATTAAAAATATAAATTTTCAAACTAAAATAAAAAAAAAAAAACACACAAAAATGAAATATATTATATATTAAAATGAACCTATAATGACGAAAATATTATTATTATTTTTCTATGGACAAAATCGGTGGGGGGGGGGGGTCAAAAATGAAAATCTAGGTCCTTGGACCAAACTCATCTTCTTTGTTTGTTCCAAGGGTCTAGATTTTCATTTTTTGACCTACACTCCCTCCCCGCTATTTTAGGCGTTTTGTTTTTTTCATTTTTAGTCTTTTGGAATCCAACTGAATATGTATACAAAATTTGGTTGAGTTTAGTCCAAGGGCATAGATTTTCATTTTTGACCCTACTCCCCTAAATGATTATAAAATATTAAATATAAGAGAGGGCCCAGGCGTATGGTAAAGTCATGTGGATAGCCACATCAGTTTATTTTTTCCAATTATGAGACATTACTAAATATGAATAAGCAAATGAAAATTTGACTGAATTCAAAAGTGATGACCTCCGCACACTAAGTAATTTCTTAGTTTTTTTTATTCAACGCAATTTATTAAACTCTCCATGATAAATGAAAACAAATAAATACCACAATAAAAGATTGAAATTTACTCTTTATCTCTAAAACAACAACATCAAGAGTTCCGAAACAGCTTGTTTGAGGAAGTAGATATTTTGATAACTGAGTATTTCAGATATAGTAAAACAAATATATATGGCTGTGGCATTTACTGTTTTGGGTGCACGTGCCCTTGCAATGGATGAAAACCACATCCTTTACTTCAATATCCATAACCATAACAAAAGGTGTACCCTTGAAGTATTCGTGAAAATATTGATCTAATTATATTGTTAAAGGGTTATAAAGTCCATTTTCAGATAGTAGCAGTTTGATTTTATTGGGAAAATCACTGAGAGTGTCTTATACTTAATCCAAGATGTTAAAGATAACCTTTAGATGTTCAAGTCCCGGATCACAAGTACCTTCAACTCTGACTCAATCTCTGAAATTTCTTTCTCTTTTTCTTTTTTAGTGGTCTACTGTACTACAGGGGTTGTATCTATTATATACTAAAAAAGATTAAAAAAATGTATCTACATATTATATAAAAAAAGATAAAAAAAAATTCACCCTAAAAAGTCGCTATTGAGTGATTTAATATTTAAAATATAGCCCGGATCCCATAGTCCTTAAATAGAATCTTGGAGTATTTCGAATTTTGTATTTCTTCAAGACTCGAAGGCGTTGGAATGACTATTTGAAAAAATTTATATTCCAGATCCTTCTGACAAGTATAAGTTTAATAAATTTTCTATAACATCGAAAATTAAATCAAGGGCAAATTGTAAATTTGATTATTTGGTGATTGAATTGTTTATCGAAAGCAAATTTTCTGCCAAAATCACCCTGATAATGCAAACTAGGTAGTTTTAGCCTAATTTTTTTTCCATAAGTAAAGGACACTCTCAGTGATTTTTCCATTATTAACTATTAATCAAATATTCGTTACTCTCGGCGGGAGAAGCCCATCAAATTTGTTTCAGTCATTTCTAAACATGGATAACTAAAAAAATTAATTAACGAAAATGAATTTAGGTCGAATCAAAGATTTAATAGATATGTTTATATTGCATGTAGAGAACCTACCCCATCAGGAGTTGAACCCAAGCACTAGTTTGCCCGGAAGGTAAAGTAGTGCTTGGGTTCAACTCCTGAGGGCCAGACCCTCCTACATGCAATATAAACATATCTATTAAAATCTTTGATTCGAACTAAATCATTTTAATTAATTAATTGATTAAATATCAGAAGTTGCTTTTAAGAAAAAATTCGATCTTTCTTTCTCAAATATATTTGAGAAAGAAAGATCGAATTTTAGCAGGTATAGTTTACCATCAGCTGGTTAAAAACTCAATTGTTCCATTTGTTTAAAATATTAATTCTTAGTACAATTTCTCCTCTTCCCCCTACTTTCCCCTCACCACATACAATTCAAAAAGGGACTCCGATAGTTGACCATTCTGATACCAATCGGATATTAATGCCAGTCTCCGTCCGATTGAATGTCGGTCGAAATACCGAGACTCAGATAGTTGACCATTCTGACACCAATCTGATATTAATGCCAGTCTCCGACTGATCGTAAAACCCGTGTATCTCATAATTGGCAACAGTCGGATATCGGACCGATACGCTCATGTCCGTTTAGTCTCAGTCTCGCCACATGGGTAGATATTCATTTAATTATATTAAAAAAAAAAATTAAAATTAAAAAATTTTGTGTAAATTTAATACTCCGACATGCTGCCGCAATCTTCGCTCGCAGAACGTTTCGAGTGATTATTTTCCCTTTTCAAAGAATTAATTTAGATAAAATGATAATTTATTATTTTAATGAGATTACGTATTAGATGAGGAAACACGAAATTCTTTTCGTCATGTGAAAATTTTTATAAATTAAATGAATGTGTGTCAAAAGCAATATCTTAATTAGTAAGAGTTCATTCATTCATTCATTCATTCTAATCCCAAACACGTTGCGTTTAATTTGTTGGTGTTCATCAGAGCCAGATTTCCAGGCATCCATCTATCTGTCTGTTTAGTGTCGCCAATGGAAACGAAAGTGCCCTGCCTGGTGCATGTGGGCTCTTCTTTGAAATAAGGTCTCTGGCCAGTTGATGAATCATTGTGTGGGTGGGCAGCCCCCTCTCCAGGAGGTCCAGGACTCTTTCCAAATTATTCAACACATTAATATAACGTACACATAAAAATGATATATGGTCTATATATATTCTCACTAAAAGATTATTAATTTGAAAGAAATTTCAAAATATTTATTTACCTTCAGAATTTATAGCATTGAAAGAGAAATTTCTTTGGGTTAAATAGGTTAGGAAATAAGTATAAGCCATCTGGATAGACTGAGACAGTAGTTGTAAGTAAATATCTTCAGGAGGACTCGGAATTAACCGGACAAAACCGGAACGGTACTCTAGTTCATGAAATTATCGAAGATATTGTTCCGCCTCGTAAAATTAAACTTTCGTTGTGATTTATTAAAGCAATGGTTCGCAAACTTTTGCGAGTAGCGGCGCCTTTTTCAATTAAAGTTTTTCCATGGCGCCCTATTTTATAATATTTATTTTGGCCGCGCAGGAGGGGGCCTCCTTTTACAACAGATAAGAAGTTTACAAAATTTGGTCTATACATTGGTAGCAATTTTTACATTTCTCTCTCTCTCTCTCCTTCTCTATTTACAGTAGTAGAATTTATCTTAGTATTCTATACATATGTCAAAAAATCGTTTTGATAAAAACAATAAAAAACTAAAAATATTTACAAAAATAAAAAAATGAATATAAGTAAAAGTAGATATATCAAAACAAATAGCATATTTGGTCTCTAAATAGTCTTGTATTAGAATCGATAAAAATATATTGGGAATTAATAATTTATTTTTTAATGAAAATCAAAAATTGAGACCACAGGGGGGGGGATCCTTTATTTATATTTCAGATTTTTTTGAGGGTTTCAAATTGAAATTTATTCGGTGTATGTATGTATAATCGTAAGTATAAGGGATAAAAATTAATAGTAAATAAATTTTTAGCTTCTCACTTTGTTTTTTGTCTAGTTATGCCAAATGTCTTGCTTCAATTATTTATGAAGTTTCGCGGCTCACCTGTGAAGAGGATGCGACAGTTTCGGAACCTCTGTAATAAAGTAATACTACTGCAAACTTTTTGTTGTGTGTAACTTTGTTTTTATAATCTATGAAAATAAATACGCTTTTTATCTATTTTCTCATAAAGGGAATTTCAACTCAAACCACCTAAGTTGCATATTTTCAATGAGAAAAACTTTTTAGAACAAACAACGTTTCGACTTTTACTTCGTACCTCGTTTTCAAATGCTGCGAAGAAGTATTTTAAACGATTGAGTAGAGGTATCGAAACGTCGTGAATTCTGATGAGTTTTTTCTAATTGAAAATGTTCACTTTAGGTGGTTTCAGCAGAAACTTCTTTTTTGATATCATGTGACATTTAATATTTTCAAAAAAATTGTTTAATATCCATTAGGATAGATTGCTATAATACTTGAAGATTAATGAATAAAAAAGAATTGTGTTTACAATCTGCACTTTTCTGCCAAATATCAGCTTTCTAGCTCAAATTGTTGTCTGACAATTTTTTTTTATTATTTTCCACGATAATTCCAGAGAATTGTTCCTGATTGTAAAATTGTAATAACTGATTAGTGGAGAGATTGGGTAAAAATAAAGTTTGTATAATTTTATGATTAAATATAAATGACTGAAATTCCTTTAATAATTTCGAATAGATTATGTTGTATATTTGTTATTTAAATAAGGAATTTTTTTAAATTTCTGATGGATTTGTCTTTTTATGATGATTATTTAGATTCCCTCCCCGTTCTCGCTATGTCTATTCCGATAATAAAATTGTTGTATGAATATGAATCCATTCATTGGCTGAATGATTGGTTCGTTCTAGGGTCAACGCATCATCATCATTCATCGGCTGCCAAACGGGATAAGTCATAAATAATCTTTTCTTTTTCTCCACTAGAAAGGATAGAACTTAATAGAGAGAAAAATTTTGGACGATTTGATCTCCAACACCAATATCTTTAAAAAGGAAAAAATCCCGAAAAGTGATTTGCATTTATGAGACTATCTTCGAAAAAAAATTTTAAATTTGATTTTTGATATTGAGATGGTGCTGAACAAATATTTAATTTGGAACTTTTTGGGTTAAACCTCAAATGGGGTAAATAGAAAGTTAATTAAAATTAATCAAGTATGTTGGCAGGTATTAGCCTAAATCAATGAGAATTTTTTGATTAGCTACTTTCCTGTCCAAATACCTGCCAACATACTTGATTAATTAAATAATATGGATGCTATGGACTTTAATGTTAATTAAAATCTTGTTACATCAATTAACACTTGAAAACATTTCATAATTAAAAGTAGAAACGTTATGTTTTTAATACAAATTGTTTCATTTACTACTATATTTAACCAGAAGTACTTCCAGTAAAATTCCTGTGAACACCTTTGACTGGCAGCTAAATCAGCTAAAAGTCAGATATATGTGTTAATAATAATAAGTAAATATTCCCCATATGTGTTACAATTTTTTTTTCAATATTAATTAATAATTTATGGGTACATTGAGGATCCTATTATTTATATATTTTGGAGATTCAAAATGGATAGATAGGTGATTGAATTTTATCAATTTTGGTTTTATTTTTTATCTAGAGAAAACGGAATTGAACTACGCTCGCAATCAACCTCATGGAATGTCTTCCCAAGCACTTGAAAAGGATTACAAATGATAAAAAGATATCGAAACGTTGTTCATTGTGTTGAGAATATCTCAAAAATATGTAATCTGATTGGTTTCAGAAGAAACTTTTATTTTGATAGATTATATATAATTACTAAAAATAGCTTCTCATTGATTTCATTTATATGTGAAAATACAATATAATCGTCATTCTATTATATGAATGAGATGTTTTGAACATGACACAGTGTTTTTCTTTGTCTATTGATTTTTTTGAAATTTTTTATGGCAATATCTAAGAGTCGATTCTCAGCGAAAGTTTCCTTTAAGTAAATAAATAAAGTTTTCTATTTTTTATATCTAATACTAATATACTATTAACAATAAAGAAAAATAAGTAACTGAGATTGGTATTAAAACATTCTGATGGATATACAATATAGTAAAGTTATTTCTTTTATATATATGTATTTTCATTTTATGGTGAAAATACAACTATAAAATAAAAGGATAATTAAATTTTTATATCTATTTTAATTAAAAGAAAAAAAGATATTTAATTTAATTTATTATTAGCTTTAAGACAAATGGCCGATTCGAAATAAATATGTGAAAACTTTTTCAATACTAGGTAAGTAAATTACGCAGGTGGTAGGAGGAAACACTCTATTAATAAATTTAAATTTAATAAACTATTAAACATTTAATTTTTGATTTAATAAATATATGATTTTGACGTCTTTCAGTATTTTTTTCTTTTAACTTATTTAGAATGTGTACCATAGGTTGTCTAACTTCACGGGGTTTCTGCTTCGAGCATTTCACTCACCACTTAACAAATGATAGATAATATTCTTCATTTTAATATAAATTTGTATAATCTTATAAGAAGAATGTGGATGTTTTTAGTAAGTAATAAAATAATTGGATGAGAGAATAGGAATTTAATGAAGGTGACTTTAGTTTTTGGATTCATTTTAAATATTCAACAACCTTTCCAGAAAGAAAGAAATATGTCTTGATATTAAAATTCAATTTTCTTTTTCCAAGTCCATGCGAAATGAAAATAATTTATTTCTAAATTAGTATTGTCAATATTAAGTGAGTTATGATACTATTAGCAGCTAGAGGCGCCATTTTACAGAGGTAAAAAAATTCGATAAAATCTGAATTTTTATTTTATTCCAAAAAGACCTTGATAAATGTTATTATGTTATGATTTTTAATATTATTATTTTTTTTCGATTTTAAGGGATTCAACAGTTCCTTGAAAATTATACTAATAAAATTATTTATATTCTAGTATTAGGGATCCCAGACTCTCAATCTTTAAATCGTTAGTTGAAACTAAATCAAAATGTAAAACTATGAAAATAAAATATCTTTTAAAATTTAATTTACATAACATCATTCCAATTTATGCTAATAAAACCTGTATTAATTTTATGAAATTCTGGGATTTTTTTGTTTTGGTTTTTCAATTTTGGCTCTAACTCCCTTTGAAAAAATAATTAGGTATGACTTGTTTATATAAAGTAAAGAAAATTTTGAAAATTTTTTGAAACTTTTTAAAATATCAAATACAAGGTAGGTAAGTTTAAATGTTTCTTCAAGAACCCACACCATTCTTCCTTAACAAAACTTCTTTATATGATCATGAGCTCTATTATATTAAATTTATTTATTTATTTACTTATTTATTAGGCTAATGATAATTTATTTATCATTGGGTGGGATACTTTAAATGGATCATTCCTTTGCCAAGGTGATAAAAACTATCAAAGAGCAGCTACTTTGACTAAGATTTTCTTGACTAATTAATAATCGGACTTTAGGGTGGAAAAAATAATTATTATTAGCCAAATCACTATTTTAAACAACTAAATTAATAAGAACCAAAAAATAGAAGCAAAATGTTATATATAGTTAGGGATTTCATGATGGTGTGTTATATGGGTATCTCAAAAGAACTTGATATTTTTATTTTCATATGATTTTTATTCTTTGCCGTATTCGCCGTAGAATTACAACAATAAAATTTAATTTATCACCGATTTGAATTAGTTGAATCCGACATTAAAAAGGCGCAGATCTTGTCAGGTTAAAGATATTTTACCCAAGAAAACAGTTAATTTATGTCAAAACCCGAAAATTTTAATTTAAAATAGTTGTTCAGAGAAAAAATAAAAATGAAATTTATATTATAAAAGAGAAACTATTTCATGAATGTCACCATTAATATATTAATATGGTATTCAATTTGCAATTTATTACCAATGGTTCAAGCGAATAGATTAAAAATTTTCATCGACTTCATAAATATTATCTTTATATGAAATAATCTCCATCGTTTCGATTCTATTCAAATTTTTTTAAACTTCAACATATTTTTGATTTTATTTTCGTGTTTGTAAAAAATTTTCTATTATATTTATTATTATATAATAAATAAAAGAAAACCTTGAATCGAAGATGTCTTATTGGTTAAGGAGTGTCCAGAAAAGAACCTTGACCAAAGACCTTCCTTTTATCTTGAGCAGGAATTTAACTAACATGGCCATTGATGACAACATAGCTGAAGCTAAAAAGCAACATCTTCCTTCTACCGTTCCCTCTCACTTGTTTCAAAGCAAATGACCAGCTAGAGTACTACCTTAAGTATTTATAGTTATATACAAATATAAGTAAATATGTATTAAACAAAGACAGAAGACTTGTGAATTGAAAAGTATTTAGTTTGCCGAGAAATAACAGATAGAATATTTCTAATTAAAAAGAATGATGATGAAGGTCAAACCTTCAAAACTATAGTCTCTAAAAAATAAATTATGTATATATTTATTTATTTATTTGCATCAAGCTGAGGACAGCCTCGTTTATTTATCCTTATGACAGGAGATGAGGGTTTAAAACGTATCGGAGGGGACTCAAAGATAAAGAAATTAAGTCCCCCTCATAATATACATAGGTAGAATAAATTAAACGTCGGGTGATTATAAGCGATCCAATATTAGAATATGAAAACTAGATAAATAAAAAAAAACAGTAGGTATATTTTAATTAAGTTGATCAAACTTAGGGATCGCGGTGTTGGTTTAAGGTGAAACATTATACAAATTATATTAGGTTGGAGTTGGTGGTGTTCCACAAAGAAGAAAAATATTTTTTTTTTAATTTCTCAATATATTCTTATTATCTTTTAGTTCATGTACTTCTGGCCATTGGCTAACAACCCGAAAATATTTAGAAATTAAAATATATATATGTATATATATATATATATATATATATATATATATATATATATATATATTATTTTTCCTCTTTATAAAACACCACCAACTCCAACCTAATATAATTTATATTTAGTTGATATTAAAAATTTTATGGTTATTTGAAACATTTGTCTGGAGATTCCACGAAGAAAGACACTTTATCTTAGCTTTGGGGCGTCAATCTTTAAAGATTTTTACGACTTTCAATCTAATGCAGAGATAAATTTTGGCAAATAAAAATATTTATAATCATAAAATGACCAAAAAATATAAATATTACTATAAAATAGATCTATAGCTTTGAAATTGATAAATTTTAATCAATAATCAAATAATTATATTAATTCAACGAATTAAGTAAGGAATCCCGGCCTCATTAAATCTGAAAAGTTAATAAATAAATATTTCAATTTCAATGTTAGAGAAAAAGTACGATCTTTTTGACCTATTAATACTTAACATTCAATCAGGTATAAAAAAAAGATAAATAAATAAAAATTGTCATTATTTGTTATTTTTCCACAAAGCATGTAGGCCAAGTACCATATTCTAATATTATTTATCAATTTTAAGATGAAGAGACATCTTCGTAGAGAGAATAATAATGTGGTCCCATTTTAGGTTTGTACAGAAATTTAAAAAATAAAATGGTTTGGCAAAAAAATAAATGAAAACAAAAAACTCACATTTAAAATTCAGCAATTGGAGATAATTGTATGGCGGCGATCTGAAAAAAAATTATTTGTTAATATTTAATAATAAGTTTTGTAAAATTTAATTAGTGTGTCCATCCCCGCCAAATTTACGTCACAATTCACCACGCTTGGTTTCACTTATATGGGATTGACGACCCGAAAATAAGGAAATGGTCAGAAGTATTCCGAATGGCAGAATGACCAATCAAAAGACAGTTTTATTGAATATGTTCTGGGGTGGAAGACAGCATTCAAGTCACCTGAGAGACTGCAGAGATTGAAACCTTAGTAATAAATAATAGATTACTTAAAAGAAACAAACAAAATGTCTGAAAACTATGTTCTTTTGAAAGAAATCAGCTAAAACCCTGTAGTACCTAATCGAATTAGAATTGTATTTATATATCTACTTAATTTTTCTGACAAAGTTCAGTCGTGATTTTTCACTGTTTATATATAAATCTATAGATTTTTCGAAAAAAAAATATATATTTCTTGTAGTAAGATAATATATTATTTGATAAAAAATGTGAGTTATCTTAAAAAAATGGAAAATTATATTTTTTCCATCAAAATGCCAAAATTACTTAGAAAAAATGAAATTGTATATTTTTTCGAAGTTGAGCAATTTGTCAAAATAATATAGTAAATTCAAACTTTCTTGGAAAAAACTACGAAATTATCTTCTACTGAATCGGGATTGGTAAGGATAATTTCTTAGTACATGCCAGAAGGGTAGTATTCACCCTTTTGGATATGATTAAATGCTTAAATATTGGCTGTCATCCGAGGCGAAACCAATAAATATTATATATACGAGGGCTTTCATATTAAAGTAGAGCTCAGATTGCTTGGCACATGGGTTCAAATCTCAAGAGATGAATATAACCCTTCTGATTTGTAATAAAAAGTGTCTTTACCAATTCAAATTTAGTAGAAGATAGTATCATGAATTGTTTTCCTAAGGTTATTATTATTATTAATTGAAAGTACTTTATCTCTTAAACTCTGTGAAATTTCCAAATTTTTTAAAAATATTTATATTTAGATGGAATTAAAATTTTCTAATTGATAAATGGAAAATTTTTCTCGAAACTTTAAATAAACTTCGGACGGAAAAAAAGAAAATTGTATTCATTTTTTATAATAGTAGGTCTAGGTATGTATGATCAAGGACATTTTTTTACTATATATATATTGCAAGTATAATTGTATAAATATAAATGTAAAAATGTTGAATGAGGTGTGGAGTGTGTCCTTGTTGGGACCTTGACCGTGGCTATCAGGCCACGAGACCATCTTGTAATTTGCCGAAGGAGGATAAATTTAAATATGGTAAGACGTCAAACGGGATCAGAACAACAACAGCCAGCAAATAACCAAATCAACCATCCTCTTAACGGTCTCACGTTGGCTTTTTTGATTTGTCAAAATATTCATATTTCTCAATAACTAGAAAGAAATCACAAAATATGCAAATATAATATTATATCGCCAAAAAACTTTCCGAGGCCTAATTTCTTAACATCTTGTAACCCAAATACTTTTAACCCTTAAATTATTTTTAAGTTTTATCACACTGCTTTTCGTTCCTGTATCCTTACAGTAAAATATGGATTAGTGAAAGTATAAAAAGAGTTTAATTTTGCGCCAAGTATATGAAATATTTTAACATAAAAATTTAAATAAGCGGTCCATGGGCAATCAGACTCGAATACCGAGGGTTTGTTACCTAATAAATGACTCGTCGCTCTTTGAATTCAAAATTTTGGCATGCTCAGAGGCCGGCAGGCAGCAGAAAAAAATAAAATAATCTAAAATAATTGAGAAATCTAATGTGTTCTTATTTATCGTTCATAAGGAAAGAATGAACTAATTTAAAAAAAAATAATTTTAATTTAAATACTTTATTAAAAATGAGCTTTTATAATACAAAAATCACTTAAAAATTGCCATTTCTCTCTAATACTGTCATTTTAAGGTGAATTAAATTTAAAAAAAATCTGATTCTATTTAAAAAGACATTTACAGAGATGCCTCACACCCAATAATAAAATAAAAATTTGACCCTTCCCAAAATAATAATTTGTTAAAATTTCCATAAGAATTTTGATTACGGAGAAAATTACATATAGCTTATAAATTTGTATCTTATTTGGTTTACGAGCTTCAATGCTCTGAAAGACATACTACTAGTGACACTAAAAGGGTACCGTTTTACTTTTTATTCGGAAACGTAAAAACGGCTAAGTGTGATTGAGACTTCTGAGAGGGAGGCTTCTGAAACCCATTTAATCTAATTTAGATATTTTTCGAATAGTTTATTTACAACATAATAAAATAAAATAAAATAAATTACTAATAAAATAATGGTAGCTTTTAATTAAAAGAGGGACTTGGGACATGATTTATTATAATTATTATGCCATGCGAAAAGGGTTTGAACTACTGCATAGATATTTTAAGTTTCATTAAAAAAATAAGATGATATATCGTCGAAAATGTATTTTATAAAAGCTCGTATTATAATAAAATATACCTATTAGGTATAGAACCATCAGAATTAGGAGCCGGGCTCGCACTTGCTCGTTTAATTTATATTGTCACGATGTAATTTTCCTAACACATATACGGAAGGATATTTTATTACGGTACTATTAAGCTTTATAACTGATACATTACTTAGTCAAAAATGTTTTAATGCTTTATCATCCCAAGTTGAATTATTAAGTAATTTCGAAAAATCGAGGTTAGCATTTTGATTATATTTAATAAATTTCAAATTATGATGATTTAACAAAAAAAAATCCTAATTGTTTAAAAATGTTCGAAAAAAATTGTAAATCTGATTTTAAAAAATCATTATATTTTTTACTACTTTTTTTCAATCTGTCTTCAAAACTGTATTTTTGTTTTATTTTTGAGTGTTCGTTAACAAAGGACGAATCAGTGAAGAAACACTTGTCGTTGATCTAAGCAGGTTAAAAAACAAAACGCAGGTCACTCTCGGCAGGTCTTTTATCTTATACCTTTTTCAAAATACACGCCTGTCCTTATTCCGGGTCTTAGCACCCCTAAAAACACATCAATAACAAATTGCTGAACAAAAAACACCTGCTTTTTTCTTGCCGATCCTTTTACGAAATGGATATTTTACCGCTATTGATTTTATGAGAATGTTTACGAGGTACAGACATATAAGTAGGAAAATATTATTTCATACGAGTTGAAGATAAGTTTTATGATTACTTCCTATTCAGAAATGGAAATTTTTTACGTTTCGAAACAATAAAATATATGAATTTAATTACATTAAAATAATACAAAATTCCTAAACCAACAGAACAAATCCATTTGTGGATATCAACAATAATTGCACAAATTATAAAATATATGCAATGATCTGATGATAAATAATCAAATAAAAATCTCTTCTAATGGATAATCTTTCCTAATGGAACTTTAAATATTTTATATTCGTAAGTAAGTAATACCATAAGAGGTTTCAATTTTGCTGAATAAATTCTTAATTACATGTTTTCAAATTCCCAACAGTTTATTCGAGTAAATATCATCGTAGTAACCAAAATTTGGTTTAAATCTGTAGAGTTTTGGGTGAAATAACTTGGAATATAGATCAAACCAAGTCTTACAATTGCACTCGAGGATGAAGATCAAAGTTCAGAAGTAACATTTTTCCCAAAATAAATAAATTGAGCTATAACTAAAATTCCATTAAATTGTCAAGTCTAATATATATTAGAATATAGTTTGCAAGGCCTTCAAAATCAATGTCTCAAATTTTTCGATATTTCAAAATTGTAAAGTGACTAGGAATAGTTATAGAAAACAGATTTTAGTTACTAGTAATGACATTTTTAATTTAATTTTGGTGATTTACTTTGGTTAAAAAATAATAATGAGAACTACTAAATTTTTGAATATGATTTTGGCCTGTTTTTAGGATAAATAAGTCATTATATAGATTATAAGAAAATGATGGGATAAATAGATTATGTTAATTTGAGTATTAGGATATATCTGTGGGAATTCAATTTTCTTTAACATTTCTGAAACCTCAACGCCAGCCAGGTAAGGTAAGAAGATGTTGGGTCAAAGTTCAAACTGAGTTAAGTACTCTAACCGAGACCTTTAACCTAAAAACCAGATTTTCAATCGTTACTCAATACTTTCTAAATGCTTCCAACTCACTCGAATGCTCTCTATTTGTTTTAACTGATTTTAAAATTGTTAATAAAACATATTAACTACAACTATAATATATAAGAGAGAGAAGGGGGAGCGGTGGATAATTTATATAGAGCGAAATGAGGTTAGAACATGCTTTGCTTAGAGATTGGGTTAAGATTAAATTCTTTGAGTGAACCACTTGTTACGTTACCGAAAAGATTGAGTGGATGCATTTCGAAGAAAAAGTAAAAACTTTTCCAAGATTCAGTAGGCTTTCTGAAAATTTTAGTAATTTAGTAATTGTTGTCAGTAAAAGGTTGAGCTAGAAAGCTGAAACTTGGCACAGAGTTGAAGTTAAATAATACAAACTTGTGTATCAAATTTCAACCGATAGCCGATCCATTTTATTTTCTACATTTGTCAACCGAAAGTTCTGAACTATGAAATCCAAAATCTAATCAGTTCTTAGTTTTGGAAATTTCGTCATTTTATTTAAAGATATAAGTAACTTTCTACAAACTATATTTATTTAGTTATCAGCTTTATCTTAAATTCAGATTCGCAGAGAGGTAGAAAAAATTATACTCGAATTTTTTTCTTCACCTTTCAGATATTTCTGAACCGGAATTAATAGTGTAAAAAAATATTTTAATTTTTAGTCAGTCTGTCCGGTGAGCTAACCCCGCTGGGCGTAGGTAGCAAGTAATTTTAAGATCTTTCTTGGACTTGTAGATTTGATGTTTTGGGGGATGAGTTGTTTATCGAAAGAGATGTTAGGGCTAAAACCACCTAGATTGTAGATTTTTATGAGAATCTCATCATCAACTCCTAGTTCTGGAAACGATAAGTCGCGCATTCTGATGAGAGTATTTTTTTAAAGTTTGTAATTGAACCTAAATATTTTAATAACTAAATTAGTATTTTTTCTTGTTTTCCTATGATTATAATGGTTAAATTTTGCATCTCTTGAACAGATCAGACCAAAGTAAACCGAAAGGGTGCTCGAGTTCGTAAAATTCACGAAGATACTAACTGATTTAGCTCTGATTTATTTATCTAATACTAGAACAAACTTTTTTTGTAGACTGTGTAACTTCGTTTTAATATTCTTTAAAATTAAATGAAATTTCTATCCATTTTTACTTTATCCAATGCAAAGCATGGGTAAAGTATTGTAATCGCTCTCGGGGCAAGCGTGGCTTCAAAGGGTCCTCAGGTAAAGACTACGGAACCCATGGACTCAATTAAAGTCACAAATTGTAGTATTCAATTAGGTTGAATTTTAGCACGTGACGGTTTTGCCAAAAATTACATGGGGTCTCGTCGAGAGGCCAAAAAGTGCGATTTTTTCATTTAGTGCGTGCGGATGTATGTATGTATGTATGTATGTATGTATGTATGTATGTATGTATGTATGTATGTATGTATGTTATCGTTTTTTGGCCCACGATTTTTTCCACACCGTTGCGTCGATTGAAATGAAATTGAAAACCTACCATTAGTTTAACAAAATGAAGCGCTGATTAGTTTTTGGTACATATCGGCCCACAAACATTAGTACTTTATTTCAGTACTTTTTTAGTTTTTTCTAAATATCTTGAAAATGACTTAACCAATTTTGATGAAATTTAATATCCTAATTAAGTACCTTGGGGACCACAAAAAAGATTAAATAAAGTTTTTAGTAAAATTATATTTTAAAGTACTTTACTCTAGAGTAAGAGAGTACTTTTTTAATTTTTTAAATTCTTTAAAATTTATTCATTTGAAAGTTTTAATATAGCTCATTTAGCCTTGCTTAAGTAAGAATGGATAGGTTTCTCTCTGTGAAATGCTAAAAATTTGGGAGGAATTTTTATAAGTAACCATAACATAGCAACTGCGTTGTTTTCTTATCCGTTACCTTTGCTGAAGACATAGAGAAATCGATTTTAAACCAAAAATAGCGATTGATTCTCATCTAGTACTTAAGGAATAATCATTCTATATTGGATTTTTGACGTTTCGGTTTTTATTAGTAACCATTGCTGGAGACATAGAGAAATCGATTTTAAACCAAAAATAGCGATTGATTCTCATCTAGTACTTGAGGAATAATCATTCTATATTGGATTTTTGACGTTTCGGTTTTTATTAGTAACCATTGCTGAAGACATAGAGAAATCGATTTTAAACCAAAAATAGCGATTGATTCTCATCTAGTACTTGAGGAATAATCATTCTATATTGGATTTTTGACGTTTCGGTTTTTATTAGTAACCATTGCTGAAGACATGGAGGAATCGACTTAAAATCAAAAATAGCGATTGATTCTCATCTAATACTTGAGAAATATCCATTCTATATTGGATTTTTGACGTTTCGGTTTTTATTAGTAACCATTCCTGAAGACATAAAGAAATCAACTTCAAACCAAAAATAGCGATTGATTCTCATCTAGTACTTGAGGAATAATCATTCTATATTGGATTTTTGACGTTTTGGTTTTTATTGGTAACCATTGCTGAAGACATAGAGGAATCGACTTAAAATCAAAAATAGCGATTGATTCTCATCTAATACTTGAGGAATAGAAGCTTGAGTTGTTTGCCATAAAAGAATTTAGTCTTTTTGATTTTAAGTCGATTCTTCCACATTTTCAGTAGAGGTTTCCATTAATAGTCAAAACATCAAAAATGGAATGCAATAAGGTTATTCCTCTAGTATTAGATAAGAATCGATCGTTATTTTTGATTTTAAGTCGATTCCTCCATGTCTTCAGCAATGGTTACAATAATAACCGAAATGTCAAAAATCCAATGTAGAATGGTTATTCCTCGACTATTAAATGAGAATTATTTTTGAATTAATGTCAATATGAACTACAAATTGCAAGTGATATCTGATTAATAATAAAGGAACAAACATATTAATATTTCAAATGAATTTGGATAAAGTTTAGCAACGATCCGTTGCAGTTTATTTTTGTGTGTTGTTGTCTATTTCTTATATTTTTCTTTTGTGGTCACAAATAATTAGGCGTTCCGGTTCGTGAAAGCCAATGCGATGATATTAGATAGAAAGATTTGTAGATTTCACAATAATTAAAGAAAAAAATCAGAGTACACAGTAAACATTTCCAGAAGGATGTTATCTGGGCCTGGGTGAACCAAAATAGGAAAATCATGATACTCTTAGATCAGCCAAGAACTAGTCGTGTTACTTGATGTTTAGCTTCACTGATCATATAGGATCAAGTGCTTACATCTTTTAACATGCTAAAAGGATTCTTAAGATTAATCAAAGTGATAGTTGCCAGTAAATTGTATTTTAAATTAATTATTTTGAGGAAACAATTACGGTTGTTGATGCGTCAAAATTGCTTTACTGGTAATTAATTTAAGAAATTATGATGGTGATACTTAAAAAATAATTTAATTTTTCTTATGATGTAAGAGCGAGCCTTAGTTTTTCTGTTTGTTTATCAATATATAATAATACTTCTCATAGATCGAAAATAAATATTATGGAATATCGAGTTGTTCATATCTGATCTAATATATTATGTTGAAAGGGAAACATGTTAGAAGTTAGACAAACGAGTTTGTATATTTTTCTCATATTCTATATTCAATATAGGCTTAAGAAACAAAAATATCGCTTATGAAAAAGAATAATTCCCTTGTGATTTCGTGCAACAATTTCCTAATAAGAAATAAAATTAATCACTTTTCTAATGATTTCACTATTAATTACATAAGTTCGTGATTTATTTTATTTATCTAATAAATCTACAGTGAGAGATTTATACAATTTCTAAAGAAAAATATTTCATTGATGTACTTGTACGTAAATGGTTTTCGAACTAAGCTTGGGCGAGTTTCATATCATTTTTAACAACCTATATGACATTGAAGGACGGTTCGTCTACCTTTGGTTAAACTTGGTTTGAGTTCAAATTATCCTTAGAGCAATTTATCTAAAAGTGAGGCGAACGCTACACATAAGGAAAATTGGGATATTATGGGAACAATTATTAAATGATATTGCATTTGACACGTGAAAAATTACCTTTGTTGCAACCATAAATGCAATTTTTCTGCAGATCGCACCTAACTAAAATGGGGCTCAATTTAAATGAGATATTTTCTGAAATGAATGAAATTTTTTAGAAAATGTACTATTTTAAACGTTTGTTTTAATTTTTATTTTTAAATAAATGAAACAGATCAATTTAATAAAATAATTTCTGTATATGTAGAGTAGAATTATTTCATTTCAAAATGCGAGGTTCATTTATATGAAATTTATTTTTCATTTTAGATAGCTCCGCCTCTTTTTATAAAATTAAAGAGGGTTAGAGATTTTCATGGTGCTTCACAGTAAAAATACGCATAAAGTATTAAAACTGCAATATATATTTAGCCACAAACCAATACCAAAACCGCATTCCTTTAGTTTAAGATGTATGAGAACTTTGATCAACAACAACAACAATGGTATGGCTTTATTTTGATGCAGTAACGTTACAACCCGATATCATCTAGTTTTGAAGGAAATTAGTGTAGTCGTTCCCGAATTTAGTTGAATGCTTGGAATTGTATCTGTAGTTCACTGGTTCTTAACATCCTACTCATAACCTCCTAAATAAATTAGGATCTTTTCACGTCCTCCTAGCTATTACTATATAACATAATAATTATTAAATTTACTTTTAATCTAAATTTATTTCAGTAATATGTAAATAACGTTTTTAATTATTTTTCAAGGTCCGCCAAATAACCTTTCGCAGTCTTCTGCTTATAATAAATGACTGCTGTAAATGATTTATCAGCGAAAAATAAAAGGTTAAAATATTACAAACTGTGAGGTTTTGAGATAAAACTTTACTAAATTTTAGTACCTCAAAGTTTATTAACTTGGATTGTATTTTATCAAGTTGAGTACCTTATATTTTTTGTTTGATTATATGTATCGAAAATTTGTAGTATAAATTTATATTCTTTATAGATATTCTATTTTAAAATATAAGAACTAATTTGAGAACTTGCTCCATTAAAAGCGAGATAAAAATCTTTGAGGCGATGAGGTGTGGCATGATTCAAAAAAGATTGAGTAAAAAACCTTAGTTTTTTGTCAGATTGCGGTGATTTTTTGCTTTATTAGTTAGTTGCGCTCATATCTGGCGGTTAGCTGATTTAGTTATCAGTCAAATATATCATGAAGTTTGACCAGTGGTGAAAAATCAGGCCCTGAGAGATTTAATAAATATATATTTAATATCTTCTTAAGACCGAGTTTAATTGAAAAAAAACAGAAAAATGCAGAGGTGTTTAATATTTAGCACGTATTTGTTTTGTTTAACAGCCTTAGTCATTTCAATAAGAATTATCGAATTAGCATATATTAATTTGTAATATCAAAACAGAATGCTAATCTTAAGATCCAATCATTCTCTAGTATATAAATTTATACAAAGAATTAAAAATGAAGTCTAATTGGCGCGATTCTTATTCATCGCTACTTGATAATGAAGTGTGAATGTGTGGTGTAATTTGGTTTGTTTAACAAGAACATGAATGGACCTCAGGTTAGGTGGTTCTTTAACCCGACCGACATCCGGTCGCGGAGGTGAAGTGACTTCATCCGGCACCTCCTCAAACAGTAAAAGAATTGTTTTTAGCCAAGTCATGTCAACAAACTGTGCGTCTGTTTAAACTTAAAAGAAACACACCACTTTAAGTGATTTATCACCAACAGACTTTGGACAAGATAACAAGAGAGTTTATGAAATTAAGAGAAAATGGGCTGATGTGGCCATCCAGATGACTTTACCATCACCTTGCTCCTCTCTTATGATCACATACTACTAAAGGGCATTTGAGCCTGTCTCTGTTTGTAACTATCTATGTCCGTTCCCCCAGGGGTTGGGTCCAGGCCGTGCGGGGTCCAGGGGGCTACTAAAGGGTATTCGTGGCTGTGTCTCTACCTATATTATCACATAATACTAAAGGAATGGGGGTTGAGATCCAGGGGAAAGGTGAGGGTCCAGGAAGTGTGGCGTCCAGGGGTGTTTAGTCAGGGGACGGTCCAGAGGGCTACTGAAGAGCATCTGTGCCTGTGTCTGTACCTATATAAGTATACGGGGTTGGGGATAGGGTCAGTGGGAAAACTATTCTTTTACATTTTTTGTACAACTTAGGATCGTAATTTTAAGTAGCAGTTTTACTTGGGCGGTGCTGCATCTCTTTGTCTTTCGAATGGTATTAATATGTCATATATGATATAAATTAGAGTTAGCAAGTTTACACTCTAAGCCGACGATATGTGAAATTTTGTTTTGATATTCACACTATTTTTTAAGCTAGAACGTAGACAATATTTGGTAATGTACCTACTAACTTTTTTGTATATGAACGGTTTTTAGGATATATCAATGTTCACAAAGATATTAAAATTAATCTTATTTTTTGTAATTATCAAAGACAATTGGATTAATCATAGATGACATCTTGAAACAAAAGAAAAAATAATTTTAAAAAGTTTGTGGAAGACATAAAGTCGAAAAGGAAATAATTTCACTTTTCAATGAAAAGTACTAATATTGTTTTAAAGAAAATTTCAATAGATAGTGTAAAGGGGGAATCATGGATTCTCTCATGATTGAAAAATCCAATAAATTATTAGACTAGTTATTTATTTCTTATTTATTTATGGGATGTTTGTTATACATGGCTAGAATACTACCGTGAGAATAAATTTACTTTCTATCTACATTAAAATTTCGTAGATAGATTGTTAGACATAAAATTGATTGAATTTTAGCAATAAAAGTCTAATTGCGAGTCGGAACACATACTGAGGTTTCAATGCCTTGTATCTTTCAAAATACTTGAGTTATCAAATTTGTTCTTATCTGTCGCTAATAAGGAAAGAATAAGTGAATTAATGGAATTTTTTCATAATTTAAGCTAAACCTGTAGGTACAAAAACCATCTATAAATTGCCACTTTGGGGTTCTCCCACTCCACAATTTTAAAATAAATTAAATTAATAAACAAACAAAAAAATATCATAATTCTTTATAAAAACACTCTTTGCAGGAAAAAATACTTTTTTATTATATAAGTTATCGAAGAATGATAAATTTAATTAATACGGTGTTTGGTTGATTTAGCGATGTTCCGTTCTTTAATTTAGGACATCTTTAGACTTGCATCAATTATATATTTATTTTGTGCGACCCTGTAGAAGTCCTAAATTAAAAAACAAGACATCGCGAAATCAACTAAAAAACGTTTCCACTAAGCCATGTCCATCTTAATCTTTATAATTAAATCTCATTAAGAACAAAAATTTGCAATAAATATTTTGTATATTCGACCACACAAAAAATTCGACCTCCTTCTAAAATAATGATTCGATTCGATTAGTGAGGGAAAAGAAAAACTTGTAAATTTTTAGTTTGTCTTTTATTTAGTTTACGATCTACAAGCATGGTTCTCATACCGTGTTCTGCGGAACTTTAGTGCTCAATGAAGCCACTTCAAGTGTTCCGGGAAAAAAATCAAATACACAATTAAAAATTGTTGCAAAAGAAAAATCCAAACAATGTGTTTGTATGTGATTGTAGTATTGTAATATATTAGATTAGACCGGATGGTTTGGATATATCATAATCTCGATATAGCGAACATGTCGATATATCGTACTTATCCTTTGTCCCCTTGAAGATACGATATATCGGGATTCTACTGTATTATAAGTGTTCCGCACAAAAAATGTTACGAGTTTAATGTTCCCCGACTTTAAAAAGCTTAACAAGCACTGATCTGCAAATCTTTGACAGACCGATATTATAACTACACTGAGGGTCCCGTTTTACTTTTGAACGAAACTCTAAAAAAAAGCATCTGCAAAAGGAAAATTAAATCCAAATCAATTTTCTTCAGGTAAACGATACATGGAATTTATCACTAACTTTTTGATTCGGATTATTATCCAATTGCGCTGTAAAGTATGCACAAGAATTAAGATACATTCCTTTCTGGAATGGAGTTTATGTCTGCAGGCAACGGCCACGTGCTGCTGGTCCATTGCATGCTGCACGTGAGCAGAACGCGAACAGACCCCGCGGCTAACGGGAATAAGACACACCCGATACCGAAACGTCAGCGAATCCATCGCTCTTCGGTTCATTACAGTTAAACCTCTTAAGTAGATACATCACTCTCTTCTAACGGCTGCTAGATTTTTATTTATCCCAAACGTAGATCTAAATACCAACTATCAAGGGCAATTGCTGCCATCAAGGTCGTTATTCATGTCGTTCGCAGAGAAAATTGTAAATAAAATAAAAAAAACAAGACACACAACCTCATTTACCTACCTTGGCCCAATGGTATTTTATTCCCTCTAGTTTATTAAAATATTTCTATCGTTATATTCCAACGGGAATGTGATTAGTTTGATTATTGGAAATAGTTATTAAGATTAATGCCTGTAATAATAATACTTTCTCTATGTACCTATTATACGAATTATAAATAATTTATTTTTTAGTAGCTTTATAGAGTGGGTAATAATTTACTCAGGTTTGAGTTTTAGTATTCATTAATATAAATAAGTAAATAAAATAATAATAGTAAAAAGTACATTTTGCCGCAAGATCATGATAATGGGACAAGAATGATGGACTTCGCATTTGCTATCTAAACGACCTTATGAAAATGACTCACTATGTGAAATTGATAGTGGCCAAAAAGAGGGGGGAGAGGGTTCAAAAATATTATTAATCAAATATCGAAGAAAGCTGATATTTCTAATAAAATAGTCTTATAATTAAAAAGAGATATTATTAATTGCTAATGGGTCCAAAATTAAGAGGGGGATGGGGTTCTTCGGAAATAATGATAAATTAGGGGCCAGGTGATGGTAAAATCATCTGGATCGCCACACCAGCTCATGTTCTCTTAATTTCATAAACTCGCTTGTAATCTTGTCCAAAGTCTGAATATGAAAGGTAGTCAACAAAATTAAATAATTCCCCAGATTATAAATAAATAAGTAAATTGGAGAAAAAAGATAAAACTTGTTTAAAACTTGATATTATACACTCCAGAAATTTGTTAATTTTGAAATTTTTTGCGTAAAATGTTTGATTTAGAAAGTTGAAACTTATCAAATAGATGCAGCTTATTAATAAGAACCTGTGCATTAAATTTCATCTCATTAACTACAACCATTCATGAGCTTCATTTATAACAATTAAATTTTGTTTTCTGATTCTTCATTTTTATTTCGGAAGTTATAAAGTTAGAACACCAAACTTGAGATCATTTAATGCAACGATTTAAAATAAAATAAAATTTTTCTACATTTTTTCCTCATTTCTTTGGCTTATGTACAGCATGCGATGGACTAGAGCAGCACGTGGCTCGAGCCTTTAAATATAAACTCCACTAGAACTTTGAAGTAGAAAGGAATTTATTCGCTCTTACATAGTTTAATGGACATTGAGTAATAATTATTCTAATCAAAAGGTTAGCGATATGTTTCCAAATGTCGTTCAACCTGAGGAATGGAATTTGTACTTTATAAATGAACAAACCCATTAAAATAAATTGTGTTCATTTGTTTTTATCTTCGGTTAACATTTTTTTTGTCTGTTTTCACTTACAAATCAAAACATAGGTTGATGAGCTAATAACAAAGGTGAAAAGTAATTATGCACTTAAAAAGTAAAATTAAAATGATCTGTAGAATCTGAATTAAGGAAAAGCTCGGAAAAGTGGCGAGCTGGGCTCCAAATTAATTAATTTACAGCACCTATAATAATTTTCGTCAAAACTAATTACATCAAACTTGTATGATTCATTTTTCCTCAGCAGATTTTATTATTAGTTTCGAGGATTACATTTTTTTAATACATTTTGAGACTTGGATCATGTTCGGATCGTCATAATATAACTACCGCTTGAATTTCAAATTTCTAGACTTAATAGCTTAGAAGCTACAAATCTGTAAGAGACAGGCGACAAAGTGTCACTCTAATGGTACAGTATTTTAAATTTTTAACAGTGAAAAATAATTCTTGAAATTACTAAAAAAAATCTAGGCTCACTATTGAAAAGTAATAGACTTTTCTAGCTGTCAATTGGTGGTAGAAAAACAATATTTGCGGCTAAGTGAGCGGAAACATTTAGTGCAGCTCGGCGACCCGAAAATAAATGTATTTGTATTTGTATTTTTTATTATTATTATCGTATTATTATATATTTATTTATTATAGTACCTACATAGTACTCTAAAAATGTTTGTATTTATAAAATAAAATAAAAATGATAATTTTTAGCAAAAATATTCTAGCATGATAAAATTCGAGAATAAATCGAAAGAAATGCTTTGAAAAATCGTTCTTGAAGGAAAATGTTTGTATCTTCAAAGAAGTGTTTAAAATTTGAGGGCTTTGTTGCCATCACAGATGGAAAATATGAAAAATCAGAAGAAGAAATCGAATCAATATATGGGAAGTTCTTAAGTACCTAACAAGTTGAAGTTAATGAGCTGAAATTTGACCCAATGGATTGAATTAATAAGTTTCACAGGTATGCTAAGTTTCAACCTACTACCTGAGAGAAAAAAAAGTTAAATTATGAAAAGTAACCGAGACTTAAAAAAAATTTCAAGCGTACATTGACATTTATATGTACTGCTGTATGAAAATTTATTTAAAATTATTTTTATGGTTATTATAAATTAAATCTAAATTTAAACAAATATCAGAGTCGGCGCAATACCTGTGAAAGATTGAGGAAATGAATTGCCGATGAAGTTCAAAGCGAAAAGGGAATGAAGGACCTTGCAAGGCCCTGACTAAGAAAGGTGAATGCTCGCCGAGGGATTCTAACTTCTAACTCTTTTCTATTCTGATATAGAAGCAAGACAGAAAGAACGCACTTTGAATTTTTAGCTGACATACTTGATAATGGATTGCAAAGCGTTCTTCAATCTATCATTCCACCAGTTGATTTATGAATGAATAGAAATTCTAGCTAAGTTATTAAAATAATGCCTATAATAAAGTTCTCTCTGCACAAGAAATATCCCAATGATAATTGTTAATACCTTGCAATAGGGAAATGAATATTATATCTGCGTTGGTAAAATATAAGAGCCAACAAAACAGAATTGCAGGATTCTTTTTTGTCTTTTCATTTAAGAGGAATAGAATATGCGATAAATTATTCAACGTTATTTGAGATTTCTTTTGAGATCAAAATTAATTTAGATACTAATATAAAACATTTTAGGATATTATTACATTCTGCAAAAACGTCTCACGACACGATGACTCCAAAGCTGCCCTCAAATGAGTATATTATTATTGATAATATCTAAGATTAATTAAATTGTATCTACGTATTTATAGTAATACAATTGAATTATTTATATTTTTAACGAGTTCTTCTGCATAAATGTATATAGAATAACACGTTCCTGAAAGTATATCCGAAATGGATAAAGAAGAAGAAATAAACTACCATCCGAAAATAAATTTATATATAAAATTTGAGGATCTGCCCAAATTTTATAAGAGAAGAAGCAAAATCACACTGACAATCTACGTAATTGAATCCTTTTGTAATGATGAAATTGTCTAGTATAGAGGAAATAATAAATAATACAACTTTTCAGCAAATAGAAACAATATTATTTGTTAAAATCATTATTTCATATCTTTGGGATTGTAATTATATGCTTAGGTTCTCTTTAGGTTCACAGGTAACCATCATCTGTTAAACAAAGGGTACTTTTGACAGGCATAGTTTCCAAAGGGAGAAAATTTCTACATTCTAAAAAAATGTTAATTAGCTAAATTTGTATATTTCTGATGAATTAAACATAAACTTATGGTAGAATATGTATATATATGCTTTAAAAGAATTTTACCTTGCGGGCGACCTTGAGTAGCAAACCTGACAGATAACCACCTTTTATGCCCTTAGGGGTTCTACACAGAAAAAAACCCATTTATTTGACAGACTTGATAATCAAAAGATCTCTTTGGGGCTATTAAGGAAATCAGCAAATCATTTCAAAACCAAAACTAAAATATTTATAAAATCAAGGAAAGTGATAGGTCATCTTGGGTCAGCGTTTGTTTGTGGTTTTTACAGTTTCTTAGGTCCCAATCTTGATGTTTGCATCCTTCATAAATAGATTAAGCCTTAAGGGGATGCTGAAGATTGCAGTGGCGCAGTTATCGTATTGAAGGAACAATAAAAACTATTTAATGGCTCCTTACGCTTAAAATTTTAAAAATTTGTCAATTTTGGTCAACGAGCGGATTAACATCTGAGCTATCGTTTCTGCCTTTCGTATAAAATAGTAGATATTGTCTTGTCATTGGCAATGTCCTAAAATCAAATTTAACCATTGATTTTACAATATTTTTGATTTGACTGGGTTCGGCGTGTAAGAATTTCACTATCGGGGTGTGTGCTGATCACACTACAGTATGGGATATGTTATTTTCATTCTGAAATAATCGTCCAAAATGTTCACTAGCTCTTAGACTATTGGGAGTGTCCAAAAATCCTTGGTGAACACCTTGTCCCTACTTCAAATACGTAGTCTGCAAGAGAGAATTCCATAAGATGTAAATTTTTTTATAGAAAATCTGTTATCTCTTTTGGATACTGAATTTACTTAAAAACTAGTATTCGAAATTCGCTGTTAAAATTTTACACTGAATTCGAAATTAATTTTAAAAGAGATGAAACTTTTAAATAGTTTTCTATACTCATTAAGTTTTCCACAAATTATTTATCCTGGAAAATTTAATCAAAAATCCAATTTAGTTTTTAAAACAAAGGTTTCCACGTTAGAGATACAACAATTAAAATTTCTATTTTATGCTCTTGAAAATGCCTTCTATATACATGTAAATTTTCAAGTGGGAGAATGGTATAAACAAACCTCGGACTTCGCATTAAATGATTTTGATTGTTTTTTCGAACTCTCAATTGAAAACAAAAAAAATAATTATTAAATATTTAAAATGTAATTATCATGTAATAATACAAATTTTAAACTTAAATTTTTTGCATAGACACGCCCTATACTATCTGTAGAGGCAGACGTTTTTGCGAATATTATGAAATGGGAATTGGCAATCGATCGATTTTCGAGAACAGAGTTTGTAGAATAAGGCAATGCCTAGTAGCAGCTAGCAGCACAACAACAAATGCTAAAAATCGTGTTTTTTCTTCATTAAATAGAAAGGCAATAAAAATAAAACAAGTTGTTTAAAATTCAGACAACGTTCCACGAGATTTTCAACTTTACTTATGTTAACCAAATAAACAACGTGAGTGTCGCCATCCATTCAACACACTTGACTTCGGTTAAAATTTCATGAAAAAAAAATTATGGAATTTGCCACATCATCTTAAATTATAGGTCCCAAATAGGGGGTATAAATTTGTAGAATCACGGTAGATAGAAGCTTAAAAGTGCCGCGAAATTATTACTAAAAAGTATTAATTAAATATTTAAGTTCTATTAATTTGAGGAAAATGTTATTCATCAAAGGAATGAGTTTTATTTATTTTGTTTTTTTTTAAGAGTGGTGAATGATTAGAAGTTATTAATGGAGAATAGATTATTTCATGAGGAATGTTTTTATTAAATCTTTCTTCGGAAGAGTCATCATCATCATCATCATCATCATCATCAAATTGATCCAAGAAGAAGCTTCCTGCATTTTTTGTCTTCATCCCTAACACTTCTCTATCGCAGGTTTTCATCCCCTCAATATTTGTCTTTGGTCCTTTTTCTAACACTCTCTCCTAGTTAGTTCTGCCATATAATGTTGGTTAAAATTAAAAGAGACCACTCTTCACAAAGGTAGACCCCAAAAAGGGACAAATTTTCATTTCATTTTGGAAGATTTTCTTATTTATTTTAATATTTATTATTTTATAAGGAGAATTCGATCCTTGATGGGGTTTTATAGAGTACTTAATTCCAGTAAGTACTTATGGTTTAAAAATTTCCACATCAAAAAATAGCACTAAAGATAATAATAGCAAACAAATAAGTAGAAATAGGGTTGCGAGATCTAAAATACTATCTTATTAAAAATTTCAGCAGTATCTTGGTAAAGTTAAACTTTTCCCCAAATTTATTATGGATTGTCATGGTCCAGAAAATGCTTTAAAATTAATTATGTTCAAGTTCTTAATTACAGAATTGAGGTATTATTTAATGTAGTAATTTAAATTAGTGGTCTTAAATACCCAAAATCATCTAGTGATCTAGTCGAAATATCTTTTATGTGGACTGAATATATCTTAGGTAAGTATCACAATTGGAATCATTAAAGTTTCAAACTAGAATAAAACCATTTCAACTTTTCTGACATTTGCCGTTATCAAGTTTTGAATTTTATATACGCTATATATTTCCCAGAGAAATAAACTAGAAAAAATAGCAATTTTACCAAGAATGTTTCACACAGTATGTTTAGATAAACTATGACGAGAATGTTTTTATAATATAATGAGTGGTTGACAAGTATAAAATATTAATTAGATGTTGAGTTTTTGGAATCTGCAAGTAATTTTGTTTATAATTTAAAGTTGCCTTTAATTGAAAAAGCATTTTTTTTTTAATTCTCTTTATTAACTGTTACTTGTTGTGACGAAAGCACCCCAATTGGAGTTCAAAGTTCCCAGATGAGAATAAAAGAAAAACAAAATTAATTTTACACCTTTTTATTCTTCAATCGCTGGGAATTATTTCTTTTTCGTAGTCATAATTAATTATGTCAGTGCATTGTCAGTGCATTTCGAGCAATGATAAAATATTATGAATGACTCACAGGGGATATCCTTGAGTTTTAAGGAGACGAAATTTTGTTAGCCAACACCATAGAGAAATTATCAGCTGGAGGAATGAAATCTACTTTCATATCAAAAAGTAATCCATCTTTATTAATTATAACTATTCTAGTTATTAGTTAAATAACTGTTAAAGGTTATATTTTTGTGATTAAATGTAATGAAGGTTAAATTTTTATTTAAATCACACATCATTATTTGTAAATATTTATTGAATAACAATAAATAATACAATATAACTACGACGTTTCGATTCGTTAGTTTAACCTAAAATCGAAGTGGGTGCTCATATTTGAGAACGGTCGCAGAAACGTCAGATTTATATTGTATTATTTTTGTTGTTCAATAAATATTTATAAAAAAATGATGTGTGATTTAATTACAAATTTAACCTTTATACTACTTTTTGCTATATATAGGCAATCTTTAGTAAAAACAGTGCAATGGAAGGATATTTAATTGGTAGTGTAGGGGTAAAATTTTCGGGCTTGGCCAAACAAATGAAATTTAACATACAACTTCTATATAAAAACTCAAGTAACACAATTCGAAACTATTCATAAAAATAACATTTAATACACTTAAATATATGTGTACCTATAAATAGGTATATTTTCTAAAAATGATATTACGATTTTTTGTATGTTCATTTGAAAAGACTTAATTGGTAATCTTTCTTTCAAGGACATTAAATTATAAAAACATTCATCAGAATAACGTTGTGCGCCAGTAACATCAACAAAATTTAAAATGTGTTAAAGAAGAAAATTTCACGCTATTGTTTCCCAATGCATAAATGGACTGGTTACACTTTTTGATATTTTTTTCTTTCTATTCATAATGAATTATGTTAGTCCATTTCGAGAAATGATAAAATATTTTGAATGACTATGATTGATTACCCTTATGTTTTTAAAACTCGAAATTTTGAGGGGAAAGTTGGCCAATAGTATAAAGAAATGATCAGCTAAAGGACTAAAATCCAATTCTGTCACGTATAAAAACTAGCATATCGAAATTAAATTTGACCTATTAAAATTAAATACTAAAAGCTGCTCAAAGGGCCTCTGTTGGTCTTGAGGTCAGCTTTTTGGATTCCCATTAAAAGTTTAAGTCCGTTTTTTCTACACACTCCGTGCCATTCTGTCAAGCTCAGGCCAATAATTCCACAAAGTTTAGGGAAAGCGGTGTTGGTTTATAGTGAAACATATTAAACACAGGAATTATTTAACGGATTATAGTGGTGTTTCATTCAGTTTTTTGTTAAACCTCCTGATGAAGGGCTCATAGCCCGAAATATGTATAGAGATAAATGAAAAAAATCTCCAAAATAATTTAAAAGATTTTTTAATTTTTTTAATTTTATTTCCACTTTGTGAAACACCACTATAATCCGTTCAATAATTCCACATTGTTCTAAAGACTAAATGTGCAAATTTGGTCGAAGTTCTAGAAAAGGCCTAAAATTTTATTTTCCTAACTAATTTTGGATAGCTAATAATTTTAGAGTTTCTAAAGACTATGTGTGCAAAATTTTGTCCAGATCGGACAAAGGGCTTATGAGTGTATATCGAGCATACTTAGATAAGATTATATCCTTCTTCTATTATATCCATAGATTTATTTGGTAGAAAGACATTTTTTTTCAATGTCACTTGACTATCAGGGTTTTTATTTGAATAGTCTATAATTAATAGGATATTAAATTAAAAAGCACCACATCAAATCAATGTTAGGCAGCAGAGACATCGGAATTTAAGCTCTGATATAGAAGAAAGAATGAAACCTTACAACAGTATTTTCCAGTGAATGTCCTTTCTAAAGAGCTCTACAACGCTTTGATCATTAAGCGTTTGACCTGACTGGTGATGAATGTTTCAAAAAGTTTACAAAGGTAGACAACGCAAAGTCAAGAAGTTCTAACCCTTAAATATTCAATTTCTCACTTTTTTGTTGGTCTAAACAACTGGATAAGATAAATTTTAATATTTGATAAAAAGAGTTTGGAAATTCTGCTTGATCGGTAATGTTTCCTTCGTCTAAGTGATATTGGGCAGCAATGATAATATAAAAGAATGGAGAAGAAAAAGTGGGATTATAAGAACTACACAACATATAAAGCTATGAGAGAAAACGACTGATGTTGAATGTATAATACATATAAGTTCCGGACAAAAAGGTTTTTATTAACCCTTTTTATTAAATATTAAATTTACTAAACATGTTATTGAAGAAAAGTTAAAAAGGAGGGAGAAAATAAATATTTAATAAAAAGAGTTAATTAGATACGTTTTGTCCGGAAATAAGTACTTTCCGTTTAATCAGTATTTTGTTTGAACTAATTAGACAATATTTGATAATTCCGTGCTAAGGTATTTATTTCCTAGGGAATTTGAGATTCTCCATTCAGATGGAGATGCCAGCAGGTCAAATCGGCAACGGTGTTTTGTCCTCAGCCAGCTCGATGGCATTAGGCATTTGGATACAAAGTCACTTGCCTTTTAGATTCTTTTCAACTACTTCATTTATAGTGAAAAATCTAATATTTTTTTAGGATTAAAAATATTTAAGATTCTAGAACTTTTATCAATTAATATTAGATATTTTTAATAGCATTATTAGTTCTCGATTTTAAAATTTCATCAATATTTACATTTCATTGTGTATAAAATAGTGGATCAGTTTTATTTCAAGATTTCTAAATCTTTTCAAACACATTTCTATACTATACTATAACTTTTCTCCCAGACTCGTATTTTTAAAAAATTAGGACCATTTCAGAAAAAAACCAAAAACTTTTAACATCAAAATTAAATTAGTACTTCCGACCAAAACCTTACTGTTTGCTGCTCAGTTATCTCGAACAAATAACTAGAATAAGATTTAAATTTCATCTTTCCGATATATATATATATATATAATTCAAAAAGTGAAAGTTGAATTATTAATATTGGAATTAAAAGACTTTAAAAAGTTCTTTTTCGAAGATGCCATTCCAATACTTAATTTATTTATTGTAAGTAAAGCTTAGCTTGCAATATAGAATTTTGATTAATAATTTGAGAAAAATTGGAGAAAATTTAAGGCTCAATGGTTTACTAAGGGCATAGAATAAATTCTGGTCAACTAATTTCCGTTGCTGACACTCATACAGGGGAAACCTTATCAGCATGGTAATTAAATATAATTCATTTCATTCATTTTTATTATATTTGTTTAAATTATATAATTTGAAGTGATTTTAACACCTAAGATCAAATATAGTTTTACATCATATGAGCCTGTGTAAATATTTGCAGCTTTATCGTCTGATAAGCACAAGGGCAGGAATATCTATCTCATTTGTATTTTCTAAACGTGCCGCGTTGACGTGATTTGATTTTTGTTATCATTAATAGAATATCCATTTATAAGCAGAATTGAAGATATGATTTAATACAAATAAATATATAGGTATGTGAGCTGAGGCTTACCCGAGAGGATGAATCTACACGAAAATTGCGGCTGAAGTCACCTGAAATCAGAAAAATCAAAGTTATTTTCGAGAATTGTTAAAAGAAGATACAAAGACTAATGGGTATAAGGGGGTAAATTAGAAGTCATCTACATTTAGAAAAAATAGAATGAGAAATTAATGTTACAAGTTGCAGGACAGATAAAAAATGTAAAAAGGATTAGAATATATTATAAGAAATATAGAAAAAGGTTCAGATTGTAACATCTGTTTTGACGTGAATATGGTTTAAATTTAAATATACTAAGGGTGGCGCTCGGGGCGTCATAAAAAAAGCTAAAGCATCATCACTAAAGAATAAACACTTTTACCTTGTCTATATAGTTTATAATGCTATGAATATGCTATAAATATACTTACAAAAAAAATTTTAATACAAAAAATTAAAAAAACCTTATTTTCGTAGTTATTATTGCATTAATTGTCTCACAATAACCTTTAAACGATTATGGATTCAGTTACCCACGATAAGTCAAGAATAGAAAATCGTAGAAATTTAGTCTAATTCCAAATTTTTTTTCCAAAGTGAAATCCGAAGGGGCTCACAGAATCTCAAATACTAACTTTTTTCTCATTAAAGCCAATTTAATTAAAAAGGTAACACTTAAAATCTACTCATTATATAAGTGTATTCTTTTATGGATCTTAGAAAAGGAATTGGTAAATTAATAGGAATATTATTTTCAGGAACAATCAACTCCCATCCGTTTAAGTTAAAACCCTTTTATAAATATTCTCAATCTGAGTTGTATTCTGAAAATGATTCCAAGTCCATGTCAGAGTGTAGAGGAATTTGTGTTTGAGCGGTTTTGATTGTTCTGTTCGAGGGTGGAATTTTAATATTCCTCGGTGGAATATTGGTTTTGTTATGGGTAGCGTGTATGTAGATATGAACACGAAAAGACAGAAGACCTCCCGGGTATCGAACCGAGACACGCGTTGGAATGTGCTACTTGTCTTGATTCAGGGGTACACACCCCCTCCGCGAGCATCCCTTGAAATAAAAAAAGTGTAACCAAGCTACCTGAGACTATGGTAGATTGGTCCTCCCTTCTCTTTTTTTTTACTCGAACGGACAAGCAAGATGTATTCTTACACAAGCAGCTGGACCAGCTCGATCGAACGAATCAGAAAATGACCCTAAATTACACCTTCATCATAAAATAATATATACGCAACGAGATTTAAAATAAAAGAAAAAAAAATCGATTTTTCGTAAGCTCAAGGGATATTTAAATAATTGCTTCGATTAAAAAATTATAATATTACGGAATTTTATTCTTAATAATAGACAATTATCATTTCGAGCGAAAAATTTATGTTTCCGGGGCAGAGCAATTGATACGGAAACATTTTTTTAATCAAGGTTGAGGAAACTAATCAATCGCGCGACCTTTATAATGATGGTAATAAATAGTACTACACTGATCAAAAAACAAAGTGCATAGCTCGGATAAAATAATATTAATTAATTATTTTCCCACATTTAAAAATGAATTAATAATAATGAATTGTAGGAAAAAAGAAAAAATTTTCAAGACCCTGAAAACTTTAGTAATTTATCAATTTTTTTATCAGCAAATGGGAAAAGATAAAAAGCTGAAATATGACAAAAGTTGTATCTTATTATACAAATCCGTTTCACAAATGCGATTATACCTTTATTTATTTATTATTTTAATATATTGTTGAAGGCTGTGACGTTTTAGATGGTTTCGATTTTTTCATGGAACATAGAACGTATTAATATCTATCGTGATTGGTGTATAAATAGTTCAATTTGAAAATATCATTTCGGTATCATTATATTCCACTTGCTAGTTTGCGGGAGGGGAGGGGTGGGCTAATAGAGTACACACACATAAATATTTAGGTATTTGCAGATTTTTCAGTGGGGGGGGATTAAAGTTTGGAGAAAAATAATTTCGCTAAATTTTTATTAATTATTGAATTTTTTGAATTTTTTTCACAATTAGCTTATAGAATGCAAATTGCATATTAAAGAACACATATAATGCATTTAAATTTACAAAATTTTATTTTTTATTCGATTCCAAGGGGTCTTTTCACCCTCTTAGGGAAACCCATGGCAAGATAGAAAAAATCATGAATAAAAATTATTTGTGACCTTAATTGAGACCATGGGTTCCGTAGTCTTTACCTGTGGACCCTTTGAAGTCGCGCTTGCCGCGAGACCGATTACAATACTTTCCCCATGCTTCGCATTGGATAAAGTAAAAAAAGGCAAAAAATATGAAAAAAAAATTGAGGGAATCACTATTACAATTATACGTATATAGTTCTGGATCACGTGACATTTTTAGTTAAGTACTCTTTAGAAATTAGCATCTGGGGAAAAACTTTTTTATTTTTTTATTTTATTAGCTAGTTTTCCTGTATACATTAACTTTAGAATCAATATTTGGTGTTAATCTGAGTCTTCTCAACCTGAATCTTTCATTTATTATATTTATATTAAAATCTAGAGAATGTTTTTAGTAGCTATATATGAAAACGATGCCAAGCTGATTTCTGAAGATGCGATAATTGATTTTCTCTTTTGAATTGCATAAGAGCTGGTCCAGAGTTCGTGACCTGGTCTCGTCTAGTCCCCGTGGTTTTGTCAGACAGAGCGTCTCTCGAGTTTTTTATTGTCCCCTCCTCATCCCACCCTTGGACAGAACAATACTTTCTATTTCAGAGAAAGCTCAATCGCATCTATAAGAAATTGATAGGTTGTTTGAGTGGAGCCGAGCAGAGTCAATTTATTTATTTATTTATTAGGGAATCAATCAAATGGATTAGAAAATGACCCATTCACTAAACATATTAACTAGTAATAATATACTTAATTTTATACTTAAGAGAAATATGATTATATGAAAGTAAAAGTAAATATATATACAAGTATATATATATAGAGCCAATCAGGTCAAGAGGAAGATGAAAGGTAAATTTTTTCTAAAATGAATTTTCAACTTTTGGAACCTGAAAATTTTATTTTATTATACTAGAGTATATTATGAATTGCATAATTAAATAATCGCTTTGGGCCAGTTTATCTACTTCCTGCCAAAGTGTAAGATATCTGTGACTGCCAGGTCAATCATTTAAGTGTCAGATATGTGTGCAATCACATAAATAAAGCTAGAGCCTAAAATGGTCGCAATCTGTGAGCTTTTTAGACTATAAGACGAAGTTAATTTCCAATAAAGTTTAAATGGGGTTGAGTTATCAAAGAGATACAAATAAAAATCCCCATATCTGCAAACTTCACTCACTTTTTATTTATTTAAGGGAAAACCCGAGGGTGAACCGCGAATGGAATAAGGTGTACACCGACTTTGGAATTATTGGAATTATTTTGGAATTCGTTAGATAATGCCCCTAAACCTATTGTCTTCTATTTGAAAATGAAAGTGGAAGTGGAAGTAGGTGTACACGATATTAGATCGCGGTTCACCCCTCGAGAAAAACACTCTCTATTAAATAGTCGCTTCGTATTTATTTATCTTTTCAATTCTTCATCAGGACCATGGATTGTTAATTACATTAGTTGTTCATTTAGGTACATACATATATCTAGATAACATGCAATGTTCACATGCATACTAGTTTACAATAGAGTAAAAATAGAATAGTAAACATTCGGAAGGGGGGGATAAAAAATAATAGTGGTATTAATTTTGGGTCTTGCGACGTTTTTAGCAACTTTTCAATCTTGTTCTATGATTATATATGCCTCACGGTTTTCTATATATGTACATGGACAACTAATATCATTAACAATCCATGGTCCTAATGAAGAATTGAAAAGTTAAATTTGAAATGTCGAGTAATGGAGAGTGTTTTATTTAACTGTGTCTGTTTTTTCTCTTATATTATTTAAAGCCACAGAAGATAGAAATAAATTATTATTTATTTATTTATTTGTTTTCAGTTACAAAGGGTTTGTTATACCTCTAATAAAATAAGAACTTACGAATTTCAAATTCAAACATAATTTATTAATTCATTTATTAATAAATTATAAATATACCTACAGTGAAAACCGTCCCAGGCCGATAATTCTATCGTAATTAAATTTTATCTTTAAAATTAAAATTCTCTATTGCTAAATATTATTATCAGGCGTATTTATTCTAATTCAAGAATACAAATTCATCATTTCTAGTTTTAGCGTTTAATTAAACACTGTAAAATCAATATATATTAATTTTGTTAAGAGAGATAGAATGGTGTGGGTTCTTGGTGAAACATTTTAAATAAATTTAAAAAAAATTTAGAAACATTTTAGAATTTAAAATATAAAATACTAAGGAGGTTTCACAATTTTTTTTATAAAAAAAAATTTCAAAAATTTTCTTTACTTTATTTTAAATGTTTCAACCAGAACCCACACCATTCTCCCTTAACAAAGAACATCCTCTGGATTTACTTTTAAATCTTCACAACTCGCGGCAATAAAATATTAACAAATATGTGTAGGTACGTAATTTTAGGCCATTTAGTTAGAACACTTCGTTACAATTAATGACACGTTTTTTTATAGAATTTTTGCATTTTTCAAACGAAATTTGTGAAGCTAGAAAGCCCAAAATCATAAAAGTTACTCGTTTTTAAAATGCATACGTTTGGTCACCAGAACGAACTGTCTACGATGTACCGTTCTTTAAATATTTGGTGGATTAATATCCAGACATGAAATAAAGTTAGCGAAAAATTGAATTATAATAAAGATTACTCTGTTTTGATAATCTGAAAATCTCTAATTTGTAATACATTTGTCAAGTACTCGATTCTCTTGCAAAACTTATCCTAGTGATAAATAAATTTTTGAACAGAAAAAGTAAAAAAAAAAAAAAAAATACAAAATAACTAGAAATAATAAATCTTCGGCTAGATCGTTGATAAAATATACAGGTAGCTTTTAAATGGAGATAGGAGCGTTGTACTTTTCTGTATTGTAATAAATAAATATATATATATATATATCTTATAATGGACATACACAGATATTTATTTATCTGGATGAGAAGACAATAAATCGTAAACGTGATTTAGCCATGCATTAAGAACCAATTAAAGTCGATAAATAAGTTCATTTAATTCCTAGCTGCTTTTGGCAACAAATTAGATATATAAAGTGAAATAGAAAAGTTTTCTTATTAATTGGATTGATATTCTGGATTGGAATAGATTGGAGAAAATATAGAATTGAAATAATTATCGGAAAAGAGTTTTTTTATTTAATTAGTTTTTTCCTCTTATTAAAAACAAGGACTAAAAAGATGATCAAGGACAGTCGATGGTGGAGAAGTAATCTCCGGAGTCGAAGCTCAAATACAATGTATACATGAATTCATGTAAAATTGGTTTTCTTATTAATTAATTAAACCATATAATTGGATTCAATAACTTTTCTATTGGGAAAATAAATAATTATATCAAATTTCAATATACCGAAATGATTTATATTTAATAAATAAATAAATACTAAACTTTAATTAAAATACTTGACCATACCCTGCATGGTAAAGTAAAAAATACATGGAGGAAACGTTTATTTGAAATCCAAATGTTTCGGGAGAAATTCTCCCTTTATTAGTGGAAATTTGGGAAAATATAGTTGTTTTAAAAAAGAAATATTAAAGCATTTATAAAGAAATAAATATTTTGAAAATAGACAATGTGTGGTGTAGATTGTCATAGAAATGAAATTATCATGAATAAAAATAAAAAGTTTTAAATATTTACGAAAAATGATATTTTTCTATAAAATGTTGATATTAGAAAAACAGTCCAAATCTAAAATTCAGGAATTAGAAAAGTCAAAATTGTGTCCAAGACTAGAATGGCTGGCTAGTATGGTCGATACGGAATTTTCTATTTTAATCTAAATTTTAATCTAGAGGCCCGCCGAAAGCGGGAATCGCAGCTGATCATTTATAAAAAATTACTCCTGAAAGGCATTGGAAGCGACTATCGAGTTTTTTTCTCTTATTCTGCTTAAAGAAATATGAAACGAGAAGAAAAATCATTTTCAAGCATGCTATTTTTTCGATCTGTTTGTCTGTGTGTCTGTCTAGATTCCGATACCCACAATGGCTCAAGAATGAAAAGTCATACTGCGTACGTTTTGGTGCTAAAATATTTTTTATTTTCAAAACCAAGACTTGATTAGATTTTAATTTTTTTTTCTTTAGAGCTTCAGGATGAAAAAATGCCGAAAATCGGTAAAACATTGAATCGTTATATGAGAAGACTGGGAATTCCCTAATGGTTAATTTAATGTTAACAAATGTGGTATTTCATTAGTAACACGATGTCTACGATCCAATATCACGTGATTTAAAAGGAAAGTGTTAAATGACTAACGACCCGCCTTTTATATGTAATTATTAGTTGTACGAGAGAGAGAGAGAGGGAAAATAAAAGTATATTCGATTAGTTTGTTCTAATTATTTTAATATCAGTGAACTTTCCAATTGGTGATTGCCAATTTTCCATTTATGACGTGTTTTCTTACATAAACCCTGTTAAAAGATTAAAAAAATTTCTAGCCCTTGTCAAAGAAATATCTTTATACAACGTCATGAAAAAACATTAACTGGAGGGGGTATTTATAATTTATAATTCTGAATTACATATGATACAAGTTTAATGCAAATTTCCACTCAAATACACAAAATAGATTTGACTATAATCTGTAAAGCTACATAAAAAATGATTATCATGACCTTTGAACACCATGGGACTTTCACTTACCACGCTTTAATAACGAGTTGAGATTAAAATTAATAAATTATTAGAAGTAATATTAAAAAATATATAGTAATAGTAAAAGAGGAGAAACAGGTGAAATCACATATAAGACTCAATATGTTCTCTGCAAATTTTAGGGTTTTGATAATTATTATTATTATTATTTTTTTTTAATCAAACAATTTAAGATAGAAAGTTGAAATTTTGCACAAAGGTGAAGTTTGTGAATAAAAACATAAGTGCTAAATTTCAGCTCATTAGCTACAATCGCTCAAGAGCTACCAATATAAGATTTTTTCTGCATTTTTCATTCACTTCTGAATCAAGTAAGCCTAAAATTTTACTAGATTCTAGTTTAGGAAATTCTCAAATTTTGGCTAAAGAACGAACTTTTTACGATCTTCCGTTCTTGATTTATCATGGGTATTGGAATTCAAATAGATAGAAAAAGTATGATTAAAAATGATTTCTAAATACCTTTTAAGCATAAATAAAATTGAAAATTTTTAAAATGATTCAATACTCCGAACGCAGAGTTAATTATTTATTAAAAAGTATACTATAAATAATATTATAATAACATTTTGAAGGCATCAAAACTAAAATGTAATTTGAACCTGACACACTGGCTGGTGATTACTAAGGTTTTATGAAACACCTATAGAATGACTATGGAAGTACTTGTAATCAAAACTTTGATTCTAGTGTACCAAATATACACCCCGTTTAAGTCCCGCATACCTAGGAACCTTCGACATCAATCATGCAAGGTTTAACTTTGCTCTGACCTATAGAGGGTGAAACTTGTTAGTGTATCTTCTAGAAACCATTATCATTTAAAAAAGTCACTTGCTTATTGTAAGCACCAACGAGGGGCTTACATTGTACAGTAGTTCATTTTCTCTCTCCCCATATTTCCTCATTGTGATAAATCTTCCATTCTTCCATCTTACTATTCAAATTTTATGGATTGAAATCCATTCAGATCTAAACTAATTATATTCAAGAGGAATTAGTATCGTAATCACTTGACACCATTCTGATCATGCCTACTAATCCAGTAGTATAAGGCTAACTCCATGTGTCAATCTCCGACCCACAAACCACACCATCGACGCACACGAGAGAGACCTTGGTGACCAAAACTCTTCGATTTCTAAATATGTTTGTCATTTAATACTTCAACAGATTCAAATCAGTCCCTATTATTATTCCTGTTATTAATATAATATATTTTCAACTATTCTTTCTTAGTAAATATTTAAATGTAAAATTACATTAGAAGATCATTACAAGTGATGTAGTAATACATTAACATAACATTATTTTTATATACTTAGTACTTGAATTAACTTGCGTATGAATAAATAAAATACTTATTGACAGATAGCTATTTTATTGATATCTATAATTTCGCAATCATATTCTATTTGGTCTTAGGAATGGCATAACTAGAATTATTTCCTAGGATGGGCCCTGGAGCCCATCCTTTATGTTACATCGCTAAAAAATGAATTGTTCGAATTATTTTGGGGATTTCTTGAGTTCTAGTTACGCAAAAAAGTATTAGCAAGCTTTTTTTTTGTTCATTATAGAATTGTTCTCACACTTTTCCTTTATATATGCTTATACCTTTTACATATGCCTTTATATATATTGCAATAGATATTAGATTTTTTTCAAATTCAAGAGCAAAACGACAAAATTAAAAAAAAATGTATGCCTATTTACTCATTTTTTGCGATATTTTGATATCACGATAAAAACATAAATACATGCATAGTTTCTTTGATTGAAAATATTTTATTAAAAAAGTTTCTAAATTTAAGGTCAAAATTTCGAAGATTTTAGTAGAAATAATTTTATATTGCTTATCAGGGGGTGTTCATCCCCACCTGAGAACCAACATCCTTTCAGGTCAGTTGATCTAAACCCTGAGATAAAAATCTCTTCGACTTGAAATATAAATATAAGAAAAGCCAAAATTCTTCACTCCACTCAATTCAAGTGGAACAGCAAAAAATAAAGCTTAACTGAAAAAAGTTTTCGGCTGCGGACCATTCATTAATTTAATAAATCGAAAGAATTAAGTATCTTTTTGTGAAAATTAGATGGTAAATTTTTTCAAAAAATCAACTAGATGACTGAAACCAGAATAATATTATTAAGAAAGATTCTAAATTTAAGGTCAGAATTTCAAAAAGTTTAATAAAAATAATTTTATATTGTTTATCAGAGGGCGTTCATCCCCTCAGGAGTTGAACCTGAGAACCAACATGCTTTCCGAGCAATTGTTCTAACCCTTGAGATAAATCATCTAATTTTCAAAAAAAAGATACTTAATTCTTTCGATTTAAAAAATATTTTATAAAAAAAATTAAATATAAGTATTGTTCAATACAATTAAAAATATCATGAGAGTTAATTTTATGATTACACTTGCTAGAAAACTATAATATCATTTTTACTTTTTACTTGGTACCTACTACGTCAAGTAATCTACTATTATTTTTTGTTAGTAAAATACTTTTTTAAATGTTGTTCATTATGTAATTATTGTTATGTAAATTTGATTCATTTGGGCATAATAAAATAATTTTTCAGAAATACAAGGATGTATCATGGCTTAAGAAGCTGCACCTTTTCGGTGCGCTCCCTCTTGCATCGTTGTCTTTAAAAACCAAAAAAATTATCCTTAATCCTCACAAAGTGAAATTATGGGGAATAAAAACATCTTGTCAATAATGAAATAAATTGAAGGAGACAATAAAAGAGTGTGTCTTCTGCTGGAATTATAAATTTTTATTTATTTATAACGAGACTATAGTTTCGAGGGCTTTGCCCTCTTCATCAGTCTATTACAATGGATTCACAGGAATTAATTTATTGTCTCCTTCAATATATACAAATTCTGCTACTCTCGGCAAAAAACACTTTCAATTTAGTGATATAAATGAAAAAAATCATCCCTTTTTATTAGTTTCATTTCTCTGGAATGAGTTTAATAGAGTAGTTCATGTTTAATGTTTTTGCTTCTCATAGAAGCGGTTCTAGAGGTGTAATGTTTTTTTTCAACCAGCCGCGATATTTCTTGAAATATTTCTTCAGCACAAAAAGACACCAAAGAAATTTATATCTTTTTGCTCGAGATCAGAGATAGACCGGGCCGGAATTTGTTAATTATTTGAAACAGTATACTTTAATAAAGAAGAAAAAAAAATTCCAACGAAATCCGGATCTGTACATCATTCCAGGTAGATATTGTTAGATTCCATTTAATTTATTATTTTACTGTTTTACAATGATTATCTCATCAAACGATTACAAGCATTTCTTTCTAAGTTGTCAACAAAAGCAGACAACATTGAAGGATTTCCCAGGATATTATTAACAAGAGAAATCTTTTCAGAGCACCTAGCCGAGAGTGAGGATCGCTGGAAAAGAATATGCGCTTGTAAAAGTTTCCAAACAATTACTCATTCAAGAACAACCCCTTGCTATATTCAATAATGACCAGCACCTGCCTGTAGACACAATGGTATACACCCTGATACACCGGTTAGGCTTAGATTCTTGTAGCAACAAGTCTCAGGAGACTTTTAAAGTTCATAGCTCCATCTACCAATTTGAGTTGGATCAAGAATTGGATCTGCCGAAACGGTTATTTTTTCAAGAATGTCCCTTGTTTCTTAAAAAAGCTGTCAAGTGTGAGTGGGGATCAGTATTTTTTTATCTATCATTCAAAAAATTATTTTATATAGAAATCAAAATGATTTTCATCAAAAATACTCAAACTAAGCTAATTTAATGATTTTTTTTTACAATTTTTTTAAATCAAAGGGTTGCAAAGTAAGAGGGGGGCTAGTTTGCGAGCTATATTGTAGGTCAAGGCACGAGTCTGAAGTGTCAAAATAAAAATAAATAATCAGGCCAAGTCGGACAACCGAGGGTTCTGTAACTTGTAAGTCCCAAAATAGTTGAGATATCAAATTCGTTTTAAACTGACGTTGATAAGGAAAAATGGAATGAAAGAATTTCCGCAATTTTTCAAAATTTTAAGTTAAATAACTTCTGATAGAAATACTTCATCTCTATAATTTTTTTTGATCCCACTGGAAATTCGACCCTCCCCATAATAATCATTCGATTAAAATTTAAATACGAATTTTGTTTAAAATTAACATGTTTATAAGATTTTTAAATATCTATTCAACTGTACTTTACTCAATTGGGTTCCGGGATTTTTTTTCAGCATTTTAAGTTTGAGAAAATAAGAAAAAATGTCGATTGTTTTATGGAAAAGCTTGTTATAGCCAATGAACTGAAATATGACATTAAGTTTGTATTAATAAACTGCACGTATGTGTCAAGTTTCAATTTTCTAGATGAGATTGTACACAAGTAAAAAAATTCTAAAATCACCAAAATTTGCTTAGAGCTTATCAAGTTCCGAACATTTCTTACAATATGTTATATTGCTTGTTGAATCTTTGATGGCCAGGTTGAAAAAAATCAAGTATTATTTTGGGTTGTATCTCTTATGGTGAAATTGGAACGTTTTAACAAATTCTTTAATTATTCCTTGTGTAGTAAATCAGAATGAATTATCGAGTTCAATATTTGCAAGGACAGTAACGAGTCTTGGAAAAGTCTTAAATTTTACCTAGCTCCAATCCAATTGTTTTTTATAAGTATTCCCGATTGTTTGGATTCTATAAGTCATTCGATAAATATCCAAATAATTGTTTATCAAATTCCAAGGTTAATTCTTCTGTTATTAATTATTCGAATACACATACCTATCTAAAGCCCACATTGTTATCCTTTCGACATCATCTAAATATCTATTGTCCAAATGAATAGCACCTAATTCTTAATCTAATCCTTCCTACTAGGCTTGTGTGTTTTTGTCGTTTGTCCAATTTATGATAATATATAATATACATTCAAACAGAGAGATTTAAAGAAGATGTATTACGTTAAGTAACTGAAATCTCTTGAATTCTACATCATTAAAAAGAATTCGTTCCGATGAACTTCCCTTGGAATGATACAAAGCGGTTGACCAGGGCTCTATTCATTACCCGTTGAATTCAGTTCAAGGCTCTATTCTAATTTATACAATTCTTTATGCTTAAACTACTGGATACATAAACATGATTTGAGCTTAATCTGACGAGGGTTCAATCTACTTCCGTGTCTAAGCCTAGACATAATTTGTCTAAAAAAAGATGAAGCTAATCAGCGGTGTTCTATTGTTTATAACAAGAAGAGAATCAATTAAGCTGAACCTGACTGGAAATAAACGCCTATTTAACAAATAATGAATGTTAATTATTATGGATAATTGCAGAGAATGTTATTGTCTTAAATGTTTTAATGTAGTTATTAAAGAAGAAAAAAGACGGTAAAGTAATCATATTTACTTAAAACATTACAAGGAAGAAAAGAATTATATTTAAAAATCTCGGTATGCACTAAAAGCAGGCTGACTATGTGTGCGACAAAAAATATTATCTCACAAAGTTTCGAAGAACCATTCTTCTTTAAATAATGAAGCAAACCGAAAACTTTAATGTAGAATACAAAGAACCAACGAAGGAGTGGAAGTGATACGCTCTTGTAAAAAATATAGCTCAGATAATAAATTTGAAAAAAAAAGTGAAAAAAATTTAATACTTCTTTATATAAGAATTCAACAAATTCATTCCAAGCAACATTCATAATTCATTTGACGCCCTCAGTCTAATCTTTTGGAATGACTTTACAAGTATTTGAAAACGACTTAAAAAAACTACAAGTCAAAACCTTGTATATTTTGATTTAAATATTTCATGAAAAATGTCTAATCTAAGTGGTTTCTACTCATATACTAAAAGAATTAAAGCTTCAAAATTTACACAAAATACAAAAATTGATTTAGTGGTTGCATTAAGATTAAAGCCCAAAATATTTATACAGCCATTTAAAATTTCTCTGGTGATGATAGTGCGAAATTCTTTTATTCCTTCTTTCTTTGTCGGAAAAAACTAGAATTGGGTCAACTTCATACGATATAGTGGTAGCCTGATTGTCATTACTAGCATTACACGTTGCTGTTGTGATATTGTTTTCAATATCCTGTTAACGTAATAAATATATAAATATATAAGTAAAACATGTTGAAATCACCCTTAGGTTTTGGAAGCTAATCAATTTGTGGCGCGGTTAGTTCTTGCTTGGGTCTAAGTTGTTGAAATATTACAGCCGCCTCTAACTTAGTCTATTGCTATCGCCCCAGTAAAATCGATTGGTATTACCAAATGGAAAATCTATTTAAAGTCTCACTACTCGAATTTTGAATTCTAAACCTCAAAATAAAATATCGGTTTCTTATTATCTGTTTATGTTTATAAATTTGTTTTTCAGGTGGTGTTCTAGTTGTTGTTTGTTATTGTATTGTCAGCATTTTGATCAGTTGTAATTTCTTAATGTCAAAACACTTGTTTTACTAGGTATGATATCTCAACAACAGAAACTTTGTTTTGGCTGGGAGAAGCATCGCTTGTTAGCATCAGAGCTTCAGCAAGATAAATGTATAAAATCAGAAAAAAAATTGATTATGGGAAACAAATGAACGGAAATTTTTTACACATGTTTATGTATCTATTATAAGCTGCAATTTTGCGCCAAGCCATTTGATAACAAAATAATTGCCAAATAACTAAAATTTGCTGAAAAGATTGCATTTTCTTGATAAAGTTAAGTATAAATACAATATTGATAGTTAAGATCTTATAGAAAAGTCGTTAATACCTATAATAACAAAACACGAAATCAGATTTTAAGGTGAAATCTAACACATGTTTAGACATTGTTAGTTAATTGAAAACTAAGAATAGATTTTTCGATCTCCATTATTGAAATTAATACAACTTACGTATTGTATAAAAAACACAACATTTCAACCGGTTATCTACATATACAGTAGAATATAATATAATCTTTCGGTGGTGATTATTTAAAAATTTAACAATCTTTTAATAAAAAAAAATTAATAAAATTTTGAATATCAAAACGAGAGATTTTTAGTTTATATATATGTGTGTGTGTGTCATTCATGCATCCATTCTCCACCCATATCGCCGATAGATTTGTATTTTCAAAACGCCGCAGGGGTCTCCTTTTAAGAAACAGCCGCACCTTTCGAAAGCACTCCCGACGACTTTCACCGATCCAGAAGAAAAAAATAAAAACACCAAACCTTTTTTTAAATCTATACATAAATTAATATATAAAACGTTTCGGCCTTTTCTTATTGTCTGAAAAATATTACGAAAACGCGGCCAAGTGCGAGTGGGACTTGCTATAGAAAGTTCCATACTTGATAAATATTATACATGTATAATGTATAATGTATATATTATAATTGACTGAGAGATTCTTATTTATATGTAGTTTACGATGATTTTTTTAATGTTACTCTCTGCAAAATACCGATATAGGTACAATAATTATCATTACAAATAAAAACAGGTGAATTTTTTCAATTTTTAAAAATTTGGTCTCTTTCAAAATTAAAACATCACTAAAGAGTATCTTATTTCGTTACACTAGTAAGTTTAGGTAGATTAAGAATAATTTAAAGGCCGAATCAATGATCTTATTAAATATCTTTAATCCTCTTTAATAGATATATATGTTTTATGTTAGAAAGGATTTCCCTATCGAAAGTCAGAACTCACGACGTTTCGACAACTAGTTCTGGGGTCGTTTTTAAGTACTGAGGGCTTATAGAGGCTTTCGAATTCGAATCTGCCAACAACGTTCGATGTGTTTATCTCATTAAAAACGTGCAATATAGTTGGTTTCAGCCGAAACTTCTCTTCTGATAAAGTAATACATTATTTATATCTAAACTCTGAAATGTATGCATTAAAGTCACCCAGTTAATAATGTTTAACTCATAGTCCATAATGCTCTACTAAGTTCACCAATGATTAATTAATTTAAAATATGATTATAGGTAAAAAAAATTCTCATCTAGAATCTGAATTCCAAGGAAATTTAATTTATCCTAGAATCATCACTCAAGTACTTTAAATACTTTTGTCAATGTTTTGTATTTATTTATTCACTTGGCATATGTATTATGTTATTTAATATGTATTACCTATATGGGTAGTCACTGACAAGACGTCAATGGATTGTTAAAGACACAATGCATTTAAGCTATTATCAGATAAAATTCATTATTTATTTTAATAAATGTGAATTAAGTAGCCACTAATAATTAAAATAAATGACTTGACAATACGTAAATAGTAAGCTCAAGGATTTTTTTGTTTGTTCCAAAAATTATTCCGCATCCATAAGAAGATAAATCCCTCTAAATCTCTGATTCAGCAATTAATATTATACATTTCAAAATAAGTGATTAAATAACAGTTATAATTTATTCACTTAAGGCTTTTTCGTATTTAATTAAATTAAAATCCTTTTTTCATTTGTTTCGCCTTAATTATTGGGAAATTTTTTGGTTATTAGTTCTAAAATATATTTATTCACAACAAAATACCACCTTGAGCTGTAATTGGGAATTTTTTTTACTATTCAAAATGAAGAAAAATCTAAAATAATTTAAATTTAAATAGTGTGGGGATTACTAGGTTCTTCGATCCCTCAAGGTATCGATGTCGCTGCTGTACTAAATCAATCCAGTGAGGCGCTTTATTAGTATCAGTAATGCAAATTTGATGACCAGAGCGAGAGAAAGAGGAAACTGTGTATTACTGTCCGATTCATTTACTTTTGGCTCTAAATTATTGGATTATTAATTGAATAAATAAATATTATATTTCGAAATAATAAAATCCGCATTTAGAGGTTTTCTATTTTTTCTGTTTTTGTAATACCCACAGGTAAATGACGTAATTTTTATTCCAATAGAATGTGAGATAAGTTAACATTTACCAGTAAATCATGCTGATAAGGATTTGTGTTTGACTAAATTACAAATAATAATCTTCAAAGTTTATTTACTACTTATTCAAATTTTTATACGAATCTCAGTTAGATATTATTTTATATTATTACGGTTAATGGCCCTGGCATGTTGAGAGTACTGAATCAATTTGATTTAAGTAAAATGTAGCACAATTGGTTCCTAGTCGTGTTGCGTGCATCTCACTGAGATTGATTGAGGAGACCTAAAGAGCCTATGCTATTTATCGGGACAACATGGGATATAGTAAATTCAATTTCACTCGACTGAGTTATTTTATTATTCTAACTGAACTTGTCTATAATATATGACTTCCCCTTAAGTACTCTGCTATATTAAAATTTATTTTAAAATATGCTCGTCATTGATGTGATTTGAAAATAAATAAATAAATAATTAAAGCGAAAGAATATAGAGGCCCATCTTAAATTCGAGAAACTTTTCTTTTACAAAAGATTCAAAATATATGGGGTTACTGTCTCCCAAAAGTTAAACTAGTACCCTCAATAATATTAAAATTTAAAGTAAAAAATAAAATAATGCTAAGTGATATTAAATTTTATAAAAATAAAATAATTTACATTAAGGTTATTTCAAAACAGTTTTAAGCACTTTTTAACCATGTTGATGTTTGTCATCAGCAACATCAATTGTATCTAAAAGTGATAAGAGCCGCACTACACAAATTACTAATAAGAGCTCTTTCTAATTAAAAGTTCTACAAAAACTCAGTAGAGAAGGATTTGCGATTCTTAATTTTCTCAAGAACCAGTAATGACAGAACCAACCAGAATTTAATTAATATTATATATAAAAAATCAATTATTACGTTATTTTGCTGCTTTCAAATAATATCTAAAGTTTTATTTGTCTGTCCGATTCTTTATTCTTATCCTCCCATTTATTTAATAAAAATAAAATTTTAATATTTAATATTCAATATTAATTTATGAGATGTTGAATTTTTTAAAGCTACACAAATTATACATTCTTATTTAGATTCATATGTCAGAAATTTTCACGAATTTTATATTTTCTTGCCTTAAATTTGTTAAAATAATCATATAGCTAAATGAATAGATGAAGAAAATTCATTGAACTTGTAAATTTTTTCAATTAATTAATACAAATGATCAGTATTTATGGATCTATAAAATTTTTGAATTTTTTATTATATATTTATATAAGTATTTTATAGACTAATCAACAACCCACAGGGCACTGAATTGCTAATGGTGATTTGCTTATATGGTGATTTGTGGGAGAAATCTTCAACTGAATCATCTTGAAAAAGACAGACCTTGAAAATTTTCCTATTGATCCTTCTTGACCTTTACCCACGATAAATTTATTTATTTTTAACAATTTGAATATTTTTTCTAAACTGGATCACTATCAATTCATGATCATTTATTATAGATTTCGAATCAGATGAACGTTCCTATAAATTAATAAATTTAAATACATTTTGAAATTTTTATTAGAATTTTATAGCAATATTGGAAAAAATTGAGAAAAGTTTTTTTAAGGCTCGATATGCATGATCTCAGCAAATTTAATGATTTGGCAACATTATGACAGTTTTGAAAAATAAAGCTGTGAGTGATGGCTAAAAAGGGAAAGCTAATTAATTCAAAGTTGGGTGTCAAATTTCTGCTCATTAATCAAGAGCCTTGATTTTTTCTGACTTTCTGCATTTTTTTATCCTTAAACTTCCGAAGCCAGAAAGTTTAAAATCAGTACTTTGCAATAAAAATACAAGCATTTAACATCAGAACGCAATTTCTATAAGCTTCTATTCTTGTTTCATCATATTAACAGAGATTTTATTAAAAAAAATTAGAGGAAAATGTATAACTTTTTCAAGACTGGTACTCTCTCGCAAAATTTCGGTGATTTGACAATATTTTATCAGCAAATAGAGCTTGAATTAGAAATCTGAAACTTGGCGCAAAAGTGAGGATTATTGGTACACTGTTATGCCAAATTTCAGCTCAACTATTTTCCAAACCAATTATAATTCAATTATAATGTTAATTATATTCAAAGCTTAGTGGAATCCCCTATAACAATATTTTTAGTAAATTACTAGAATTGAATTTTGTTACGGATTAATTTTTTGGAGTTCGAAGTACAATTTCCTTATATTTATTTGAAATAACTCTAGTGTTCTATTAAATTTCTATCCTCTAGTGATGATTTAAATTTCAAATTGATATTTATACTATATATAGGCAGGGTCGTAGGTAAGGGGGTGGTTTTAGGGGTTCAACACCTCCCACCCCCCATATATGACGGTTAAATTTTTATTTTCATTTTCTTTTCGAACCACATCCTATTACTACATCGCTGTGTCTGAATTATATATATTATAAAAGCATTTTAATTTTGTTTTAACACACCTCCCCCATAAAAATCTATAGGTACTTATGCCACTGTATATAGGTATAGGTAATAGTTTCTTAAACATATCCATTTATGGTAGATATTTTCCCACAATTAAAAATCTACAAATGATTAAAATAATATAAAGACATTGCTGTAAATATGGACATTGGAAGGGAGTGTAGATTCAATGCCCAAATTATTGTAATAATAATATGTATGTTTAAATTTGGAAAATAGAGAATAAACTCATTTTGTTTAAAAAAAAAAAAAAAATCATTTCAAATTATTTTCTTTTGCAAATCAAGTATAAATTAATTTAAATTAATTATCACAACAAGATATTCCTTCACGCATTCTTTTTTAAGCAAAGTGTTCCTTAATCACCTTTGTAAAATGAAAAGCCAATAAACGTTACATTGAACTTGGATTTCATTCCTTTTGCAGTTGCATTTTAATGTCCAATTAAAACGAATATAGATTAACAAGAAATCGCTTCCTTATCCTGTCCTGTCCGTTTAGTTCAATCCAATCTGAAGTGGTTCTGCCACAAAATATTTCTAATTACTTATTAAAAAATTCAAAAACAAATTAGAATACTATATCTACGTATAGAGAAAAAATCCAAGCAATTTAATGAACCATTGAATTAGATAGGTATGCATCCTTTTTCTGCTTCAGATCCTAGGAACTCGTGTACTGATGGACCAAACGGGAATTTCAAGATTCAAGTACAATCAAAATAAAAACATGGAAATTACTCGGTACATTCCGCGAGCTAAGATTCGGACCGGGTTATTTGATTCACTCTCAAATTTTCAATTTTTTTTTCTTATTCGTGCTTAAAACTGACTGAAATGTGAAGAAAAATAATTTGCAATCATGATCTTTTTCTGCCTGTGTGAGGGTATGCTTTTTTGAATTATAATAAAGGGAATGATTTATGAATATAAAAGTAGGAAGTTCGTTCTGATGTTAAAATGTTCATATTTCGAAAACGAAGAACCAATTAGAATATAATTCCACAGTACACGACGTTTAATCTTCATTTTCATCAGTAGGTATATTATAATCAAATCAACATTATATCATATGATACACGTGATTGTGATTGATTAATATCAATATTTAAAATGTTACCTATATTTCTAAGAGATGTAAGTAGTTTTATTTATTTATAATTTCTTGCTTTTTCCTATATACCTACTAATTTTAATAATAAAATTAAAGTTGATTTATTATCATTGTTTTGTCTATTTATTATTTTTAATTGTATTATGGCTTCCACATAGTATTGATTTTTACTTATTTGTCACAGTGGATGCAATTATTGTACATTATGTACTATTTTTTTTAACTACTATGCTTAGAATCAGTATATGGTATCTTATATGTGATCCGAGACAATTTTTTCGTTCAAATGCAGCAGAAGTAACCCAAAAGCTTGGATACCAATGAATTAGATTATGTTCATTCTAGCTCCAGAACTTCCGGATGAAAAATCGAGAAATATAAAAAAAAGATCGAATGATTATATTGGAAGATAGTCCAGTTACAAATTTAGGTTAAATTAAGGATTTTTCAATTTTTTTATTAATGCAAATAAATGCAAGAAGAAGGTGCGCACCAAGAATATGTAGCTCCTAGAGGCCTTCAAAGACCATTTCATTACCGAAGAGAAGATGAGAAAGTGATCAAGCGAAGAGCGGAAATCACTTCGTATACCCGGGTCTTGAAGGATTGAAGAATGTAAGATTTGGGAAATAAAGAGTCAGGGAGAAGGTTTAAGTTCGTAAAAAAGTCATGAGATAAACATATTAGCGTAAGAGGTGGTTCGGCACTTCTCCAATTTAATCGTCAAAGATGTGTCGTGAATTACCAAAATTAAAAGGGAGTATAATAGGTACCTAGCCTTGAAAAAGTTTTCCCAATGAAGTATCGTATTGATTTTTTGGATGTTATTTCTATACGTATATATAGTAGACTAAACTTATCCGAAAATAGAGGGCTTCAAATCAAATACACTCATTCTTGTTATTCCACTTTTCTTTTCTTTTAAGACCAGGCATTGTGTAGAAGTTAGAATGTTAATTCAAATTTATATGTGATGCACGGAATATTGAGTTTTTTTATCATACTGCGGACGGTCCAATTAGAAATCGAAATTACGTATTCCCTGCGAATGATTTTTTCTGCTCCACTTTTCCAGAATTCTACAACCTTCACTTCTTCAAGGCTAACATTTTTTACGAAAAGGATGTAAAAAGGTGGAAAATTTATAAACCAAGATTGACTCTTAAATTTTAAGGGTTGGGCCGGAGTTGATTGAATTCGAAAAGCCGGTACTTACAATTATATGATATGGGGAAAGATGGTAAAAGAAATGAAAATTGTCAATAAAAGAAAAGGTGTTAAATCTTTAGAAATTATAACGATAATTAAATGAGTAATTATATTTTTTTGTAAATCTCGAATTCCGAAAACTTTCAATTATTTATGAATTTAGAATTTTACAACAATAGGTTTTAATTTACAAACAACGTTTCGATATTTCATCTAAAAATGTAGCGGCTACCATATACCGCATAAAGGTAATATAAAAATAATACCGACTTCAAAAAATTAAATGCAACAAATAAAATACACTAAAAGGTATAAAATAATTATTATCTTATTTAGTTACAACTAAACGACGAAATATTAACATGAAATTACTTTTTGAAGTCGGTGCCAAACATACCTTTAATGAATCGCACTCGACGGATCTTACTTATTAGTACGTTTGGAGGGTATGCTCGCTTATAGGTATAGTTTGTTTGGTACCGACATCAAAAAGTAATTTCATGTTAATATTTCGTCGTTTAGTTCTAACTAAATAAGATAATAATTATTTTATACCTTTTAGTGTATTTTATTTGTTGCATTTAATTTTTTGAAGTCGGTTTTAGTTTTTTCTTAAAAATTATTTTTATTTTTCTCTTTTTAGTGATGTTATTAATAGTGATCATATTATCCATCTCTAAGATACCCCCTTTCGAATAAAAAAAGAATCATCGAAATCGGTTCATAAACAAAGAATTAGGCCTAAACAAAACTAACAAAAAATGTCTAATACCTATGAAAAAAATGGGATCAATCGGAAGGTAGACTGAACCCAATACAATTTTTTTTTTCAAAATCGGTTCACAATTGGCGGAGATATGAGGTAACATAAGCACAAAAAAAAATATCAGTCGAATGAAGGACCTCCTCCCTTTTTTGAAGTCGGTTAAAAAGAAAAATTATTATTAGAGATTTCTATAGAAAATCAAGAGAAGTAGTCAATTGATTAATCTGAGGTGTTCACGATAATTTTTATTATGTCAGAAGTGTTATTTATATTCACCCCTTCAGAAATTCAACCCGAATAACACAAATGCAATTCGAGCACTTAAAATTTTCACTCAAATATACTCGTATCTAGACTTAATCATTTTAGATTCAATTTTGATAATTTTCGAGAACAATTTGTCAGTGAAACAGATAATTATTTTATTTTAAATAAACAAAAATAAAAAAATGATAAATAGCAAAAAATATAAATAAGTAACAAATTGTCAAAAGAAATAAATAATATAATAAATAAAAATCGATTTATACGCTAATTCTAGTTACATATTTATATGACAGTAGACTACTATATCGTTGATCAAATGACAACTACTGCAGCTTTCAACTAGCCACTTTGGTTGAATATATTATTTAAATTTAGATTAATCAACTAGAAATTAAATAAAAAGAATATTGATAATTAAATAAGCTATAATTTTTCATTTTCAATTTTTAATAGTTAGAAAGTGAAAAAATATGCCTATAAATATATTTCATCAAATCAATTTACTAAAAACAAATTACTTGCAACGATTGCATTTCGTTTTTATATTTATAGCATTTATTTAATTATATTACTTGATTTTATTTTTTTGTATATCAGGATAAGTGGAAATTAATGTTTTCGTAAAAAATTGATTAAAATGTGAATTGTGGAGGAAAAATATAAGGAAATAAAATATATACGATAACATTATATATTAATAGTAAAGTAATTTTAATAATTTAACTTTTATTATTATTATATTACTTAAGTCATAGTAATATTATGAACTGGTTATCTTAATAGAAAAAGCAATGCTTTGCTTGACGACATGGCAATATAATAAAATGGTGATTTTTCACTTTAAGGTGAGTGTGAGGATTTGATTTGGTGGACCCCTTAATAAATAAATAAATTTTCAAGGTTGGGCATTCAACACGATGGTTTATTTACAAGCCTTTCGGCTTTTCGAATTTCGCTTTCGAACTCATCCAGGGGAAAAGAAAAAAAATAGATTAAAATAAAGCCCGATGGTAAAAAGAGATTGGTCGGAATGAATCGGGAGAAATTAAATTGACTGAGAAATTGCAATTAAATCCGTATCAGGTACACCGAATACAAAAGCATTGTTTTCGGATTAAATATTTGGAATGCAATTAATAAAAGTAAGTGAATTTTATTGTTTGCAAAGGATCTGAATTATACATACATTTATCAACTTTATGTAAATTTAAAAGATTTTTTTTTCAAAAGGAATTAAAAAGGACTCTGTCATTTTTGAAAAATTTCAAAAATTCAAGAATAAAATAGTATTAATGATTTTTGCATTTTTGGAACTTGGGTCCGAATCCCAGAGATGCGTCAGCATTTCTGACATAGAAATATAGTAAACCTATCTATAACGAGTAACATCCTAGAAAATATCATTTTATTAAAACTTTGATGGCTGAATTGTTCTTTACAGCTTTTTGATAAAAACCACATTATGCATTATTAAAAATGTACAAACTAACAAATACGATACAATAAAAGTACAATGACGATTCGATTACTTCATCTGTGATCGTTTTCAAGTAAGTGTGGAGGGTCTCAGGCAGCTCTCATACTTAAAAACGATCAGAGATAAAATGTGAAGGTATATTTGTTATTTTATTAATAAATATATTTAATAAGTAGGTATACGTATAATGTGGTTTATAATAGATCGATAATCTTCGGAAATCTTCATTTAAGATTTTAATTTATATAGAGCAGTGAAAATTAAAAAATGTTCGTCTTCAGGGACGCGCCAAGTCAGTTTTGCTCCGTCGTGCGAAATACTGATTGGCGCCTTTATATCTAATGACCCTAATTACTGCGACAACAACATTTTTTTCGCCTTTTTTTTTTACCTGGTATTTTTCCAACGCGTCCCTGTCGCAGATACTACTGCTGACGATTGCTAGATTGTTACAGACAAACTGAGAGATGGACAAGCTTTTTTAGGGAACAGAGGGTAGGGGAAGCATCACAATTATGTTCAAACCTGTAGAAGCAAGCTCATTTCCCAGTAGCAGCCGTGCGGTCATGAAATAGCCACAGCTTGTATCATGGGAGCTCCTGTTAGTTAGACAACTTAATTGACATATCAGTAAAGGGTGTCTACCCTGTGAAAAAAGGCGCAAGTCATTTTCTTATTTTACTTTATCCAATGCGAAACAGATCAAGTATTGGATCGGTCTCGAGACTTCAAAGGGTCCTCAGATAAAGACAACGAAATCCATGATCTCAATCAAAGTTACAAATTGTAGTATTCATTTAGGTTGAATTTTAGCAGGTGACGGTTTTGACAAAAATTACATGGGGTTTCATCCATAATCTCCGATTTTAGTCTAAACGTCTATAAACAAGATTTCCTAAAAAATATTAGTCAAAAGATCTAGACAAAAAATTTCGACATTAAATTTTACAATTATTGAAAATAATCATTAAAATATTTAACTATTTTAGTTATAGTATTCTTTCTTTATTGGAACTTTGAAAATGTTTAGCCTCTGAATGAGTAATAAAAAGTACATATATGTATAAAGCAGGTTTCCCTATAAATGAATAGACCTATGTATTGTTCAATTTAGAATAAAACTCTAATAACATTTTAGATTCTAGAGAGAGATAACACGTAGTTATTATTCCCTTTTGGAAAGTTTCGTTGTTATTTTTTTGCAATTGGAATGAAATTGAAAGAAAGTATCTATTTCTTGGCATTCAATATCAAATTAAATCTCTCTGCATTAGAAAGGACTTACCAAAAAAAAAAAAAAAACATTTTTGAAATTACAAAAGCAATGATCTAGTTATGGTTACGTGACTATTGACTATTTATAAAAAATATCTAATAAAATATATCCACCGAAACATACTCCCGATTTTCACTTTTATAAACGTCTGAAATCTCGAATTTGTATTTGAGAATGTCAACATCTGTTTTATTACGGAAAGACATGAGGAAAAGAAGACAATTCGCAATTGGATATAAAGTTGCCTAATTTTACTTTTACACACCTATCATAGAGAGAACCAGCTGCGAAGCCCGATTTTGGTGGGCATTTTACTGGGGGGCTAATTTCAATTTTCTAATTTTAATAAATTTTATTTGTAATGAACTATTAGTGGGTTTTAAAATTAAAAAATCACGTCGGCGTGGTCTCGCAAGCTGATTATAATATTATGAGAATTATGGAAATCAAGCCTAAAATATTTCAGAATTTTACATTTTAAAATTACCCAAGTCCAATTTTAGGTGTGATTTCAACCAATATATAATCAGCATTAAATAATTGATTTATATTTTTGATTAAAATTTTAAAAAATTATTATTGGAAAATCAAATTAATAATTGTATTAAACTTGAACATTTTTATAGTTTATATATTTTTTTTTTAATATATAAAGTATTTAAAATTAACTTCTCCGTGAAGGAAAATTGAAAATAAGGCCTAGACAATATAGGAGGATCCCAAGACGAACTAAAACTACCTTGATAAAAAAATGAGCGATATCATGGGGTTAAAACCTACAAAAAGTCTTATAATCGTATTTATCGTAGCCTTGATAGGAAATCTACCTATCTCCACTTTTTGAGAAAATTGATGTTTCTAGCATTAGAAAAATATCTAAATCATCCTAGGATAAAAAATGTGTCATTGATAGCGGTTAGTTTTAAAACAAACAATAATAGAAATACTCCTATATCCGACTTAAACAAATGAAAAAAATAGTTTTTCTTTTCTCCTGAAAATTTTTTAAAAATGGAGATTGGCAGTTTTCTTATTAAGGCGAAGATATGTTATATGTGTATAGTTAACATAAAAAAAGTTATGTTTTATTAATTTTTATTATTTAAAAATGTCAGGATGTTCTTAAGTGAAAAAATTGCCTTTTTTCAGTGGTAAAATATGTAGAGTTGAAATGAATACCTTATTTGGGGATTTAGATTGTTTTTTAGGCAAAAATTGGGAAAATAGTAAAAAAAAGTTGAATTTCCACATACTAAAAAAGAGATTAGCTTCATATTAGGAGAAAAGTATTCTAAAACTTTCAAATTATACCATTATCCCTTTCTAATTTTGCTCAAAGTATATAAATAAACACACCTTGGAAAAAGTTAAACAAAAGATGACCTAAAAGAAAGGATATGTAATATAGTATGACGAACAAGAAAAAATACAAACAAAAAACATTTTTTAAAAGTCAAGGCTAAATCGAGCATCCTTAAAGAAAAATTCAAAGTTTATAAAATATGTAGAGTTATTTTAGCTTAAGTTACTAGTGTTTCTGATATCCGTCCTCATTGAAGAAAAATACAGTTTTGTAAAATGTACCATCGTTAATGATTTATATTTTAATAAAAAATTAAACAAATGAAAGCCTTTATTCATAAACCGCAATTTGTAAGGTGTCAATAGTGTAGGGCTCTAGACCTAATTATTTTACTGACCTAAATATGCTTTTTACTTGTTTCAAGTAAAAATATATTTTTTTGTTGTGTCACTAATGTTTGATAAGATAAGAATTTTCTAGTATGGAATTATCGAGCAAAGCGGGTAATTAATAACTTGGTAAATCAGCAGAGAAACTTGTAAAGAATTATTATTGGTAAGTTCTGTCTTAACTAACGATTCCCTATACCCTCAAGTAGGGTCATAGCCATGCAGGTGCTTGTCGAGATTAGCAAAGCTTATTTTATGAGAAATAATTTAAAGCCTGTCAGCTTGATGTAAATAAATATACATTTATACATACATAGAGGAGGGTTGCGGTAGGAATAACACTCTGATATATTATATAAATACTTGTTTATTGACTAGAAATAATACAGCAAAGGGTTGGAGTTGTTTGGATGTTCGCTCGTTCGTGTCGCGTTGCAGACTGCCCGTCTGTCCGCCCAGGCTTGTGTGCCGGTGGAGACATCTGGTGGCGTTAGTGTATGGGTGGCAAGTGCTGCCCACTACACCACCCCCTCCCCAGAGCGATGGTCCCGGATGAGGAGGGCGATGACGGTTTGCCGACTCCTAATAGACTTGGTAGTCCGGAAATTCTCTGGCTCGTACTCTTCTTCCTACACGTGTGAACGTCTCGGTCGATGTCGTGGCTGCGGGCAGTGGTGTTGACGGAGGGCTGGTTACCGGTGAAGGTGCGTTGTTCGGGGGAGGGGTGCTTTCCTGGGAGATGAAAGCTGGCTTCACCCTGTCTGCGGAGACTTTTATCGTTTGACCTCGTCTGTCGACGTCGAAAGTTTTATCATCCCGCGATACGACTCTATAGGGGCCGGTGTAAGGTGGCTCGAGTGCGCCTCGGAGGACGTCTTGTCTGATGAAGACGTGCGTTGAGTCTCTGAGAGCTTTGTGGATGAAGGTGCGGTCTTCACGGTGTTTCGTCCCTGGGACTGGACGGAGTCTGTTCATCCCCTCTCGTAGTTCCCGGATTAGGAGTTGATGTTCTGGTTGTCCCGAGGGGTCTGAAACAAAAAATTCACCCGGGACCCTCAGGGGCTCGCCGTAGACGAGCTCTGCGCTTGAAGCTTGTAGGTCTTCTTTGAATGCTGCCCTAATTCCCAAAAGTACGAGTGGCAGCGAGTCGGTCCACTTATTGCCGTGGCACATGAGAGAGGCCTTAAGTGTGCGATGGAAACGCTCAACGAGCCCGTTGGACGCTGGATGGTAGGCGGTTGTTCTGGCTCGTCGAAATCCGCAGAAATCTCCGAGTTTTCGGAAAAGGTCTGACTCGAACTGGCGGCCTTGGTCGGTGGTAATGGTTTCTGGGCAGCCAAATCGTGCAATCCATCCATTGAGGAGGGCTTTGGCCACGGTTTCCGCGGTGATGTCTTGTACAGGAAAGGCTTCGGGCCATCTCGTAAAGCGGTCGACTGCGGTCACGAGGTAGCTGAAGCCTGCGGAAGATGGCAGGGGACCGACGATGTCTATGTGGACGTGCTGAAATCTGGCGGCTGTCACTGGAAACTGTCCTACTGGCGTGACAGTGTGCCTGTTTACCTTGGCCGTCTGGCACTGGAGGCATGCGCGGGTCCATGTTCGGCAATCCTTCTTTATTCCAGGCCAGACGAATCGATAGGAGACGAGCTTCGTTGACGCTTTGATTCCTGGGTGGCTAAGGCTATGTAGCGTGTCGAAGACCCCTCGGCGGAAGGGTTCGGTTACGAACGGCCGTGGGCGGCCGGCAGACGTATCGCAGATGACTTCGACGTCCAGCCCTGGCATGGCCTTCTTTTCTAGGCGGAGGGCTGTGGCTTGGTTCTGCAGCTGGCGAAGCTCCTCGTCTTGGAGCTGAGAGCGGGCCAGTTCTGCGAAGTCGATTGGCTGCGTGATGGCCTCGATGCGGGAAAGAGTGTCTGCGACGATGTTGTCCCGCCCGGAAATGTGGCGAATATCAGTCGAAAACTGACCGATGTAGTCCAGGTGGTTGAACTGGCGCGGGGAGCACTGATCGGTTTTCAGCCTGAAGGCGAAGGTCAACGGCTTCTGATCGGTGAAGATAGTAAAATGTTTACCTTCTACCATGTGTCGAAAATGCTTGATTGATTCGTAGATGGCCAAGAGTTCGCGGTCGTAGGCGCTGTATTTTTGTTGTGTTGGGCTCATTTTCCTGGAAAAGAATGCCAAAGGTTGCCAGGCCCCCTGGCCCGCTGGTGAAGTACAGCTCCTATGGCTGTCGCTGAAGCGTCTGTTGACACCGATAGGTTGGCAGACTGTTCTGGGTGAGACAGTAGCGTTGCCCTTCCGAGGTTCGCCTTACACTCGTTGAAGGATCGTAGCAGCTCATCTGTCCAAGTGACCGGTGTGCTGGGTTTCATCTTGGGGCCTGAGAGGAGGGCGTGTAAGGGGGCCTGGGTGTCGGCGGCGCCGGGCAGAAAACGTCTGTAAAAATTTATCATGCCCAGGAAGCGTCTTAATTCCCTGATCGTTTTAGGGGGCGTCCAAGCCTGCAAGGTGGCTATCCGATCTTCTAGTGGGCGCGAGCCTTCTGCGGAGATGCGATAGCCTAGAAAGGTTACCTCGGGCGCTTCGAGGACGCACTTCGTAGGGTTGACAACGATGCCATATTCCGTCAGTCGCTGGAAGAGTTGGCGCAGGTGTTTTCTGTGTTCTTCTGGTGAAGTTGAAAATATTAGGATGTCGTCGAGGTAAGCAAAGCAGAATTCCAGCCCGCGGAGTGCCTCGTCTATGAAGCGTTGGAACGTCTGGGCGGCGTTTCTGAGGCCGAAACTCATAAATGGAAATTCGTAAAGGCCGAAGGGAGTTGTCAGAGCCGTTTTCGGAATGTCCTCGCGCCTGACTGGAATCTGATGATAGGCCCGGACTAAGTCGATTGTTGAGAAGACGGTGCATCCCGCGAGGTAGTGGGCGTAATCGAGGATGTGCCGCACTGGATAACGGTCGGGAATCGTCCGCGAATTAAGGGAGCGGTAATCTCCACAGGGCCTCCAGCCCTCTTTCTTCGGCACCATATGTAGGGGCGATGACCAGGGGCTATCAGAGGGCCGTGCAGTGCCGGCTCGAATCATCTCTTCAAACTCTTTTTTGGCTATCTTGAGGCGGTCGGGGGCCAGACGGCGGGGGCGGGCGTTTACTGGTTGCCCGGGCGTTGTTCGGATGTAGTGCTTTGTCCCGTGGCTCACCTGGCGGGGGGAGCCGGCTGGGCGCACGACGTCGGGGAATTCGCGGAATACGTCGTGTCCGGTGGGGTCTTCGAGAATCATCTTCACGCTCGGCGTCTGCGCGTCAGTTGGTTCGCATTTGGCTGAGAGTGCGGCCTTGTTGTCGATAATACGGCCGTGGCGGGGGTCTACTAAGAGGCCGTAGAATCCGAGAAAATCAATCCCGATGATGGCGCTCTCCACGTCGGCGATTACGAAGCGCCACTTGAGGATGCGCTCTAAGCCTATGTCGAGGGCCAGCGAGATCCATCCATAAGTGTGGATGGTTGTGCCGTTGGCCGCGATCAGGTCGTAGTCCACGCGTTTTCTTCGTCCTGGCAGCGCTTTCCGTGGATAAACGCATAGGTCGGAACCGGTGTCGACGAGAAATCGCACCTTGCTGTTTTTCTCGGTAATGTAGAGGCGGCTTCCTGATGATTTGCAGTCAGTCGCCGCTGCTACTGACCGCCTTTGTAGTTTCCCTGTGCCTTGAATGCACAGGGCTGTCTGCAATTGCGAGCGTTTTTGCCAAACTCGCGGTGGAACCAGCACACCTCAGGGTTGATATCTCTGCTGCGACGGTCGTCGGTTTTCCAGGTCCGCTGCTGGGCTGGCGCGCTTTTGTTTAAGTTATTTGAATTAATGGCGGCAACTTGCTGGGACAACTCCTCGATCTGCCGCTCGAGGGCGCTGCTGGTTGGCGTTGGTTGTTCGATGGCGTGGGCTGAGACTTCCGGAACGGCCTCAGCGATGGAGTCTGCTATTTCTGCTGTCTCCTTCCAGTTTAAGTCTGGGCGCGTTAATAACGCTGTCCGTATGGCCCTAGGCAATTGGCTAGACCAGAGACTCTTTAAAAGATCCTCCGGCCACGTGTCGGGGGCCAAGGCGAGCATGTGCTCGCGGAACTCGGAAGGTTTCCTGTCGCCGATCTCCTCTCCCGCCATTAGGCGGCGTCGTCTTTCTTCATTAGAAGGTGTTAATTTCTTTAGGAGCTCGTTTTTTAGTTCCTGGTACTGGTTGGTGGTCGGCGGATTCGATATGATTTCACATACCTTGATTGCCTGTTGTTGGTCCAGGCTGGCGACTACGTGATGGAACTTCGTTTCTTCTGTGGTCACTTTGGCGAGATTGAACTGGGCCTCCACATGTTTGAACCAAAGGTCAGGTCGTTCGGTCCAAAGTGCTGGTAATTTCGCTCCTATTCGGTTCACTTCCATGATGTGGATTTTTTTCTTTTGTCGTGGGTCACCAATATAGAGGAGGGTTGCGGTAGGAATAACACTCTGATATATTATATAAATACTTGTTTATTGACTAGAAATAATACAGCAAAGGGTTGGAGTTGTTTGGATGTTCGCTCGTTCGTGTCGCGTTGCAGACTGCTCGTCTGTCCGCCCAGGCTTGTGTGCCGGTGGAGACATCTGGTGGCGTTAGTGTAAGGGTGGCAAGTGCTGCCCACTACACATACATAGTTTTTTTACAAACATTAAATAAATTGCTACTTAAATTATTAGATTGTTTTATCAAGAACATTATGTATATATATATAACTAGATATAAATATTTTATGTAACCAAAAGGCAATATATATTATTTTTATAAAATATATGATGATTTATTTACATCTTGAAGGAGACATTCCTAAAGTCATTAAAAATTAAGACTGCTTTTTCAAAAATCAAATGAATTTCACTTCTTTTATTTAATCCAAGGGTAGATGTATGGCTTTAAGAGGAATAGATACATTGCGTTTCTATTGTATATTAGGGTTCTCAAGGTATCTTACTCAAGATGTTTCAATCAATTTCAGCGGGATGCAAGCAACACGACTGGAATGAGGATTGAAATTTAAAATGTCAACAGAATAGAGTGTCTTAGATCTGTGGGTTTCTAAACCTTATATTGATGACCCTCAAAAATAGTTTAAAAACCTTTACTTTTTACTGAAACTGTTATAAATAAAAAATATAATATATTTCGTTCATAATCAATAAATTTTTGGATCGAAAAAGTTCTTAAGATGTTGAGGATTCTCGGTTATTAAAAATAAAACATTCTTTATTTACCACCTTTCTATCCTTTATTAAATCAACTTCAGGACTATAAGTTATAACAGATATGAATATATGTAAAACACTGCCATTATAGCTAGCTTATAGTCACAATGATCTAATAAATAAATTTAAGCTCGAAATAAACAATTAAGGTGTTATTTTTGACCGTAAACGTGATACTTTCCCAACATTTTTATAATCACTGTTTTAAAATAAATCATATTAAATATTATGATAGAAAAAAAGTAGAAATTAGGGGGCCAAAATCATATATTTTCAATTAGTATTGAAAAAGTGTAAGTCTAATTGATCTTAGTGAAATTAAAACATCTCAAAAAATGTATTTCCGGAGAATTCGTTAAAATTTTTTGACTTATTTTATATTTTTGAAAGTAATAAATGTGACTAAATCAGATTTAATAACTTCCAGAAGAATATTAATCAATTTTGAAAAGGTCTAAGAGTTAAGAGAAATTAATACATATCTCCATCTAGTATAATAAATACATTTACTTAGGTCTTAGAGCTCTATGAAATATTAGAAAAATATTTCTCAAAGAGAAACAAAGAGGTTGTCCTCTGCTTGATGCAAATAAACATACACACATATATATATATCGAGATGATATATCTGTATATATATTATTTATTTGTTTGAGACTATAGTTTCGAAGACTTGGTCTTCATCATCAGTCTTTCTTCAATTATAAATGCTTTTCATGGAGTCAATATCATATGGATATTGACTCCATGAAAAACATTTATAATTGAAGAAAGACTGATGATGAAGACCAAGTCTTCGAAACTATAGTCTCAAAAAATAAATAATGTATATACAGATATATCATCTCGATATATATATGTGTGTATGTTTATTTGCATCAAGCAGAGGACAACCTCTTTGTTTCTCTTTGTGAATCAACAACTCTGCTACTCTCGGCAAAACAAAAACTTTTCAATTAAAAATATTTCTGATTCTTTTCAATATTTTAAAGAGCATGTTTTTTCACAGCTGATTTAATATCGTCATTATCATAGAGTATTCAGTCCTATGACTGTTTTGACCTAACAGCTCGCCAAGATTGTTTCCTATGCCAAATATTATCTCACTTCCTTAAAACTATATTGACATTTTTGAAATTTTATTTTTATATGGATGGAATTACTAAAGAAAAATTTCTTGAAAAAAAAGAGAAAAGAGACACTGTAGAAGAATCTGGAATAGAGTTGAGTGAAGTGATCTGATTGCGCCAAACCAGTCTTAGGACTGTATAATCGATGACAAAAGATTATAAGAAAAAAGTATTTTATCTAAGAAAAATTACTAATAATAATTTACAGTATAATATACGTGTCCTGATGATTATAGGATTAAGTTATCGAAACTAATAAATAAATAAAATATAAATACATTAGCTGCTCAATGAATCATTTCGTTATAAAAATCACAACCACTCTCCAAACTCACTATTAGTTAATTTATTTGTCATTTCGCCAGAAAATAAAAATAAACTTAAGTTTTAAGCGGTTATTATTATTATTATTATTATTAGGTATATTTAAAAATGACTACGTGGAAAATTTGGACTCAAGTATTAATCAAAGTCGGGTTTACAAGGAATTATGCTCGATGAATTAAGAAAATAGATTATAACCACAAAAACATTAATTTACTCTGAATAGAGTAAGTATAGAGTTTAAATACTTCCTCGAAAATTTTTATTTCTAATCCGATGAGTCGCTGTCTCCGAAACCGGAACTATGGGCGACATATGAAGAAAATAAGATTCTATAACCACAAACAAATTAAATCCAGATTCAGATTGAAGAAATTTACTCCGAATCTAGTAAATACTTCCTTGAAATCATATCTTTTAATCGGATGAGTCTCGGTATACCGCACTATTATTGGTATGAATAACACTCCCATGAGAGGCATGTGTCATCCAGTGTGATTAGAGATGACGCAAAGATTGAGCCAGGTCCTTGGCTTGTTTCGCGAGGTTTTTTAAGTGATTAGATCACGAAGGCCTGGCTGGCTGGCTAGTAAGGTCGACCATTACAAATCGGATATTTCATTACACCTATCTTTCGCTCTGTTTCACCTAAGATATATGGTAAATATAAATACAGTAGGATACCGAGAGTAGCAGAGTAGTTAATTTATAAGGAATACCTTTAAGAGTATATATTTTGATTAATGTACTTAAATAAATGCACATATACATTCCACAGCAAAAAACAGACGTTTAATCATTTTAATATAAAATTAATTTGATATCTTATTAAATGATCAATTCTTGTATAATTATTTAGATACTAGTCGGTATACCTATAGACAGAACCAATTTCCGGAAAATGGCTCTAACGATTTCGATGAAAATCACGGATTATGGGCGTTTTTGAATCGATAAATTGATATGTCAGGGTCTCATCTTTGGGTGACTTAAATTTGAATGATTTTTTATTAATTAAAATAATTATTCACAGGTGGGTGTGTCAATAAAAATTTATAATTACATTTTTTTAATTTCCTTTTATTATCTACTTAATTAGTTTTTAATTTTAAACCCCACTAATAGTTCATTACACATTGTATTATACAATATATTAAAATTAGGAAATTTAATTAATTATGAGTATTTTCTATTGATTTTTAAGTGTTAGAAGTCAAAACTGAATTGATGCAATGGCAGTCCAAGAATAAAGAAAACCACAAATTCCCCATCAAAGAATTTGAAATTCTATCGAATTTAGTTAAATAGCATGCAAAAGACCAATTATATACAATTCTAATTAATAGATTTTCATGTTAGTTTAGAATCATATGGTTGTATAATGTATATACAATAATTGGAAGAAAAAGTGAAAAATGTGCTAGAAAGTTGAAACGTGATACAGGAGTTAAGTTTATCAATACGTTTATAACTGTTGTGGTAAATTTCGGCTCACTAGCTACAATCAATCAAGAAATTCCCATATAAGGATCGATTTCTTTTCTAATTTTACGTATTTTCCAGACGAAGTTTTGAAGCTAGAAAGACCGATCAGTTCTTTGTTTTGGAAATTAAAACATTTTAGAGCCAAAACGAAGTTTATATGACCATCGGTTCTTGAGCTATCGTGGATATCAAAATCCAGACACCCAAAAAGAAAAAATAAGCGTTGAAAATAATTTTTCTCCAACTTTCAGATAGTTTTAAACACAATGAGCAAAAAACTTTTGACTGAATTCAATACTAGCGCTATAGGGCAAACAGAGCACTTCCTGTGTTCCCTCATCTATACATCTTTATATTTTATATACTAAACTTAGTACTTCAAATATTAATAAATTATTTTTCTATAGAAACTATTTCTATATGTAATATTTAATTTAACCTTTCACTATTAAGAAATACATGGAGATACAAGAGTGGAGAGAGAAAGGAATTCTAACAAAAAAAATAATAAATAATATCCGGCAAAATATATGAAAAGGTTATTCTCGCTAGTTGATTCAGAAATAATAATTATAATTAAAATTATTTAATAATTAAAAAAAATACGTGGGAAACTAACTGGTGGATTAAATCAAACAAGGAATTAAATAGTTTGGAGATTCGTTGGAAAATTTTTATAAATTAATCTTTTCTTCAAAAATTTTGAAAAGCTAAAAAAATACACGAAAATAAAGATTTAAAAATCAATCGACTTTAGAATTAATAAATCAAAATTTGATAAATATTGATCAAGCGGTCGGTATTTCAAGATAATCATTAACCCAAAAACCCAAAGTAATAGAAAAGATTTTGTCTTGCCGAGAGTAGCAGAGCTGTTGATTCATAAAGAGAAAACACTGAGGTTGTCCTCTGCTTGATGCTTGTTTACGACATATCACTATAAATTTGTAGATACATATGTATCTATATATAATTTCTTTGTTAGAGACTATAATTTCGGAGGTTCAACCTTTAGGTACCATGAGTTTTTTAATTATAAATATTTTACGTTTTTATATCTAATTGGGTATTTAAACCCATGAGAAATAACCGATAAAATATTGATAATTATAAAGACTGATGAAATTACAGTCTAGCAAATAAATTATCTCTACCTACTATTAATAAATATATGTATTATACATATAATATTCGTGAAAATTTTAAAATAAACAATCTAAAAATTCATAAAGCGTCTTTTTTGCTTGTCCTATTTTAAATTCTTAAAAGTGAATGGGGGAAGGCAATGGGAAACCACCCCTGTGAAAAAAATTTCCAGAAAAATAACAATGAAGACGGTACTCTCCACAGTAATCGCCTACGTTCGGAATCGAGTATGGCACTTGAAGAAGAAGAAGAATAGTAAGAGGGGGTCGTTAAAAAAATCAAGAAACTCTTGTAAGGGTCGATGGTCAAAGTATGGTGGCCGATGTTTAGAAGAAATACATCAAGGTTTTGGTTCAAAGTGATACAGGTTTGCAGGTGGAATCCTTTATGTTGACTTTTTTGTTTCCTCTTAACTAATTTGTTAGAGGAAAATTAGTAGGATAATTTCAAAGAAGTAGGTTGTGAGTTAAAGTCGTGTGACACACACACTTGTTTATTTTTTATCAATTCCGATTTACGACATATCAATCATAAAAAGAAGTAAATTTGTTTTTCCTATAGTCTTAGGGAAAATAAAATATATAAATATATTCATAAAATATTTCAAAATAATTAGAGCACACCATTTACCCTTGGCCGATAATTTAATTAATTCCGTCAAGCCTGTGGACGGGATATATAATTTTATTTATGATTTTTCCGGATGAGAGCAAGCTCAATTGGCGTATTAATTACATTAAACAATTGATTTAGAATTCTTATGTTCCTTCCAACACTGGAAGTGATTTATTATTTTTGTTTTGTTAAATGACAATTTTATTATATTAAAAATTTGTTTCTGATCTTAGACTCCTCTACCTAAGCTTACTTAATTTTAACCATTCAAAATATTCAGTGATTGATGGTTTGAAACATGAAAGTTGTTAATATAGACGGGGTTAGCAGAATCAATTTTATAAAATAAAATCAAAGAGTCCTCCGCGTAATCTAAAGATGTTGAATGTTGTAGATCATTTTAATTACATGTCAGAAGGGCTGTCATTCCCTCGGGAATCGAATCCAATTGCCAAAAAACTATGCTAGGAAACCTTCAAGACAAGCCCATTTGACAGATATAATCAGTCACTAAATTTTTGCCAAAGATCACCTTCATTGGTTAGAATTAATCTGATAAAACTTCAATAAATGGTATATCTAGTGATTTATTATTTCCTTGATATAAAAATGTAATTTTAACGTCTTAGTCTCCTCAGGCAAAAGGAAGAGGGTAGAATATATTAATAAGAAGGCCAAGTGCGAGCCAGACTTGCATACTGAAAGTGTCGTACTTTATCTTGCAAAATATGTGAGAGTGAATTCGTTCTTATTGATCGTCAATGAGAAAAGAATGAGAAATTTGTAGTATTTTTACATTATTTTAAGTTAAGCCACTTCTCAACACTGTGGAACTAGCATCACCTAAAAATGGCCAATTTGGAGCTCTTTCAAAGTGAATTAAATATAAAAAAATCAAATTCTACTCAAAGATACCTTTACTGGAATACTTTACGCAAGGTTAAAAAAATATTTTTTTATTTTCGACCCGATAAAAATATGACCTACCGAAAAATATATCTTTTAAAATTTTAACACAATTTTTTATGTCGGGGAAAATGAATACATTTAGCTACAATTCTCTGACAAACGGACAAATAGGCATTATATCCATACTGATAGCGTCCTTTTATACGATTGAATGAAAAAGAAAAGCAATTTTTCAAAATTTCTGAATTGATTTATGATTTATTTATCGATCATAGATATTGGCTAGTCAATAGAAGTAGAATTTAGTTCTCTATTAATTGATTTTTCTTTTTATTATAAAAAATATCTGTGGGGAATACATGATGACTAAACCTCTTTCGAATACACAGACACTCTTATGAAATATTCCTTGAAGTATTGTCATGCATTATAAATGCGAAAAAAAGTTGCTGAAATTTTTTAAATATATTTCAAAATTTCACTCAGTGGAATAATAAAAACATAAAACAAGTAGTATAAATTAATAAGGTATAAAAATAAGAAGCTCGGTAGGAATTTAATCGCGTTTGAAAACGCGACGATTCTCACGCTGTCATCGGAACAATCCTCTCTCTCCAGTCTTCATCTTTTTACTTTTTTATTCAAGACAATCTATCTCGCTCTTTCTCTGTCTCTAGTGAAGAAGATAAAGAAGAAGAAGAAGAAGAAAATCTCCTTCTGGGTTAATTAAAGGATCTCCGGTAGGGAGAATGAATTACGGAAGGGATTCCCTTTTGATTTCGATCAGTCTGACGATTGGTTGGATCTGGAGGCTGGGTTTTGCCGAAGAAACAAACACCTGTCAGGTGTGGATGTTTTTTTTTCGCTTTTGTGTGGGTTACTCAACCCAAAAGGGATCTAAAAAGATCCCTACGAGATTGAATTCAAAGGTCAGATTATTTGGACAACGAACTATTACGTTTTATTTTGGGTGTCCTTAGTTTATTTTAAAAATGGTATTCAGAGGTTTTCCCCTGCGATGGCAAGCGAAACATTTCGCCAATCGTCTAAGAGATTTTTAGATGAAGATAAATTTAGTTAGAATTTTTAATATTTCTAAGTATGGTAAAATAACGTAATGTCCAGTGTTGTTAAGTAGCTAGAATCAAATAAGTGAATACAGCATCTAAATATATTTTTAAATATCTAGTTATGTATTTAAAAATTTGGACAAATTTGTATCTGAATCTACCATAAGTTCAGCGCTATCTAACAACTCATAAATTGTTCTATTTTGTTCATTCTAATTGTTAAATTGAATCAAACCACAATCTCTGTATAAACTTTTGTTAAAAACAAATAAAATATTAAAAAAAAAGATACATCCAGTGATTAAATTTTTTTGATTTGTAATTTTTATTTGAACCTGATTATTTGTTTCGTCAGAGAGCGAGCGTCGTTTATCACATACCCGGATTTATTTCAGCTAAACTAGGGACCAATTTACATGTTGAAATATTTTATGTGAATAATTACAAAGAACGAAGCCAAGAATTTTCTAGAATGAATATATCTAACCCCAAAACATTTTCATAATTTAAGCATTTTGAATAAAATCTATTGTTAATGAAAAAAACTGTAGTTTTTTTGCAACTATTCATTATAAAGCCTGAATTTTTTGGACATAGTACATATGTGTCTTGTAGGTATATAGATATTTTGCAAAAAAATATATCTGTATCTATAACTAGATATTCTGGAGAATTTGAATCTGTATCTGTATAAAAATACAAATTTTTCAAGTGGATCTCTGAATCTGTATCTAGATGATTTTAAAAATGCATTTTTAACAATAATGGTGACTTGGTCATCCACTTAATTTTCCCATACTCCTGCCCTCTCATATTATGTTTATATTTGTAGGATTTTATTTTTATTATACAGAGAATAATCATCTAATTGTAATTGAGAGGAAAAATTGATGTTCTTACTTTGCTTTTTCAAAACATTTCAAAAAGAGTCAATACTATTAAAAGAAAAAAATATACCAATATATATATATAAAGTAAAAATTGCAATTAAGAGATTTTAATGTCAAACCTTAAGTATGTGTGTTTTTATTTCAATCAGCTCTTCATTTCAAAATAAAACAATTAGATAAAAAATTTCGTTTTGATATTCTTATTAGTATGTTACCTAGAGCGCCCATTAATTTGGAAAAGGACTGAGAACAAACTCACAAACATTTAACAAAATAATTAGTTTCTGTTGAAATTTCATTTTCGATGACCACTACTGAAGGCTTTTTTGTAAGCCTAAACATCGTTTATTTATTAAAATAGGTTTTTGAGATATTTTGAATACGCCAATGCTGATTCTATTGCTTCAAAGAGTTAATAGCTTCTCAGGTTAATAATTTTAGTCTTTAAAAAATGATTTCTAATTTTGTTTAGGACTCTATTTGACACAAGCCCCCCCCCCCTATGGCTGAGGACTTTTTTCCAGAACTGATTTGAATGAAGAAATGTTAAAGAGAGCCAGGTGCGTTTACATATTATTCTTAAGAAAAATTACGATTATTTTTAATAATGTATATTTAATATAAAAATATTGTAATAAAGGCAATTTTAAATTAGATTTTAGAGGATTTACTATATATGTAGAGCAGCTAGATAATTTCGAAGGGGTCCCGGGCCCCATGGTTCCTCCTTCCAAGAGAGAGTTTAAAGAAATGAAAGAGCAATCTGACACAAGAAAGAAGACAGACACAGCTTGGGGTCCCATGGTTGTCATTGATGGCTCATACATGTGTATTATGAGCCCCTGGGAAATTCGATTTCAAATTAATTAATATATTGAAGGAAAATGTTATTTTTCATCATGTTTTATCAATTTTATTTTCATTATAAAACAAATCAAATGTTTCTATATGAAGTAATGGAAAGGTTGTTTTAAAAAAATTTTGAATTTACATTTTTGTAAATTTTTACGTATCAAGATCCTAAAAAGTGTTTTTACAAAATGCCTGTGTGTTTATGTTTACATTTACGGCTAGGCCGCTAATAATTGTACCTTTTGAATTTTTTTTATTTTTTAATTTTTACAAAATTACTCAAAAATGGCTTCAACAATGTTGATAACAAAATTACTCAAAAATGACTCCAACAAGTTTGATAACAAATAATTTATATGAAGGGTATAAGTTCTACGAAAAGTCTTAATACGTAAAAATTATTTTTTTGAGATATGGAATTTCCTTAACACAATAAAACAAATGTTTTTCTACATGAAGTAATAGAAATCTTGTTTTCGAAAATGTACAGTTCAAGGTCTCTCAAGACCAAAAAAAGATATCTGTGTTTGTTGTGTACGTATCAACATTTTCGGCTAGACCGTTGAACCAATAATTATGAAATCTTGGGTTTAGAAATTTTGATTAAAATTTAAGTGAAGAGGATGAGATTTTAGATTAATATTTATTACGGTATCTTTTTGATTTTTTAAAAATTGCTCGAAAACAGATCGAATAGTTCTTTATAAAGAAAAAATTATGTGAGCATAGGACTACAAAATTAGTTAAATAGTGTAAAAGGATTTTTTTAAGATTTTAATTATTTTTAAGGATGTTTATTATATTTAATATAATATCAAGAAATCAGGATGATAAATGGTTTAAAAAGCATTTTTTTATTTTTATTTTTATTTTATTTAATCATTCAGGAGATTTAAGTTCATTTCGGTTATTAGCATATGTATTACAATTACATAAGCAACATATAAACATTAAATTAATTTAATTAATATAGGACAATTAAATATTCTTCAATAGGATTTCTTGTAAAAATACATTTGAGGGAAAGAAAAAAATATTTAAAATTATTAAATTGCAATATATATATAGTATATTAGTCTACCATTAGAAATTAGAACTTTTTAATTTTTTTACTTTACCATACAGGGTATGGTCAAGTATTGTAATCGTGCATGAAAAAAGTAGCTTTTTTTTTACTTCGTTTTTTCAAAATATCTCAAAAACTGCTGAAACTATTTTGATAAAAATGATTGAGCGAATCCATGGCGTTTTGGTCTACAAAAAAGCTCTAATAAGTGAACATCGAAAAAATTATATTTTACGAGATATTAATTATTTTGTCCAAATGTCATCAGTCCGTTAACAAATTTTGTGCACGAATTTTTGTTCTAACTCCAAAACTAGTGTGATGAAACGAAATTTCTTATATACTTTTGGTGCATTTAGATTAAGAGCTGAATAGATTTTGGTTTAAATCGAACCAAAAATTAAGGGGGGGGGGGGGGTTGAAAAATTAAAATTATAAAATTTTCAAACAAGAAAAAAAAATTAACCTATAATTTTTTTTCTGTGGCCAAAATTGGGGGGGAGGTTCAAAAAAATGGAACTATCAATTTAAGTATTTCGCATATACACCCTTAGGAAAATGACTCACTATTGTGAAATTGTGACAAAAAAAAATGGGGGAGGTTCAAAAATACTTTAAAAAAAAACTCGAACAAAGCTGAAATTTCTAAAAAAAAATACTCTAATAATTAAAAGGAGATATTATTAATTGCAAATGGGCCCAAAATTAAGAGCGGGGGAGCTCTTCCTGTATAATTATAAATTATTTGATTAAATATTAAATATAAGAGAGGGGCCAGGTGAATGATAAAGTAATGTGGATGGTCCCATCAGCTTATTTTTAATGATATTGATGTAGGAAACTGTATATAGAGATTTTCGATATATAGGGGTTCGACTAGATAGATCTCTCATCGTACGTAGTCAAATGTAGTTAGTAAAACAAGTATATTATATAGGTGGGAAGGACAAATTCATCCAGAGTCACTTTAAAAAAATGTGTCGATTCTTGGTACTCACTAATGGAAGGTTGCGTTGAATTGTCGATCAACTCGTTCCACTAAAAGAAATCAAAAACTTGCACTACGGGGAACAGCCAGGCACGTAATCTCCTTGACGGCTGCCAAGTCGTGACTGAGGAGCGGCCGGCGAAGCAAACCAAAGCCTACCTGCCCCTCCCTCGACTTTCCGCTTTCCTTGGACACCAGAGTCATCTCCCCACCTGTATGGTATACAGCATCCCAACAGCTCCAAGACAACGCCGAGATCAGCAAACGACCATCTTGATGCCTCTCTTCAACCCTTATCCTCAAGGGATTAGAGCAGCGGCGTCCAATCTAGGGTGCGTCCATTATGGGGTACGGGAAAAGTATTTAATTCATTTTTCAGGAAAAAGATACCTACAGTCGAACCCCCATATACAGGGTGTTCCACAGAACTCGTTCATAAAAAGTTTTCATGGAAGGAGTTGAGAGAAAATATTGAACTTTTATATGAAAGATATTAATTTGCCGATGGTAATAGATTCAAATTTACTAGAAAATCATAGATCAAAGATGGTGTCATCTATTAAATCCGATGGAGTGGAATATTTTTAATTATATGTCAGAGGGGTTGTTTTTCACCCCTCGGGAATCGAACCCGAGTGCCAGTAACAGCAATCCGGGCCACCTGGCTCACCTGCGGGATACGAACCTCTCTGACATTGCTCTTCGAATTTTGAATTTCTTCAAAATTCGAAACACTCAATCACCTTTATTTAAATTATATGGCATGGCTATATGTTTAAATTTAGAATCACTATTTCGCGAAATTTTACAAATTAAGATAACAATCTTTGAGTAAAATATTTTACGCGTTTGCATATGTCAGAGAGGTTCGTATCCCGCAGGTGAGCCAGGTGGCCCGGATTGCTGTTACTGGCACTCGGGTTCGATTCCTGAGGGGTGAAAAACAACCCCTCGGCATATAATTAAAAATATTCCACTCCATCGGATTTAATAGATGACACCATCTTTGATCTATGATTTTCTAGTAAATTTGAATCTATTACCATCGGCAAATTAATATCTTTCGTATTAAATTAGGAAAAGTCATTCCATTGCCCTTCGAATTTTGAAATTCTTCAAAAATTCGAAACACTCAATCACCTTTATTTAAATTATATGGCATGGCTATATGTTTAAATTTAGAATCACTATTTCGCGAAATTTTACAAATTAAGATAACAATCTTTGAGTAAAATATTTTACGCGTTTGCATATGTCAGAGAGGTTCGTATCCCGCAGGTGAGCCAGGTGGCCCGGATTGCTGTTACTGGCACTCGGGTTCGATTCCCGAGGGGGTGAAAACAACCCCTCTGACATATAATTAAAATATTCCACACATATTTATGTTTTGGAATATGCTCTTTTTAAATAAATTATTAACAACTTTTAGACACTTTCTGCTTTGCCGCACTCGCTATCAACTTTCTTATTTTCTATGGAACTCCCCAAATATTTTTGCATCATTAGATTAAGTTGAAGGAGACAATAAAGAGAGTGTCTCTGCTGGAATTATAAATAAATAAAATTTATAATTCCAGCAGAAGACACACTCTTTTATTGTCTCCTTCAATATATAAAAATTCTGCTACTCTCGGCAAAAAAAACTTTCAATTTAATTAGATTGAGTGTCAACCAAATAATTGGGGATATGGGATGCGAGACATTTAGAGAGGTCAAACAGCTGAGTGGAGACGGGTGGTTGCGTCAAACCAGTCTTAGGACTGTATACTCAATGATGATGGGATTACGTGTTAAAATCTAAATTGATTTTGTATAATGCACTTGATGTTTAAAATTTATAATTTCTGAGTTATTTGGGATAGTTTGTAAAATTTACCAATTTATAGTTCATTTTTAAAAAATTAATAATAATTAAAGTATTCTTTATAGAAATAATTTGATCAAATAGAACTCTTAATTAGACATTAAAGAATCTATAGTTTTTAAGGAATTTGCTGTTGGTACTTGGTGAAACATTTTTTAAATTATTGGGTAAAAAATACTTGGTAGGTTTCACATTAAGATATTAAAATAAAACGAATTTATTTTTGGAGAGACTTTAATCTCGATATATATATTTCAGGTAGCATAACCCATCTTCAGGAGCAACCTGAAATAAATTCGTTTTATTTTAATATCTTAATGTGAAACCTACCAAGTATTTTTTTATCCAATAAATTAAAGAATCTTACTTAATCATAAAAATTCAAATTTTATATCAGGATGACCATAATAATCGTTTTTAATATTCATTTTTTTTAAATGGGACATGGCATAAATTTTAGTATTTTTGAATTCTACATAAAAATCCAATAGAAGTTTATTAAACGTTCCATATACCTAAAATGAATAGTTTTTAAAATATTTTTTTAATATTTTAAAAACTATTCATTTTAGGTATAGGAAATATTTAATAAACTTCTATTGGATTTTTATGTAGAATTCAAAAATACTAAAATTTATGCCATTTTCTATTTGAAAAAATTGAGTATTAACATCTTTTTGATTTTCAGAAATAAACGATTATTATGGTCATCCTGGATATAAAATTTGAATTTTTATGATTAAGAAAGATTTTTTAATGTCTAATTAAGAGTTGTAATTAGTCAAATTAATTCTAGAAATAATAGTTTAATTATTATTAATTTTTAAAAATAAACAAAAATTATCTAAAATAACTAAAAAAATTATTATTTTTAAACATCAAGTGCATTATACAAAATCATCTTAGTTTTTAACACTTAATCTAATTAGACAAAAATATTTGGGGAGTTCCATTGAAATTAAGAAAGTTGATGGCGATTGCGGCAAAGCAGAAAGTGTCCAAAAGTTGTTAATAATTTATTTAAAAAGAGCATATTCCAAAACATAAATATGTCAAAGTTCAAAATTTTCTCTCAATTCCTTCCATAAAAACTTTTAATGAATGAGTTCTGTGGAACGCCCTGTATAAAAAATCTCTCTATATCGAAATTTTCAGAAACCTTAAATTTTTATTAGAAAATTGGAGGAAAAAGTGAAAGCTGTTTGCAATTTTGGTAAATTAATAATTTTAAATGATATTCAATATTTTCTTAGATAGAGTCAAAAAGCCCTTTTTAGAATAGTAGAAATTAATCTCTATTAGTTGGAAAGAGATCTGGACTTTAAATTACAAATTGGAGGAAAAGTATTTAATTCACTTTTCAGGAAAAAGATACCAACAGTCGAACTCCCATATATAAAAAATCTCTATATATCGAAATTTTCATTAGACTCGCACTTGGCTTTTTGTTTTATAAGTTTAAAGGAGTTTCTAAATTATTTTTCTGGCAAAAAATTTCAATTTCTAAAAAATGTAACTTAAAATTTTCATCTACTTTGCTCTTCAATTTTAATCGAATAAGATTTTGAAATTAAAAATCTTTAAAAAAGTCGATCTCTAGGATTTCTCTGAACTTGTACAGTTCATTTAAGGGGATCTCGTTATAACTAAGTCTGATTTAAAGACGAAAAATAATATTTGCTTTTTCCACAAAAAATTCATTAGCATCGACATGAAAACTCGTTTTACCTTCGAAATGATTGTTCTGAGAAAATTAATAATAAATTGCAGGAAAAGATCAACCTTTTACAAGTCTCGATACGCTGCGCTGTTCGTATAGTTTTGGTGAATTAATTTTTTAAGCCATTGCCTTTATAGAAGGATTTATAAATGACCACTTTTTCAATGTATTTTTTCAGCCTAACCCCTAGGGTTTATTCTTCTAAATTAAAATTTATTCAAAAAATAAAATATTTATTTTTGTATACAATATAAATGCTAATTCAAAACACATCTATCCAAATGTTTAATATTTTTACTTTAAAAACGGATTAAAATCTTAAAAAATCATTCAAAATTGATATTTTTTGAATAATTTTGTATCTTTTAACCAAAAGATCAAGAGATAGAAAGCTAAAAATCTAATCACTTCCCCGCATTGAAAATACAAACATTTTAGCACAAAAACAAACTTTCTTCGACTTTTCGTTCTTAAGTTATAGTTGGTATCTGAATCTAGACACAGAGAAAAAAAATTGTGGTTGAAAATGATTTTTTTCCACATTTAGACATTTTTCAGAGAAAAACAAAAGTGAAAATTTTTGAGTGAATTCATACTAGGCTCGAAAAACAGGCAGGCTTCGCCTGCATCCCGAGTAAAGTTCTTGTTTAATCTCTAATACGTATCTATAATTTAAGAGTTATAGCAGTTTAAATATTTCTCAAAGTAAAAATCTATCAAATAAAATTTTTAATTTAAAAAAGTCGATCACCCCGATTTCTCTGATAATTTACATTTCAATATAGGGAAAATTTTTATAACTAATTCTGCTATTCAAACCAAAAAATAATAGTTTTTCTACAAAGAATTATTAGGATCGACTTGAAAACCCATTCAATCTTTCAAATGATCTGAACATTTAATAATGATAAATTATCTTAAAGGTAATTTAATTCTTAATAATATTTTTATATAAAGTTTTCTAATTGAATCACACTAGAAGTGTTTATTTAAGAATTATTAAAATATGGTATTGAAAACAAAGCCACGAGTAGCATCTATGATATGAAAACCAAATTTATGGATAATATGGAGGGATAAAATAAAGAACATGACCTAAAAATGTAGTATAAAAGAGTAGAGAAAATTGTTCTAAGTTTTAATAAGATATTAGGATAGTTAAGATATACTATATATTGGTATATAATCCAAGGGGCGTAAGGTCATTTGAAATAGTCCGAAAACGCTTGTCGGATTCCTAAGAAGATGGTTCAGGACTGGATCCAGGTAGGAAATATAATGATCTTGGTTTTATTAAAAATACAGTGAAAAACCTACATAAGTCTATAGTATTTCCACTGGATAATTTAATCATAGCTCTCAGATCATTATTTTAACCACAAAAGTCTCAACATCAACAACCATACCACCGACAACAACAAAATTAACACCAACAACAAAGAAATTGTTTATTTGTTTACTTGCAGATTTACTTATAACTTTACTTTCAACGACGACAATACCATCAACAACAACAAAATTGCTTATATGTCTACTTCAATAGTCTCGATTGAAAAATCGTTTTCTAAGGTAAGTGTGACACAATTTAAAAATAAAATGATAAGATTTTAATAGTAAGTTTAAATGAATAAAATTTTATTGTTTAAAATAGACTATTCACCTTTTGATTCTTTCGATGAAAAGTAAGCCCATAGGAATTTTTGATGCAGCATTAAATTTATGTCGATGAATTAATTGGTCTCTTCGAAACACCAAATGATATAAGTAGTTAACCTTTGAAAGAATTAAATTATAATTAATCAATGAGTTTTGTCAAATACCAATAAATACTACTTCAAGTCCAAACAATTTCACCACCAAGAAAGCTAAGATGAAATTTTTACAAAATAATTACTCACTTATAAGAAGTTAATGAAAAAAGGGTGAGTAAAGAAAATATTTTGGAGAAACTTAGGGCCAGTTGTATTTCGGTTGGTAAACTCTTTATAAACGTTGACAAAGGGTAAATCCTTAGAATTCACCTTGTGTCCGAAGGTGAATTTTAAGGTTTTACCTTTTGTCAACGTTTAAAAAGAGTTTACCAGCCGACATACAACTGGTCCTTAGAGGAGCTGTGTAAACACCTTCAGCAAGCCAGGATGACAATCAAGAATCAAGATACCTAATCTAATTATTTTGTCCTGTTAAATTAGGGAAAGTATTAATACTAGTAATGGTATTTTTATATCTGTAATTAAATTAGTTCTTTAATTGACTTTATTATTTTTTTCTAATGTAATACCGATTGTTATTTGAACAAATGTAAATAAACTACGAAGAATTAGGCACAGTGAATTTTCCTTCTAGGTGGTAGAATTTTTTAGACAGGAAGTGTAAATACTAAAAAAACATTACCCTCCTCTTCTTTAGACGAGATCGCTGGCAGATTATGTAGAGTAGAAGTTTCAATAGAATCTTCTTGATGTTCGCCAATGGATATGATTCCAGGAAGATACAAGAAACGCGATCAATGAAGACAATGTAGATAACTTACAAATCTCAAAAATAAAAATATATTAGTAGGAACTTTCACTTACTACATACTCAATTAGCCAGCGAGTATGTAGTAAATGAAACTACAATAGCACAACAGTGTACTTAGTTTTTAATAGGTATAATATAATCTAGCTAAATAAATGCGTTTATGATAAAAATATGTACTCACTAAATTATAAAAAAATAAATAAATGTGTAGTTGGATGAGAGAGCACCAAAACAGTAACATCATAACAGCATGAAATAAAAGAGAATGATATTAAATAAAAAATGATGATTTATTTTAAAGATTTATCAAGTATCAAATAAGAATGCCTACCGTAGTACCGATTCGAGAAAGACCTGAAGAGAAGCCTCAGCCCCCACAAACCAACCATACTTTCTTCATCTAAAATATAAAAATAAATAAATTAAAAACTATTGCCTTATTCAAATTTGAAAGAAAAAAAGAAAATGAGAATTGACTAAATACTAACCGAAGAGTCCACTTGTTTGCGCCCGGATGGCTTGATGTTCTAACCTACACCCTAAATTTAAAATGGCACGGGTGTCCAACTATAATCTGGTCTTTATTCTTCAAGCTGGTCTTCTTTCTTGAGACGACCGCGAACGCGAACACGTAAAACAGGGCTCAGTATGGCCTAGAAATCCTAATCGAAATGGATTAATCACGGATTTAAGACCGAAAACGTGAACGTTCAGACGAAACGAGAAAACGCGCCCAAACCCGATAGTTTAGTTTTAGGTAGAAAGAAGAGGAAAACACATCACTCATTCAAGTTACCTAGGATAAGAATAAGATAAAGGATTTCTTATCAAAAAATACCAAATCCAAATCTCTCCTCCCACCTACGCACTCCACCTAATCTCGAAACGAACTAAGAAGAGGAGAGTTTGAATCGGTTGAAATTAGGATGGGAAACCGATTGAGCGGTTACATAATAGTCTGTTGAACTTTGCAATACAACGTAAGATTCAAGGATTAATGTGCCCCTGCTGAAAAAAAGAAACCCTATCGAGCGAACATAGCTAGCCCTACGGCACATCTCTCCAGGCGTCTCACTTGTACCAAGAGGAACACTCCATATTTCCTGTAACCATCGGTTCCAAGTGAGAGACTTTATGAAATAGTCTCTCGAAAAATTATAGAAAACACACATTCATTCAGATAGAGAATATAACCGACCTCTCAAGTATTGGTTGCATAGACAGCTGAGCCCTCTCGATAGCTGGAAATTAATAATAAGCCTGCCTATGTCCGGGCACCCCAAAAACCCGGCACATTCGCGTACCTATGGGGTTCTAGCAAATCCCTATGCCAGACTGAGATCTGAGTAGAACAATTGTCATTGCAACCTATACTTAAGTAAATCAGAAAATCCGTAATTAAGAATTAAAAGACCTAAACCCCACTTATAATTACACACATATCGTTGGCGAAGGCGCAGATATTCTTAAAAAAAAATTAAAATCGCCCCCTATCATTTAATTCCTCAACTAGGAGGATATATTCGCGGATTTTCAGTTTTATAAACTGGTCCTAACTAAAAAGGCATGTTTGTGGTTGGTTATACTAATGTTTAGTGAGTGTATGTGTTTGTCGTACATGAAAAGAAAACAGATAAACACTGCACACCAAAGAGAAAGAAAAGAAAGAAGATAGAAAGAAATCCCTTCCCTAGTAGGTAAAGAGTAGTTAATACGTTCTCTATACCTAGGAGACATACAATAATACTAAACACCGTTAGACCAACCACACACCTTTCTATTCTATTGATTCCTAATTTCTAAATAGTGAAAACCTTTTTGAAGCCTTCTTGATTATCATTTGGATAATCAAGAAGCGGAGACTGCGATGTCCCTCGGTGGTCGGGTAGGTATGGATGTGGACGGGTGGCTTCCTAAATGTGGAAAGAGACATTAGACATCCTAACACGATCCGAGAAGACATGAGATCGAGTTTAACTTACACCAATTTATAAAGCCACCCTGTCAACACATCCATTGCTCTGTTTCCCACATCCTTCCTTCCTTCCTGTCTTATGAGGTAGGCATGCCTGCATGCATGGGTCGCATGGGCATACGATTGGTATTCGAGGTCGTAAGGGTCACTGAAAATCCTATTCTAACTAATTTAACTAAAAAATATATCTATTATTTCCTTAATATTTTGTAAATTTATTAAATTTAATTTAAACTGTATATTGAAATGAATTAATTTTAGAATATAAAATGAAAATTTAAAAATAAAAATGAATTGAATTTCTTTAATTAAAATAGAAATTTATGTATTTTGATTTTTAAAAGAATTTATTAAAAATTTTACAAAATTACTATTCTATTTAAGGGGTAATAATGATGAGAACCTGTGTCTGAAAAAGAAAAGGGAACAGAAAAACATCCTATGTTCTAATAAGGCATTCTAATGCCTTTTTTCTGTTCGAACTAGCTAAGTCCCTACATATTAATATATTAATCAGAAAAAATATTTATAGTAATTGAAAATTTTGAAAAAAGAAACCGCTCGAACGACCTAAAGATAACTAATTTAATTGAATCTGCGCCCCGCTTTAATGAAATACATACATTCGTTGTAATATAACTTGATGAAATCGGACGACTCGATACTCGGGCAGGAAACTCTTGCCCGATGACCAATCTTCCACCATCCCTCATTTGGTCCAAAAGAAAGAAACAGCTTAGAGACGAAACACCTATTCGAAAAGGACCATCTTCCGCGAGTGAGTAGAACATCTACAAAATAGTAAAAATGGATTTTCAATTAAAAAAATTAAAAAATAATGGATATAATAATTAATTAGGAATAAAAAAATAATCTGATTTTAGATAATATAATTTATTATTTTAAAAAATTGAAAGAGGGTAATTGATACAAACAAATGTAAAGTGATTCACACACCATTATCTCCATATTTAATAATAAAATATAAAATTTTATTTTGAAATTTTTATTAGTTTTTGAGTTAGACTGTGCATTCGATTTCGCTGATAAACAACTAATAAACATTTAAAATAATTGAATTTGCCCCCTCATTAATGAGAACACATAGTACATACCATTCGTTGAAATATAGGTTGAAATCCAATAGTCGAATGCCCGTTGGCCAACGTCCATCAATCGCTCAATTAGTCCATGCAGAGGATTCAGCTTAGAGACGAAACATTTCTCCAGAAAGAACCAGATTCCACTGTCTCGTAGAACAGCTATAAAAATAAAAATAATTCATTAGACGCCTGAGTTTTTTCTTAAATTTAGTTAAAGAAATTTATTAAAAGAGATAATGTAAAAATCCTGAAATTGAACCATGGGACTTTTTCTTCAAGGGGAAAGATAAAAAATTTTGAAGAATAGTACACTTATAAGAAAAACATGATATAGGTATATATATTTTTTCGGGGTAGTTGAGATTTAAACTTTTAATTGTTATTATTTTTATTTTAATCAATCAGAATTTTACAAAACTAGTATTGGAATTTATGGTATCATATCCATGTGGTTTGCCCGTTTTTCCTAAATTGTTTACCTTACTCTATATGTAAGTGTAAATCTATTAAAATGTTATACATAAGTAACATATTTACAACGACTCTCACTCACACAATCACAAACTATCTCTTTGTTAAGGCAAATAATATATTTTACCAATAATTATTATTTGCAAAATTATTTACTGAGCATTAACAGACAGATCGGTGAGGCTTTAAATGTAAAATAAAATAATAATTTAAACTTTTACTAACCAAAAAATGCATTGATGAATTCGTTCTCTTTGTGGACATATTAATACTTCATTAAGTCGGATGTTTCTTATTTCTGAGTCGAGTAGAAAGTCGCCTTGGATTCCTTGATGGATATTTTTTAAGCCCACTTGAAATTTCTATAATAAAAAAAGAAATATATACATATAATTCATGATAAATTCAACTTTAAACCAATAAGGGAAGCAATGGCAGACATGGGGCATTGAATTAGAGAGAAGCGTCTTCGATGCATTGTTATCTATTTCAATTGTTATTCAAATTCAAAATTAAATATTAATATAGGAAAACATTTAAATTTAGCTAGTGACTAAACTATAATTTTTTCGAGGGAATAGGGGCTTAAGGAAATTATTTTATATATATATATACTAGATGCAAGGCCCGCCTTCGGCGGCCCTCTTGCTTGCCAGGGGGCACACGCCCTGGACCCCCAACCCACGAACCCCACCCTCATACCTCACCTGAACCCTCACTCCTCACTGCACCACCCCACCCTGTGTCCTCCACCCCGCCCCACATCACCACCCTGCACCCAGTTTTTTCATTTCTAGCCTTCAAGGGACCCACAGATTATGTATACAAAATTTGGTTAAATTGGCTCTAAGGGTAAGAATTTTCATTTTTTGACCCCCCCTCCCATTTTGGGTCGTTAGTTTTTTCATTTCTAGCCTTCTAGGGACCCACAGATTATGTATACAAAGTTTGGTCAAAGGGCAAGAATTTTCATATTTTGACCCCCCCCCTTTTTTGGGTGGTTTTTTGGGGGAATTTTTTTAAACAAAAGTTGTCAGAAATCACATCCCCTACAACTTTTCTCATAATAAAATTTGCCGTAGAGTTAATAGTTTAGGAGTTATTTGATAATTTTTATTCGTGCGCACCCCAAACCCCCTTCTGGGGTCAAAATATCAAAACGTTATATAGCTAAAAACCTAAGTTAGAAGACATCTGATGTGAATATGAAATTTCATAATAATCCCTTCAGCCGTTTTTACGTGAATCGTGAGCAACTTTTCGGAAACCACTGAAACAGACAGACATACATACAGACAGGAATTTTGTTGAGGGTGTTTTCGTTCATAACTTTGCTTGAAGCATGTGCAACCAAAATTTGGCGTGATTTGGAGCAATGTACAAACAAAACCTTAATTTTATATAAATATATAGATTTATATACTAATATGGAATTACAACTAGATTAATTACTGCTATATCTTAGCGTTAGTAAGTTATAGACTCCAAAATTATAATAGCTAAAAATCTGTAAAAATTCTAAGGGATTGTAAGGATAAAGTTTACAAAGTTTCAAATTTTTTGAACCATTACTTTGGCGGGAATAAAACATTGATAGTTCAATATGCCAAACACCCCAAGTTATTTTTAGATGGGAAACTTACATCGCTGTTTGGGAATGGTAAAAATTGAGATAGATACTTGAAACTTAGGGGATATTTTTTTTTTATTCATTTCGAACCATATGAGCCTCTGAAAGCATGAAAATTCGAAAATACCCAAAATAAGGGCCACCCTATTATATATGAAATTTTCAATCGTTTATAAATATTATATTTAGATCGAAAATATTTTGTTTTTGTAGAGAGAAGCAGAGTTGTTGATTCATAAAGAGAAATCAATGAAGTTGTCCTCTGCTTGATGCAAATAAATATATAGGTATATATATATATATATATATATATATATAATTTATTATTTGTTTGAGACTATAGTTTCGAAGGTTCATCATCAGTCTTTTTAATTAGAAATATTCCATCTGTTATTTCTCATGGAGTCGACTACCCGATTGGATATTGAAAATTTGTTTTGTTGTTATAGCAAGCTCTCGTTTATGTGGTTAGCTTTCTTTAACAGCAAAACGAATTTTCTATATCCAATCGGGTAGTGGACCTATGAGAAATAACAGATGAAATATGTCTTATTTCAAAGACTGATGATGAAGCTCATACCTTTGAAACTATCAACAAATAATATATACATATCTAGATATGGAATATATAGATATGGTAATGTACCATATATGTGTATGTTGATTTGAATCAAGCAGAGAAAAACCTCATTGATTTCTATTTATTATATTGAGATTTTTAACTAAGAAGGCTCTAACCCTAGCTCTCCGTAAAAGTTCACTTCTCCGATCATATGTAAAATTTAAAGAGAGCATACCGAGTCTTGGAGAAAGTTTTCGCTTTTTCGTTTATTTAATTTAATTTTGATATAAAAGACAAAATCTTCTATAATAGTGAAATAAATATTCTAAATACAAGGAAAACGTTTTCTTTTAAATATTTCTCAATTATTTAATATAATATTTTGTCTTTTTATTTAATTTATATTTGATTAAATTATATAACTAAGATTTCATAGAAAAAAATTTCGGCGAAAGCAATAATGATAAATGCTAAATGTAAATGTGCCAGATTTGCCCATTTGCCCATGCGCCCGAGAATCGGCTTCGGTGTGGAAATTACAATCGCAAGATTTAAAAATATTTTAAGGGCTTGCGTGTGTGAACAGGTTTGCAGAAAAAACAAGTTCGGACAGGCAAGAGAGTTAAAAAAGACTGAACGTGTGTTAGGCCCTGCAGACTAATAAGGAATAGGCAAATGACTTATTTAAAACACATGCAAATTAATATTAAAAATTATTAAGTTAATATGAAAATAAAGTAAAAAACTATGTCTAAAGCTGAGGATTGATTGAAAGGCAGCCCAGGAAATAAATAAAAAGATTAATTCCAATAAAAGGCTATTTATTGGAAAAATTTTCTTTTACAATTTTTTATATTTTTTTAAACCGACGATTCGGAAGATCTTCCCTCCTTTTTCAGGGTTTAAAAGGGTAAATGAAAGAGGAGACAAGAAGAAAAAATACTACATGCTTCCTTCATTGAATCTTTTAAACCCTGAGAAAAGATGAAGAAGGATCTTATATACCTACTATATTTATATATTTTGAGACAAAGAGAAGGGTGACGGTGAATTTAAATCAAAATATAAAAAATTTTTAGTTTAGAAAACGATTTATTCATTTATTTAAACGATTACGAATAAGAGATATTAAAGTGTTACATAGATTAATGAAAGAGGAGGCTAACCTTAGAATTTTCATCTTTCACGCCGATAAATTTTATAGAATTTCACTTCAAATGATTAACTAGTTATAAAAGTTCAAATATAACACTTTTAAAAAAATACCCATCCCAAATTTGAATTGAAAATTGGTGAAGATTGCGTTTAGACGGGGAGAGATGTTAATAGCTTCGGCACGGAGCCTAGACTGGCTCGCTCTCCGGCACGCGGGATTCGAATGCCCAATCAAAGGGGGTCTAGTAGGGGCTTAGTATTGGATAGATTGGAAACGAGTCTCGACTAGTAACTCTAGAATGGGGGGTCTGCAATGGGAAGAAGTTTTCAAAAAATTAAAATAATTGAATTAAAGATCCTAATTGAACCATAGGGGTTTTTCATGAAGAGCAAAGATAAAAAATTTTGAAGAATAAACTTATAGAAAATAAGCTGACGTGTTCTGATGTGGCCATCCACTTGACTTTACCATACAACCTGGCCCTTCACTTATATTTAATATTTAATAAAATTATTTATAATCATGTATGGGAGGGGGTTAGTTTTTGCATTTTTAGACTCCTGGGCTCCCACTGATTATGTATACAAAATATGGTTGAGTTTGGTAAATGGCCAAGATTTTTATTTTTTGACCCCCCCCCCATTTTGGGGCCTTAGTTTTTGCATTTTTAGACTTCTGGGGTCCCACTGATTATGTATACAAAATTTGGTTGAGTTTGCTCAAATAGCCTAGATTTTTAATTTTTAACCCCCCCTCCACCCCCCTTAATTTTGAGTCGATATGCACCAAAATCTAATCAGCTCTTAATCTCAATGGACCAAAACTACCTGTGAAATTTGGTTTTGATATTCACACTAGTTTTTGAGCTAGTGAGTCCGCCAAAATTTGGTAAAGCACAGACTAACGGACAACCAAACCAGACTAACAGACATTTTGACAAAACAATTACTATCTCAAAAAATATAATTTTTTCGATGTTCACTTATTAGGGCTTTTTTGTAGACCGAAATGCCATGGTTTCGCTCAATTTTTTTTAATCAAAATAGTTTCAGCCGTTTTTGAGATATTGCGAAAAAAAGAAGGAAAAAGCCACTTTTTTCATGCACGATTACAATACTTGACCATACCCTGTATGGTAAAGTAAAAACATGATAAGTATATATATATTAGGGTGGTCCTTATTTTGGGTATTTTCGAATTTTTACGCTGACAGAGGCGCATTTGGTTCGAAATAAATAAAAAAATATCCCCCAAGTTTCAAGCCCCTATCTCAATACCTGTGCCTCAGAGCGATGTAAGATTCCCATCTAAATAACATGAGGTTTTTGCCATTGAACGATCAATTTTTTATTCAGGCCAAAGCAATGGTTTAAAAATTTGAAACTCTGTAGATTTTATCCTTATAATAGTAGCTACCTTTCAGAATTTTTACAGATTAGTAGCTATTATAATTTTAGAGTCTATAACTTACTAACACTAAGATATGGGAGTATTTTATCTAGCTGTAACTACAAAATTATAATAACTAAAAATCTGAAAAAACTCTAAAGGATACTATTATAAGGGTAAAGTTTACAGAGATTCAAATTTTTTGAAATACTACTTTGGCCGGAATAAAAAAATTGATCGTTCAATGCCAAAACCCCATGTTATTTAGATTGGAAACTTGCATCACTCTGAGGCACAGAGTTAAAATTGAAATAGGGACTTGAAACTTGGAAGATATTTTTTTATTTATTTCGAACCATATGAGCCTCTGTCAGCGTAAAAATTCGAAAATACGCAAAATAAGGACCACCCTAATATATATATATATATATTTATTTTTGACCAAGATGAGAACAATCGAACAAAACATTTTTTCGAGGTAGTTGAGATTTAAACTTTTTATTTTATTATTGTTATTTTAATAAATCAGAATTTTACAAAACTAGTTATTGGAATAATGAAATTTATGGTGTCATGTCAATGTGGTTTGTTCCGTTTTCCTAAATTATTTAGCATACGCTTAATATGTAAGTGTAATTCCATTGAAATTTTATATAGAAAAGAAAAATTTTATTGATTGTTTATATAAATGAAAGAAATAGAAATCTTTTATAAAAAAAACAATCCAAAATACGTTTATTCAAAAGCCAAACGTTTCGGGAGAATTTCTCCCTTTTTCAATGGTCAATTTTCAAAAAAAGAAAAAAGTTACTTTCTCTAGAATTTAAAAAGCAACACTAAGATAATAAATATTTTTATAAATAGACAATTGTACAGATTGTCTTGGGGACCAGATTACCTTTAAATAAAAATATTAATATTTATCAAAAAATTTATTTTTCTCTAAAATTTTTTTATAAACATTCGAAAAACAATCCCAAATGTTTGGCTTTTGAATAAACCTATTTTGGATTGTTTTTTTATAAATGATTTGGATTTCTTCCATTAAAATTTTATATACCTATATGTAACATTATGCACAACGACTCTCACATACACAATCACAAATTATCTCTTTGTTAAGGCGAATAATATATTTTACAAATCATTATTATTTGCAAAATTATTTACTGAGCATTAACAGACAGACCGTTGAAGCATTAAATGTAAAATAAAATAATAATTTAAACTTTTACTGACCAAAAGATGCATTGATGAATTCGTTCTTTTTGGAAATATTAAGACTGATTTTTTCTTATTTCTGCGTCGAGTAGAAAGTCGGTTTGGATACCTTGATGGATATTTTTTAAGCGCACTTGAAATTTCTATATTAAATGAAGAAATATATATGATAAATTGAACTTTAAGCGAATAAGAGAAGCAATGGCAGACATGGCAGCGTTGAATTAGAGAGAGACGACTTCGATGCATTGTTATCGATTTCAATTATTATTCAAATTCAAATTTAAATATTAATATTATAGTAAAACATTTAAATTTAGCTAGTGACTAAACTATCATTTTTCGGGGGAATAGGGCATTTAGGAGATTATTTTACAAATAGGTATTAAATTTATATAGTTATATACCTTTTATATAATTTATATATATATACTAGCTGCAAGGCCCGCCTTTGGTGGGCCTCTTGCTAGCCAAGGGGAATCCCCCCTGGACCCTCCGTCACTTGAACACTCCCTCTCTACCATCTCCAACCACTCCCCAACACCGCAACTTCTCTGCCTCTGATCACCCTACACACCAGTAAACCTATACCCTGGACGCCCCATCCCTGGACCCCGCACCTCCTATATGGTATTATATATAGGTACAGACACAGGCACAAATGGCCTTTAATAGTCCCTGGACCCCCCTTGAGTCCCGATCCATGGAGCCCACAGCCCCTGGACTTCCACGTTTCCCCTGGACCCCACCCCCACTCCCTGAGGGACAGACATACAAACATAGGTACAGAGACAGGCATAAATGCCCTTTCCTGGATCACAACCCCAACCCCAACCCCTGACTCCATACGCCTGGACGGCCACCCCCAAGCCCACAAACATAGGTACAGAGACAGGCACAAATACCCTTTCCTGGACCCCAACCTCAAACCCTGGACCCCACCCCCACGCTCTGGAACCCAGCTTTCCCCTGGACTCCCACCCCTATCCTCTAGGGGGACATAGGTAGGTAGTTACAGAGGCAGGCACAAATGCCCGTTAGTAGTATGTGATATACTAATATGTATATATTATATACCTCCTTTACCTCCACCTCGCTTGAAATTGTGAAAAATATAAACTTATTTGATTTTTATCATTGTATAACTCAAGATTGAGAAAATTAAAAAAAATCAATATAACTTTTATTTTTAAAAAATTTGTTGCGAGCGGCTAAAATCTGGACTTAAACCAAATATATTAATTATTTGTATTAAACTAAGTGAGTTATATAATAAATAATTTATATAGAAAATCAGTCATGCAAATCTGTAGGTGTTGTGTAGCGGCATGCGCGTAGTTAAGGGGAGGTGGGGGTTGGAAGAGGGGGGGCGCACTACAACCCCCTATAGAAAAATCGAGTCAATATCTCACTAACTATTTATGCTACGAGATTAATTTTATTCTTAAAATACAATACAGATTGAAAAATGTAGATCTCAAAAAAATTATCTTCCCATATAGCCCAGTAAATAGGGGGTTTCAGCTTTTACTAATTGCGGGAAAAGATTTTTTTTGAGTCGTTTGGTATGGTGTAGGTATGCCAAATCTAAGCCTGAGGGGACAACTTTTGGCTGCCGCAAAACCTCAAAATTTTCGGACTTTTTCCAGTTTTTCGCTTATAACTCGAAAACAGTTCATATTTTATAAATAACCGTTCTATAATAAATTAAAGAGGACAAATTTTTGCGTTGATTAAAAAAATGCAAAATTGGTGTAGTAGTTCGATTTTTAATGGGGATTCAAAAAACAGCCCCCAAGATCACTTTTGAATATCCCTAAAACTAGCACTTTTTTCGATTTTTTCCCATTTTGACCATGAAGGAGCACATTTTCAACAAAGAAGCCTCTATACATTTTAAAACTAGATTAAATTTGCTACAATGTAAACATAGTTTCATATTAATTGGATAATGGTAACCCGTGTCGCAATGAGGTTGAAATTTTGAAAAAATGCAATTTTTTGCAAAAAGTCTCAGTTTTTCCTTCATAAAATTAAAAGCACTCATCCTAGAAACTTGATTTCTATCTCATCCTCTATAAAATTTTATTACCTTGAACGTTTACTTGGACCACTTTTTTGTTAAAACACTTTGATTTATAGATATCCTACATTTTCCGGACAGGATATGATCCGAATCCTCATGCGTCATGGAAAATGCTGGATATCTATAAATCTAAGAGTTTTATCAAAAAGTGGTCCAAGTACGTGTTCAAGTCAATAAGATTTCCTACAGAATGAGATAAAAATCAAGTTCCTAGGATCAGTAATTTTCATTTTATGAAGGAAAAACTGCGAGTTTTTGCAAAAAATTGCAGTTTTTCTCAACAAAAATTTGGTTGGGCGGTCGCCACACCTCGCTCAACCCTGGCACCGCCACTGCTGGTGCCCCCCTTAGGAAAAATTCCATAACTACGTCAATGTGTAGCGGGAGGTTTTCAAAAATTGATTTTGGGTTGGGATAGGGCAAGAAACATATCAAGTTAGAAAAAAAAACTCAGTAAAATATATTATATATTTAAGTAGTTAATAAGTTCTTAAACTACTAACAAGTTTCTATTATGTATTAGAAATAATAAATTAAAAGAGTTGACCAGTTTTGTATATAAACATATTTTAAACAAATAAAAGTTAGTATTGATTTGAAAATATTTTCTTGCAGACTAGAAGAGATAATAATTTTTAACAAGAAATCAATGAGACTGTCCTATGCTTATTATAAATAAAGATATATACGAGTATATATATATATAAATATAGCAAAAATAACTAACATTGCTAATTTTGATTTTATTAAGAACAAGTTCTGTATCTTTAATTATTAGAGGACATCCTTATTAATATTTTCTTAAAATGTTTGAGCCTCTGAGATGCTTTAGTTCTAAAAGTAATTATTCTATTGAGATAATACTTTATTGGCGAATTCTGAAAAGCCTTCAGAATGATAGAAATTCCTTTTGTAACAGCAAGTTTAAATTTTGTTTATGATATTGATTAAGAAAATTTCATAATATAATTATGATCTCATGATGAAATGCTCCTCCTAGGATATATTTTGTTTATTTAATGAAAATTGCAGGGAGGGGCAACTGCCCCTAAGGCTTGCGTCCGCTGAATGGGAAATGTCTTAAAGGTTTAAGGGATATCAATTAAAAAATACAGAAATAATAATATAAGGAATTGTGAAGGGTAAATAAAAATTAAAATAGGCAAATTTGTAATAATTAAAAATTATTATTTATTTATGAAAATTTGAATTTTTTGAAACATTTTGAGCTGATATACGGGCGGCGGGGATATGGAATAATATAAGGAGTCATGAATATGATGGGTAATTTTATGGAGAGTAAAAATACTTTTTAAAACTAAATTGATCAGTTTTTTGTTCCAATCAAGATCAATCAAATTATACATGGCCAGTTATAGCTCTAGAAATTCCAAAAAAGAATAAATATTTGTGATAAATTCATTATTGATGTAAATTAAGTGGGCGAAACATTTTATAAAAGGAATATATATAAAACAAATATATTTTTAACGAGAATTAATAATAAAAAATTACCATCCACGATAGGCAATTAGGCAATACCGGTCTACGGGCGACATCCTAGCATATGTAACTCATATCTAGAATAAAGCCATCGAGGCCGGTAATGAGTACTTTCGCGGTAGCTTTAGACATTTCAAAGCCTTTGATATGGTCTGGCATAAAAATCTTCTTGCCAAATTGGCCTCCTATGGTCTTATGCCGAGGCTCTGCAATTGGTTGAAAGTGTTCTCTCAAACCGTAGTATTGAGGTTGTGATTGATGGAATATCGTCCTCTTATATACTATACATCATTAGTAGCATTAAAAAAAAAATTACATATAGGTTAATTATAAAAATAAAGCGGTAAATAGATGAAACTATCAATTTCTAGTAAATAAAACAATGAGATAAATATTATTACTGAAATAACAAGAAACGCTATTTATATTTCAAGAAATTATCAATTTCACATCTATATAAAATATTTTATTTTTTTCTCTGTGAAAATAACTAGTGAATTTCATTTTTAAAAATGAAATTAATTTTAAAACTTCACTCAAAAATAGATATTATTGTTAATAATATTAATTGATTTTAAGGCAGGAAAATAGTAGTATTTAAATTTACAAATATACAAAATGTTATATTTTATAATGAAGAATTAATAAATGTATAGTTTTATATATCCATAATAATATATTATAGATAATGTTCATCATTATAATATAAAATTATATATTTATATTGATGTCTAAAGCGATTTCGACTTAATACATTCACAGTACTGAGTACTGAGCTGAGCATGCGTTCTTTGAGATTTCTCTGCAGAAATTTCAAAAACGCATGCTCAATACCCAGGAGTGCGTAGCTAGTGCAGTCGAATACGCCAAAATATATACCTATAATTATTATGGATATATAAAGCTAAACATTTATTGCATCATCATTATAAAATATAACATTTTGTATATTAATACATTTTTAAATAATATTATTTTCCTGCCTTTAAATCAATTAATATTAATTATAATAATATGTATTTTTGAGTGAAGTTTTTAAAAATTAATATTATTTTTAAGAATATTTATTTATTAATTATTATATACAAGAAAAAATAAATATTTTATAAGGATAAGAAATTAATTTTTTTTTTAAATATGAATATCGTTTTTGAAAAGAAATTAATTTTAAAAATTTTCCTCAAAAATATGTATTATTATTATTAACTAATTTATAAGCAAAAAAATAGTATATATATTTTCATTTTTATATATGTATATATATACAGATATTGTATTTTATTATAATAATCATACAATATTTGATTATTTATATATCCAAGCTAATTATAATTATATAATATTTTTTTTCGATAGCGTTTTCACCTGCCCCTTAAATTTACAATTTCTTATTTTATCTATAATAATGATACTGGTATGTTTTTGAACGTTGCTTGTGTTAAAAGCAAAGCATTTATTATTGTTGGAATATCTTGTATTTTGTTTTATAGGCTATAAATAATTAAAAGAGGTGATCATCACCCTAATTTTTAGTAAATTCGTTTAATGATCTATATAATATCGGATATCAAAAAAAAAGGATCAAAATTAAAATTAAGAAAATGAAAGAGAAATAGGTAAAGGTTGGGAAAGAATGATAAAGAGTTTTTTTATATCAATTTTTTAAATCAATATTCTTCTTCATCGTTTTGAACTGATCCTACTTCTTCCCCATCGGGAACAGCAAATCCATCCTAGAAAAGAAAAAGACATAGTGTAAATTAAATATAATCAAGAGAAAAAATAGCTATTTACTTGTTAAAAAAATATTAAGAGATGAAATAAGTAACTAATGTATTAATTACAAAATTACTTTAATTAGCAAGTTATCAGGGACGAGGCGATCAATAAAAATATTCAGAAACAATGCAGAGCTTTCGGTTTTTTTAAATCTTCAGGTGAATTCTAAGGTTTTATTTACCCTTTGCCAACGTTTAAAAAGAGTTTACCAACAGACATACAACTGGCCCTAAGTTTTATTCTTTTACGATGGAGGATAAAGATAAAATATAATCATTTCTTATGAAGGAATAAGTTGTTTAAGTTCTTGAATAGAAATTAAAAAGGATAGTGTTTTTCAATTCAGCAATTATACAACACTTCAAATTCCGATTCCAAATCCCAAAATACAGCTTATAAGAGAAAAACACATTCAAGAAAATGTCGAAAAAAACAATAATCAAAATTTAAATTATTCAATATCAAATTTGTTTCAAAGATTTCTTTGAAAGAAAGAAATGTGTTTATTTGGACGAAAGAAAAATGTAAAATCCTGAAAAATTGTTTTGAATGTGTATTGAAAGTTTAAAATAAACCGAAAGCTAAGTATTGTTTCTCGGTATTTTTATTTATACCTGATACCTGGCTAATTAATATACTAAACAAGAAGGGTATCCAGTACAATTGTAAGAAAAGATTATTATTGCTTTAGTAAATACTAAGATGGGTTTTCATACACCAGAGAAAAACTGGAGCCGATGCTCGAATTCAGGGTTTATCAAACTGAGGGTCTGATAGTGTCTGTCATATGAAGGGTAAATATAGAACAAATATTCTGCGAAAAACCACATATCAAATACATTTATTAGTCATAATTGTTTAAATCACATTTATTATAAAACCTGAGTCGAAAATCTCATTTTTAAATTTCCGTTTAAAAGGCAAAAGGGAACCTGAGTATAGCTATTTGAAAACTTTGTTTTACCGAGAGTAGCAGAGTTCTTGATTCATAAAGAGAAATCAATGAGGTTGTCCTTTGCTTGATGCAAATGACCATATACTGTTAATCATTTATGTGTTTCTAGTTTTACTGTAACAAAAAAACTAAATTTCAATATCCAATCCTTTGAGAAATAACAAATAAAATATTTATAATTAAAAAGACTGATGATAAAGATCAAACCTTCAAAACTAAAGTCTCAAACATATATACATATACTTATTTATATGTGGAATATATAGGTAAGTATATAGTATATGTTTATTTGTATCAAACAGAGGACAACCTCACTGATTTCTCTTTAAGTAACGCTACTGTCGGACCGACTAAGGGCCAGTTGTATGTCGGTTGGTAAGCTCTTTTTAAACGTAAATCCTTAGAATTCACATTGTGCCCCGAGGTGAATTCTAAGGATTTACCCTTTGTCAACGTTTAAAAAGAATTTACCAACCGACATACAACTGGTCCTAAGTCAGGGTATTTTATTGTAGTTTATAAACTAAATAAGATTAGAAACTTGAAATTTACAAGTTATGTATTCATTTTGTCCATGTTAAAAGAAAGATGTCTGCTACAGTCAACATACTTTATTTCATGGGGCTATTATAGGAAAAAGTAGCGAAGAGGCAAAAACTTAATTCAACCCTTTTTGTGATCATATTGTTCTGTCGTTTAATGAAAAAAATGAATTGAAGAATTTCTCTCGACCCCTGAATTTAAATTGTCTATTAAACATCTGTCGAAAATGACATTTATTTCCAAGTATATTAGCGTCAACATTTACTTTCAAGTAGGTAGTAGTAGTAGTCAACAAGGGTCTTAAGTTTTTGCCTCTTCGCTACTTCTTCCTACACTAGTCAGATAAAATAAAATGACTGCAGCAGACATTTTTATTTTAACATGGACAAAAACATACTAAACAAAAACATACATACTAAACTGAAATTAGAACAATCTCCTGTTTTCCCATTGTGTATGAAAACGGTTTTAAGACTAAGTTTAAGCATAAAATATCAAATTAATTTCTAATTAAAAAGAAAATTTCGATTCCAACCACTTAGATAATACATTTTAGTGACTTGTTCTTATCAGAATTCACAATGGATCGACACCTAATTCTGGACATGTTTTCAAGAGCTTTCGAATTCTTGGCTGATTACATATGAACGATAAAAAAATCTCTCAAGGAGTGAAGAATCTTTATTTAATAGTTTTTAAGGAATTTAGTGTTAGTACTTGGTGAAACATTTTTTAAATTATTGGATAAAAAAATACTTGGTAGGCCTCACATTAAGATATTAAAATAAAACGAATTTATTTTTATATCTTAATGTGAAACCTACCAAGTATTTTTTATTCAATAATCTTTATATAGTTATTGAAGTCAAACGTGAAAGAGATTCAAAGAATCAACGAAAGAGTAGTAGTAATTGGGCATCGAATAAAATGTTCTGCAAATTATTAAGTTATATTTTGGAAAAATAGTAAATATTTCTTTAAATATCTATATTTATTCTCTTGAAATTCTAGGTAAATTTTATCAATTTTTTTGAGGTAGGAAAACTTTTCTGGTTATTACTTCTAAATAATAAATAAATAAAAAAAAAAGAGTATTATTTGGAGGAAAAATAAAAAAAAAATTAAAGTTTGATATTCCCTTTGCGAATTTTGATGATTTATCAATTTTTGTCTGCTAATGATTTGAACTAGAGAATTGAAACATGGCAGAAAATTACGATTTAATTATACCCGAGGGGTGAACCGCGACCTGAAATTGTGTACACCTACATCCACTTTCATTTCCAAGTAGAAGACAATAGATTATCTAATGAATTCCAAAGTAATTCCAAACACGATGTACACCTAATTCCAATCGCGGTTCACCCCTCGATTATACCTTTTTTTTTTTCGTATTTAACGATTCAATTTTTTTAAGGGGTTAAATTGGTTTACAATTCTATGAAGATAAGATCCAACAAACAATATCAAGCAACAAGACTAGTTTGTTGAAAGCTTCGAGTTTTTGGAATGACTTCACCATCACATGAAAATGTCTCAGATTAGGGGTCGAAACATTGTGCATTCTGGTGAGAATATCTCAATGAAAATGCCAAATCTAAGTGATTTAAGCCGAAACTTTTCTTTTGATAAAGAACTCAAACAAGGAGGCTTCAAATCTGCAATAAAGAGAATTTGATATCAATTTTTTATAAATAAAAAAAATTAAATGATATATGTATACACATTTATAAAAAAAATTAAAAAAATATTCATTTAAAACAAAATTTCAGAATTCATTCTTTATTAAGTTAAGAATTTGGAAAATATAATTGTTTCTTGACTGAAACATTTAATGGATTTTCAAATTTCAAAAATAATTTTGCTCTAATATTACAAATACTGAAGTAGGTACAATATTGAATAAACTAGATGTTTACTTAATCAGAAAATAAAGAAAAAAAGATGATGATTAATTCAAAATAGTAAAATTTCAGATGTTATGTAAATTTGTTTTAAAATATTATTATGGTATTTTGAATAAAAATTTAATACAATAATTGAGAAAAAATAATAAATACATTTTTTTTTTATATCAATAATAAAATAAAAAGCCAAATTTGTTAATTTCCTTGCATGATTTTGGTTTATTCTCATTCGAACGATTTCTGAAGAGTTTCATTTGCATCCTGTTCGTTATCGTAAGGTTCGTCCGCGACAAATTGTACGTCCTGAAAGACGAGGAATTTCAAGTAAAAAGAAAAAAAACCCTTGTACATATTTCAAATTTAAAATGAATATGGTAGAAATAGAATTTCAATCAAGTGGGGGTATAAATTAGATATTCAACTAATTATGTTAGAATAAATAAAAATCGAAAAAATTTAAAAGTGAAAAGATTTTTCTTGCCAAAAGTAGAAGAGTTGCTGATTTTTAAGAGTTAATCAAAGAGGGTGTCTGCTGCTTGATGAAAATTAACATATTCTTTATATAAATTATATTAACGTTTAAGGAGGTTCTTTCGCGACAATCCACACAAAAAGTTTTGGCCTCATAACCGAACTAAAATTTTAGGTTATGTTTTTTAACGTGACTGTAGCACTCACACTACGAAATCTCTATATGGATACACACATACTTGCCGGATCGTTTCCAAGCCATTGTGCTTATATCCCCTCCACTAAAAATAATCGCCCAAATATGTTTGTTTTTTATCAAAACTACGTGGTAAATAATTTCTATTTTTTTTTTAAGTTACTCTGAATATTTTATTCTAACAAATATTAGTTTTTCATCAAGATGGTGAAAGTTTTTCAATGAAAAAAAATAAAATAATGATCATATGCCCACCCTTTCCTTATCACCTTATGTAAAAATTGTCATTTTTAATTGCAATTATTTCATGTTTGGTGTGGTAAATCGTCTTCAAATTTTAACAGTGTCTATATTATGCTTTTAATGACTTATATTCCAAGTTTCAAAGACTTCTTGAATTTTTGCATTTGTGAAAGAACTACCTTAAATATATGTAGGTATATATTTATTTACATCAGGCAGAGGAGAGCCTTAGTGATTTCCTCTTAGAAAAATTTTATACTATTTGTAAAATGTATTAATTATAACAATATATGGTATTAATTTTCAAGAACGAAAGACTAATTAAAAGGAGATAAAAAATTAATATTTTAAATTTTTATACGATATAATTATTAAAGTTGGTATCGGGAAATAAGGACTATATTTTTTATGCAAATAATTTATGTTTTATTGTCAACGTTTCATCAACTTTGACTTCTTCAGGGCTCAAATACGATGCATGTTTCTAAAGTAAGTACCGTTTTGAAATAAAAAAAAACAAGTATACTTTTCATAACAATTTTATTTTCACATGAAAGCCTGTATCTTAATCTACATTTTAACATAGTTTCCACAATATTAAGGAATTTATTGGATCTTTCCACGAGCTTTTGTATTCCCTCCTCAAAGAAGTCTGCCGCCTGATTGGATATCCACTGCAACTTTCGATAATTTAATCGTTCGGTTACAATTGCATAAAGAACGCCTCTTGGCATTAGAGGAAACAAATCAAATGGTATGCAAATGGGTTAGAACATTTAAAGATGGTCGCACGAAAATTCATGACGAGGAACGAAGTGGGCGACCTTCTGTCATTACTGAAGATTTATTGAATAAAGTTGACGAAAAAGTGAGAGAGACGTTTACGATTTCGTCGTTATCTGATTTGTTTCCTCTAATGCCAAGATGTGTTCTTTATGCAATTGAGACCGAATGATTAAAATGCAGTAGGATGTCCAGTCATGCGGCAGACTTTGAGGAGGGAATAAAAAAGCTCGTGGAAAGATACAATAAATGCCTTAATATTGGTGGAAACTATGTCGAAATGTAGATTAAGATATAGGCTTTCATGTGAAAATAAAATTGATATGAAAAATATACTTGTTTTTTTTTTTGTTTTTGTTTTTTTTTATTTCAAAACGGTACTTACTTTAGATACATGCCTCGTAGTTATCTTCCTTGCATATTTGTCATTTTTTATAATTCTTTCTTAGTAAACATAGCAAGGCAAGTCATTGACATCAATCAGATTGAAAATTTTTAAAACTGAAGAAGTCAACAAAGTTGATGAAACATTGGCAATAAAATATAAATTATTTGCATAAAAAAATATAGTCCTTATTTCCCGATACCAACTTTAATAATTTAATCGATGGACATAACTAATCAAAATAATACGATATAATGGCACCTTGAATAAAAATTTAATACAATAATTAGGAAAAAAACAACTAATAAACACACACACACAATTTTAAATATTATAATTTTTTTTTTTGTTAAATTAATAAAAGAAAAAGCGAAATTTATGGTTAATTTTCTTGCATAATTTTGGTTAATTCACAATCCAAGGATTTTATATAGGTTTCATTTGCATCCAGTTCCTTATCGTGAGGTTCATCCTCGAGCCATTCGCCCTGTAAGGCGATGAGTTTTGAAGTGAAAAGAAATAATAGATATTTTAAATTCTAATGGAAATCTTTTAATATACACGGTGATTCATAATTCCCTACGGGGTTTCGGAGATCAATAGAACAGCAAACATATAAGATACAGCGGAGCGGAAGTACTCAATCAATGGATAGAGAACATCTATCAAAGTTTCATTCGTAATAAACTTCGAGGCGTATTTGGAGATTTCATTGCTTGTGGGCCCAGAAGATTTTTTACGCAACCCTGCACGGATCTTGCTTTATTGACCCTAATTAAGAGAGCAATTAGCATACTCTATTGAAGATCTTCAATCAACTCAAAGAGGTTTCGGACAACCACTTTATTTAGCCACAAGAAAAGCCATTAACAAAAATTTAGGACTGTGGAAAACAAAGCTTTCTGGGTGTTGGAACTCGCTAAATATGATTCGGCTGTAATGGTATAACGAAGATTTGGTATGAAATACAAACAGAAGCATCATCTACAGAGTAGAGAATACAATTCGTGTGTGGTAAACCAAGTTTCAGGATGTATGTCGGTTGGTAAAGTCTTTGTAAAAGTTGACACAGAGTAAAACCTTAGAATTCACCTTGTTCCCGACCGGATGGCCAATCAGATGACACGCACTGTTGTGTGCGGCGAGTATTTTTCCTTAATAATAAATATTATTATTTTAAGGGTAATATTTATAGCCGGCGGCCGGCGCCCTTTGATGCTCGAAAGTGCCTTTTTGACAATAGGAAAGTGGACTTTACAATTCTACTTCCTGGAGCTCAATAAATTTAAAGTAAGTTGTCATATTTGGGTTAATAAATAAGTCCTGTCGAATAGCTTTTAACCCTAGATGTTGATTGTAAATTCATTGGGTTTTTTCGTCATTGCGTGGGAATTTTTCGAGAAACTAATTTCTAAAAGAAGGCGGGCTACAATATTTTAAAACGCTCTCCTGATTACGAATTTAGCCAATAAGGAGCTTTTGGGAAAACTCAAAAAGTAAGGCAATTTTCAGATACAAGCAGGCAGACTTTAAGTCAGTTGGTCAGTTGAGTTGAGTCAGTTCTCAGTTGTCAGTTGGAGTTGAGACATGTCACTTGCCAGTTTGGAGATGAGAAGGTCAAACAACAGAGACAAATTTGAAGTTCTCTAAGCCATCAGCGAAGGGAAATGTATGTTTTAAGCCAGTAATTTATCAGTTATAACGGCAGGTCCACTGATGAGATAAAATCAATAATTCCCCCCAAAGCATGCTTTGCCGACTCCCAACACTCTTTCGCGGTCAAATTAGAAAAGTGCCGGACCACTTCATTCGCCAATACATATATCCCCATGACTTCAATGAACTGGAACTCTCTCCCAGGCTCCATCTTTCCCAGCACCTATAATCTTCAAACCTTCAAAACCGGAGTGCATAGACACCTACGTCTACACCCTCTCACTTAATCAACTTTCCCTTCTCTTCGGTAATGCAAGGGTCTTTCGAGATCCATAGGAGCTGCATCTTTACTGGTGCACCCTTCTTGCATTCAAGTGCATTAAAAAAAAAAAAAAAAAAAAAAGTAATAAAAAAATACCAATATTAATTAAATATTCTCTTATTTAAAACGAAACATCTCCTCCTTCAATTACCATCAAATCAGCATCAAGACTGAAAACAGGTCAAATCACTTGGGCTACGTTACCATACCATTTTCTCCGAGCACTTCGAGATAAAAATCTAGAAATTGTCAACCTTTCTCTGGTCAAGAAGGGTTGAAAACAAAAATCAAATGTAGCCTTAACAGCACTTTCATCTGATTGGCCATCCCGCCGGGCACAAGGTGAATTCTAAGGTTTTACTCTTTGTCAACTTTTACAAAGACTTTACCAACGGACATACAACTGGCCCTGAGTGCCAACAAAGGAACAGAAAGCTAATGATTAATTGAGCACTCCCGTTCTGTTCCATCCAAACCCGGAATAACTTATGAATCGCCCTGTATATATTAGAATTTTTAAATTTATCATTTATATTATTAAACTATTTTTTGAGAAAAAAAAGATTTTATATTTAAAGAGTAGATCGATGTTTTCCAAATTAATTTTGTTAATATCTATATGTAAGATTAAAATAATATACTAAGATAAAATGGTTAAAAATAATGTTTCTACTTACAAATAATTAAAAAAAATAAAAAATGTTATTACCTCAGTTGCATAAAGAATTGTTAACATCTTGGCAATCACAGGACTTTGTTCAACTTCAGGATCTTGGCAAAGCACTTCGATTTCACGTAATTTACCAAAATAAAAATCTCGTTCTTTTTCCAGTCCATCAACAGTTACTTTCAGCTCGGATAACTATAAAAAGAAATTAGAAATAATTTTATTAATAGTTGTTTGTTTTTAGTTGGTAATATAAGTATATTGTTGAAAAATTAACATTATGCGCATATTACGCCATATTACGGTCGGCTTGGCTGGCTTAGGGCTTCCCAGAGACGCCTCTACGTGCTTGGCAGGTTCATTTTCAAACTATTCAGCACATTTCACCCCAAATACATATACAACATGTTCACTTTCAAATCATCCATCCATAATCGGGTATTAAGAGCTGACGGCAGACTAATCCAAATTCCAAATCATCGTACTGAGATCGCCACTAGATCCTTTGTCGTCAGCTCGGCTCGGTTGTGGAATACATTGCCATTAAATATCCGAACATCGCTTTCAACATCATCTTTTCATCGCTCACTCAGGGTGCATCTTCTAGGGGGAGCTGGGTTGGAGTAATGTGTCACTGGTCTATTCGCCTGCTTGTGCTGACTCTGGGTTGCTCACTGGGCTGGGAGAGTCTTGCTCATTTAAATCTTACTATATACCTATATTCTTTCTGTTTCTATATCTATATTCTTTCTGTTTCTCATTTAAATGTTACTATATGTATGTATTCTTTCTGTTTGCTCATTTAAATGTTATATATGTTATATACCTGTATTCTTTCTGTTTCTCATTTAAATGTTACTATGTATATGTATGTATTCTTTCTGTTTGCTCATTTAAATGTTATATATGTTATGTTTGCATACTTAAATGATACTATTTGTATATATATTCTTTCTGTTTCTGCTCTACGAGGTAGCCACCTCAGAGCATTATTTTTAAATAAATAAATAAATAAATAAATTAGATTTTTATGGGGAAAACTATTTTGCTTTCTCTTATATGAATAATATTATATACATTATCTATATATATAAAATTAAGGTTTTGTCTGTACAGGGTGATTCAATAAGGGTGACGAGGTACCGTATCTCAGGAACTAATAATCGTAGAAGTTTGGGAAAAAAATCCTTCAAAGGAAATCGACCAAGAAAAATTGCTGGAAATATTTTTTAAGTTCATACGTCTACCGCTAGGTGGCTAAATAGCTTCGATCGTATAAAAAATGCAATTTTCTCAAACATTTTCCAATATAAGTTTAGAAATGAATAGTCTCACGTTAATGCCACCATAATAGTCCATCTTTTTGATAAATGACTTTTTATTGTAGGACGTAAAGTAAAGGCGGGAGGGGATGCTAAACTTTTATGAACTCTAGTGTCTATAACTTACGTGTGACTTAACGGAATTTTGTTAACAAGAACTGGTTCAAGAAAGGAAGGTGTGGTGAATAAAATAAAAAAATCATCCATGCCATTCTAGTTCTTGCCGCCCTCGCTAAGGGGCGTGTTTTATAAAGTTAACCGTTTTATTAATTTTGCTCCAAAATCTTAAATGGAACCGTATAATTATTTTATTAGATTCAGAAAGTAGATTAAATTTGCAACAAAATATGTTCAAACCTCATGTCGATATCTTTTTTCGTTTAACAGTTATTGCTTAAAAAATATGCCCCAGCCAAGTTTGATTCGAGCGCGGATGTGTGCACTGCCAGACTACCCTTTACAGGAAACAACTCAGGATATTTTGACGCCTCTGTAACTTCGTAATGGAAACCTCTACATGGCTGAAATTTTTTCCCAGAATATTGGTCCATAAGCTTAACTAAATTACAAAATTTCATATTTCTACTGCTTATACCGTCCAAGTTACAAGAAGCCAAAGATAGGCTTTTTCGTCACTCACTCACTGACTGACTGACTCACTCACTCACTCACTCATCAAAATTCTAGAGTACTTCCGCTAACCCTAGAATGCTGAAATTTGGCAGGCAGGTAGAGTTTGGGGTAGAATTAATGGGAAAAATCAAAAAATCGAAACTTTCCCTTCTTCAGGACCTAAAATGAAGGGGTGAAAGTTATAGACTTAATTAACATATACTAAAAATTCAATGAACCTAGAATGCTGAAATTTGACATACTGGTATAGCTTGACACATTAATAATGGAGGAAATTGAAAAATCGAAACTTTTCCTTCTTCAAGGCCCGAAATGAAGGGGTGAAAGTTATAGGCTTAATTAACATAAACTAAAAATTCAATGAACCTAGAATGCTGAAATTTGGCATACTGGTAAAGCTTGACACATTAATAAAGGACGAAATTGAAAAATCGAAACTTTTCCTTCTTCAGGGCCCGAAATGAAGGGGTTAAATTTATAGGATAAATACAACTTACAAAAAGAAGTGAAATCTCAACAAAAACACTTGTGTAAAAAAAGGCCAAGTTCGATTAATAAAATCCGTTTGCCAAAAAAAGTAGTGAGATCTAATGTGCTGCCAAGTTCAACATCATCAATTTATTAAATGAGTCGAGAATATATTAGTAACTTCAATTAAAACGCATGTTTTTCATTTCACATGTCCCTCTATATTTTTTATTGATTTCACATTTTTAGTTGAAATTATTTTCATAAAACTTGGCTTTTACGCATTATTATGTATGTCACGAATTACTAGTTACCATATCATGGCATCTTAATAAGAGGGGAGTGGTGGAGGCCCTATCAAACAATAATAATAATAATTTAATGCGTAAAAGCCAAGTTTTAGGAAAATAATTTTAACTAAAAATGTGAAATCAATAAAAAATATAGAGGGACATGTGAAATGAAAAACATGTGTTTTAATTGAAGTGACTATTATATTCTCGACTCATTTAATAAATTGATGATGTTGAACTTGGCAGCTCATTAGATCTCACTACTTTTTTGGCAAACAGATTTTATTAATCGAAATTAGCCTTTTTTTACACAAGTGTTTTTGTTGAGATTATTTTTTTTGACACATGAATCTGACAAAAATATTTTTTTTCTCAAAAAGTATAATACTCTTAGTTATTTTCTGTTTTGTGATCGATGAAAATTAGTGAAAATTAGAATTGAAAATAGAATTGAAAATTAGAATTGAAAATTAGAATTATAAAATATGAAAATTCGTAGCCAGAGCATTCAAATATTTAGAGCAGGGTAGCGATTTTCACGGTTTTCAAAAAAATGCCCATAACTCGAAAACTAAGAGAATTTTATTTAAATTTTTATTTTTTATTTTGGACAATCCAAACTCACCGATTGAAAATTATTAGCTTTTACGTTCTGATATATATACTATATATATATATATATATACAAGATTTGCTCCTTTATTATTAAAATCATTTATAAAATGCTGTCTACCTGGCTACTAATTTCATCTACTCGGTTATGATCTGCTCCAGAACCACCGGTGGCCGAAACGGTTCCAACTCGCTGGGTTGAGTTTGTGCGTCGATTAGCAATTGCTCGTGGTGGAGGAGGTGCTGCAATATTTTTATTAGCCACTGCTAACAAAAGAAACAAAAAACAATTAATTCATTAGTAAACACCCCTGTACAAAAAGAAAAGTTAATGAAATTCATGCAAGATGCTTAATATTTTACATTAAAAAATGTTTCACAATTAATGTTTTTAATAGAAATGTTAAAAAAAAAAAAAGATGAAAATTATTAGCTACGTTCGGTGAATATATCCCGAATGAATTCAGACTTTTTATAGGTTGTTTTAAGGTAGTTGTTCCGCCAAATGGATTTTCTTAGGATTTTTTTGAAATTTAGACAGATTATTATTTAAATACTTCTGCATCGATTGGTGGCAAAACGAAATTTATGAACAATATAGTTCCGGAGATATTAAATTTCAATAGATTTTTCAGACTCTTATACATTGCACTATACAGGATATCGGAAACATATTTAATTATAATTAAGAAACCCTTCTTACCATTTTTATAAAAAACTAAACCAACATTAAACAATAACAAATACATATTTTAAGACAATTTTGATTCATAGTTACAACACAGTTTCTGAGATAATAATGAATAAATAATTAAAAATGTATAAAAAAAAATTTACACTAAAATTTTTTCAAAATTATAATTTTCATAAGGGGTAACGTAGGCGTTGATTACATTTGTTAAAAAATAACAAAACGATTTTTATAGAAATTTAAAATTTATTTTATCTGTCATTATAATATAAAAATATTCAATCTCTTACAATGGTGCCAGATTTGTCAAACGAGCACGAGATTGGCTAGAATCGGTACATAAACGGCGAAAAGTTTTGGGCTTATGAATTATGAATTCTTATTGTCTGTTCTATATACTCTAGCATTAATTTTTTGCTAGTATTGTCGCGAAACAACTACCTTAATGTATTTGAAACGATTAAATTCACACTGCGCCTGAGCAGAATCTATGAACTAGTTCAGGATTGGGTCAGCGAACATAGCTATTGTGTTAGAATTTATGAAGAATTTTTACCTAAGCGGAGAGTAAAGTGTTGTGAGTGATGTATGTTATTTACAAGAAAAAAGCAAAAAGAAACATAAGCAATCAAATCGCTGAGTATAGAGATTGGACTGAAGGAGGATGAGCTGGATGAAGGACGAAGGGCTACCTGTACGGGGGGCAGGTCGAACAACATTCATCGGTTTTCCGCTGTTTGAGACATTACTTCCGCTTCCGGTTGGGCCGTTGGCAGATGGACACTTTCCGCCAAGTCGTTGTCCTCCTCGAGCGCCCAGGGCATCGTATTCCGCTCCAGAGTAATTGGCATCGAAAAATTTTTTGAACCATTGAAGAAATTCAAAATTGTCTTGAAATCGGCCTTTGACGAGTTTATCTATTGCCACGAGCTAGATGAGGGGGAAGAGTAAAAAGGGTAAAATGAATGGAAAATGTTAAGGAAACAGTGTATGTACTAAAAATATAATAATAATAACAATAACCACAGGGGAAAATTAAAAAGACAAAACCTATTGTGACCAAGGAACCGGCTAATTTATTGATGAGACATTTCAAATGAGGTCTAAAGATCAATATATTAGATAAAAATAAATTGAAAAAATAAAATAAATGTCAGGTGTGGAATTGCGCAGTACTAAAGAGCAAATGTCATCCTCCGAGGTTGCCATGCGATATATCAACTGACCTAATTGGAAATTTAAAAATAAAAGTAGGTATAGCTGAAAGAGCAGAAACAAATCGCCCATGCAAGAAAAAATATATCTTCGATCCAGGAAGAACACTCACAACAAGCATGAAAACAACAATCCTCTAAAAAAATACGAAAATAGATCTAATGAATATCAAGCATGTAAAATTGTTTAATTATTTATTTTTATGAAAAAGTGTTTGGTGATGAAAATGAGAAGAAAAACGAGCAAAAATTAGTAACAAAAAAACCAAAATCGCCTTAAGAGTATTCAATATCTGCCAGAGATTAATCACTTCTTAAAACATTTGATATTAATCCTTAATGAAACAAACAAGAGTTTTGTGAATGGATTAAAAATGATATAATTTTTTAAAAATATCAAATAATCAATTTAATATAATTTATAATTGTCTTTAGAGAAAAAAGAATAATTTCCATTGATAAAAATAAAATTTCTCCCGAAACGTTTGGAATTCTAATAAACGTTTTGAGTTTGTTTTATAAAAGAATTTGTATTTAATTCTTCTTTTTAGATGTTTTGAAATTCCGCACATATGGAAGCTTCATCGAACAAATTAGGCAGTTTTAAAATATTGCATTTATGGGAGCATCTTTAATAATTTAGTTGGTAAGAAGTCAAATGCGGTCAAGTCCAGTTTTGGGAAATTTCTAATTTTCGTAAATTAAGTTTATTCTTTTTAGTACAAAAGATTTTATAGCTTGCTTCGGCTTTCCTTAGGAGAGCTTTTTTTTTATTTCTTCTGAATATCTTGTTTTATGGGAATGAGATTTAAAAGAACATGAATTTTTATTCATTGTTGTTTTATGGACTTGACCCCAGTGACTTAAGAACTTAATTAATTCCCAAAGTTTCAACCAACATTTTATGATAAAGCTGGCTTCTTCGGAAATAGTCTATTTCGTCATTCAAGCAACGACATCCATCTATATATAGTATACTAGCTGCAAGGCACGCCCACTGGAGCCCCAGCCCTCGAACCCCACCCCCACCCCCCCGAAACCCACCCAGCACCCCCCCACCAAGTTTTTGCATTTCTAGCCTTCTAGTGACCCACAGATTATGTATACAAAATTTGGTTGAGTTTGTCCCAAGAGAAAGAATTTTCATTTTTTTGACCCCTCCCCCATTTTGGGTGGTTAGTTTTTGCATTTCTAGCTCTCTAGAGGCCCAGAGATTATGTATACAAAATTTAGTTGAGTTTGCTCCAAGGGCAAGAATTTACATTTTTTCACCCCCCCCCCCTTTTTTTGGGGAAATTTTTTTAAACAAAAGTTGTCAGAAATCACATCCCCTACAACTTTATTTATCATAAAATTTGCCGTAGGGTTAATAGTTTAGGAGTTATTTGATAATTTTCATTCGTGCGCCCCCCCCCCCCAAACCCCCTTCTGGGGTCAAAATATCAAAACGTTATATAGCTAAAAACGTAAGTTAGAAGACATCTGATGTAAATATGAAATTTTATAATAATCACTTCCGTCGATTTTACGTGAATCGTGAGCAATTTTTCGGAAACCACTGAAACAGGCAGACAGACAGACATACATACAGGAATTTTGTTGATGGTGTTTTCGTTCATAACTTTGCTTGAAACGTGTACAACCAAAATTTGCCGTGATTTGGACCAATGTACAGACAAAATCTTAATTTTATATAAAGGGTGTACAGCTTTGCTTCCGCCGTTTTTGTCCGAAATTCGAGGCTTTATTGTAAAAAACTGGTTATACATTTATGATTCAAAGTATTGTCCATCACTGGCCACTACTTTCTCCCATCTTTCGGGCAGCGTACGAATCCCGCGTTGAAAAAACTGGTCATCTTTTGAAGCGATCCACGAATCGATCCAATTTTTCACTTCTTCATAAGACCGGAAGTGCTGGTCAGCCAGGCCGTGTGCCATTGATCGAAACAAGTGATAGTCCGAGGGAGCAACGTCTGGAGAATACGGCGGGTGGGGTAGAACTTCCCATTTCAACGTTTCCAAGTATGTCTTGACCACTTTCGCAACATGGGGTCGAGCATTGTCATGCTGTAAAATCACTTTATCATGTTTCTTGTTGTATTGCGGCCGTTTGTCTTTCAATGCTCGGCTCAAACGCATTAATTGCGTTCGATAACGATCGCCTGTGATTGTTTCAGTCGGTTTTAACAACTCATAATACACTACGCCGAGCTGGTCCCAGCAAATACTGAGCATGACCTTGGAACCGTGAATATTCGGTTTGGCCGTCGACGTGGAAGCATGGCCGGGATATCCCCATGATTTTCTGCGCTTGGGATTATCGTAATGAACCCATTTTTCGTTCCCAGTCACAATGCGATGCAGAAATCCCTTCCGTCTTTGCCTTGCAAGCAGCTGTTCACAAGCAAACAAACGCCGTTCAACATCTCTCGGCTTCAACTCGTACGGCACCCAATTTCCTTGTTTCTGAATCATTCCCATTACTTTTAGGCGTTTTGAAATGGCTTGTTGCGTCACTCCCAATGATCCTGCCAATTCTTGTTGCGTTTGACACGAGTCTTGATCAAGTAATGCCTCCAATTCTGCATCTTTGAAAACCTTCTCTCTTCCACCGCCATGCTGGTCTTCGACGTCAAAATCACCGTTCCTGAAGCGTTGAAACCACTCTTGGCACGTTCTTTCACTAATAGCGGCCTCACCATAGGTATTTGAGAGCATTCGATGAGCCTCAGGCGCAGATTTCTTCATATTAAAGCAGAAAATTAAAACCCCCGCAAATGACGAGAATTTGGCTCGTAAGCTGACATGTTTAATCGAGAATAACTTTATGATGCAGACACAAATCGACTAATATTTCGATGGAGTTATGTTTACAAATTCCTAAGCTTATTGTGTGACATCTACGATCTATTTATTTCGACTATCACTTACCGCTACAGCCATCTATTGCGAAACGGCGGAAGCAAAGTTGTACACCTATTATATATAGATTAGTAGACAGCTGGTAATTTAGTATAAGAAAATTCTATATTTTCGAATTTCTAGCTCATTTTCTAAACCTGAACACATATTAGTGAAATTAAAAAATGACGTTTAAAGGTAATAATCATGGTAAAAATTGTTATTTATTGTTTCAGAGAAAAAAAAATAAAAAATTGGTTATTTTAAATATTTATGTGTAATACAAGTCGCGAAAGAGGAATTTTTGATTTTAGAGATGTTTGCTGGGGTTAAACAGACTGACTGACTATAGTACATAACTAAATTGAAAAACTTTTGCCGAGAGTAGCAGAATTTTTATAAATTGAAGGAGACAATAAAAGAGTGTCCTCTGCTGGAATTATAAATTTTTAATTTATTTATAACGAGACTATAGTTTCGAGAGCTTTGTCCTCTTCATCAGTCTATTAGAATTGATTCACAGGAATTAATGTATTGTAAATGTAAATTAATTCCTGTGAATCAATTGTAATAATATAGACTGATGAAGAGAGCAAAGCTCTCGAAACTATAGTCTCGTTATAAATTAAAAATTTATAATTCCAGCAGAAGACACATTCTTTTATTGTTTCCTTCAATAGTACTTAACATTTTTCTCGCACGATGTGCATAAAGTCTCACTTTTCTTTACAAGCCCGTCTAATTTCCCTCACGTTTATTATTTATTTATACACAACAACATAGATTCTTGTGAACAATTTCAATCGATTTCAACCTGTTGCCATTAAGTATTATTTATATTAAAGTGATCATTAGCCAGTGCCTAAAATAATAGATCAAACTAGTTAGAAATAACACTAACACCACCAGATCTTACTGAAAAAGCTATGGCTTATTTTCTCTCTCAAGTAGTTCTTTCTCAGCCGGTTTTACAAAAAAATATAGTGTATGGCACGGGCATAGTGAGAAACACCCTACAATCAAGGTTACGGCTTTTATTTCGGCTTAAGGAGGTTCTTTCGCGAAAATTCACACAAAAAGTTTTAGCCTCGTAACCAGTCTATAAATATGTACGGTGCTAAAATTTTAGGTTATGTTTTTTGGTGAGCGCCAGTGGGCGTTGGCAATTTTCACTTTTAGAACTTTTCATAGGTTCGGTTCTATTCATCATCTCGGTTCATTTAGATAAAAAAATGGGTTCCCTAACAAACTTTGGAAGGTTCGGTTAAGATATATTCATTTCGGCTCGTATAACTTCATTACGGGTTGGATTGTTGTTGATTGGAGCCCAAAAAGATATACGAGCGCGAACTGAATATATCTTAACCGAACCGGCAACTATCTTTTACATATTCGATTTTTTTGGGGTATTTACTAATTATTTTTTAATTAATATTCATTTTCTAAAAGAATCCGTCGTCAGTCAGTTAAAAACCGCCAAATCTGTAGCTGCGGTGGCGTTAATACATAAGTACCTTTTTTTATGTGACTGTACTTTTTACACTACTATATTCTCTTTTTGAATGGATCGTTTCCAAGCCATTGATATTATATCCCCTCCACTAAAAATAATCGCCCAAATATGTTTGTTTTTTTATTTTTTATCAAAACTACGAGGTAAATAATTTCAATTTTTTTTTAACTTACTCCGAATATATTATTCTAACAAATATTAGTTTTTCATCAAGATGATGAAAGAACTTCAATGAAAAAAAAATAAAATAATGATCATTTTCCCAATCTACCATATGTAAAAAATTTCATTTTTCATGTTTGGTGTGGTAAATCGTCTTCAAATTTTAACAATGTGTTTATTATGCTTTTAATGACTTGAATTTTTGAATTTGTGAAAGAATTACCTTTAAATTCATTCACCTGGGTACGAGTGTAAATCCAAAGCACGAGAGAGTGCAGTGATTCGCAGTACTCAGGTGAGTGCACCATAAGCTCTAAGCTCATGTAGCAACTCTGACTTGTACTTGATGGCCTCGCTATACAATATACTGTTTTGTTACCCTAAGTAACAATTTTTATCATGATTATATTACCTTAAAAAGATTTAAATATTATTTTTCCTAAATGCGACTAAATCTCTAGGCAGAATGCTTGAATACTAAAATTCAGGTAATTTAGACAAGCGTGGTACACACTGATGCGAGACGGAGCAGCCTGGGGTCTTCGTGGTTGTGCCGGCGGTGGATGACCACAACCGCCTCCGCTTAATTGATGCATTGAGCCAGTTCTGCTGCCAGAACCAATCATCACTCCTCCCCGAGCCTCAAAACCGTCGTACATTCGACCATCATAATTGGCGTCAAAGAATTTCTTGAACCATTGTAAGAACTCAAAATTATCTTGGAAGCGACCTTTAATCAATTTGTCGACGGGTATTACCTGTCAAATCATCGATAATTATATTGAAATAATATTAATATATACTATATATTATGTTTAATGATATTTTTAGTTTTTAATTTAATAATAAAAATTAAATATTTTCTCCTTTTTGCTGGGGATGAACTCGATCTGGTCTGCAGCCGAAAATTGGTGAAGTACCTAATAATTTTTCAAAGAAATTTAAGAATATTCAAAAACGATGGTAAAAATATATCATTTAATCTAGTTGTTGATCGATAATCATAAAAAATTTTATGTTTGACCTATTTATATTAAATATTATTTAAATATAATTTTTTATTCTTTTACTCAATCTTCAGATAACACTGTTCGACAAAAAAAATTTCCCGGTAAATCTAACAATGGATTCCCGTAGAGTTCTATATGCTGATTATCATGCAATTTCCAAATTTTTACAACACGTCAGAATTTTAAGATATTATAGGTCAAAATGACGAAAAAGGCCATTTTGACCTATTTTCGAGTCCCATTAAATATTAAACAGCAATATTTGAAATCAAAATATTTTATTGACGTAATAGAAAACTGCTTCCTGTTTGATTTTCAAATTACCATTTGTTTTTAGCTCAATTATAACTCGAGTTATATCTAAAAACTAAAACTACGTGATTTTAAAGGATAATAAACATATGTTAGATAAAAACATAACTTTTTATTCTTTTAGCTATAAGTCGAGTTCTAATTGAGCTAAAAACAAGTGCAAATTTGAAAATCAAAGAAGAAGCTGTTTTCTATTACGTCAACAAAATATTTTGATTTCAAATATTCCTGTTTAATATCTATTGGGACTCGAAAATAGGTCAAAATGGCCTTTTTCGTCATTTTGATCGATAATATGTCAAAACTCTGACGTGTTATAAAAAATTGGGAAATTGCATGATAATCAGCGTACAAAACTCTACTGGAATCCATTGTTAGGTTTACGTGGAGAAATATTTGTTTAATTTTTGTCGAGCAATGTAATCGAAGGAAACTCTTTTCAATTAATAAAAAAAAAAGAAAATTATTCTATTTAAATACATGTTTCGGGCCTAATTGAGGCCAACTTTTTCCCTTATGACGATTATATAGGGAGAAACTATTTTTTTATAAAATAAACTGAAGATGGGGCTCAATTAGGATCCGAAAAATGTATTTTTTTTTTTTAAATTTATTTATTGTCACCGGGAACAAAGTCCATTTAGACAGCACATCAGTAAAGTGTTAGTAGGGTTGGTGAGGGAGCCGAGTTTTAGCCGGTAGAAATTTTATATGCTAGCCAGGATCGAACCCCGGCCTCCCGCTCCAACATCGTCATCATCGATGCCGAAGCGGGGCCAGCGCGTTAGACAGCTCGGCTAACCCGACTCCCAAAAAATGTATTTAAATGGAATAATTTTTTTAAAAAAATGAAAAGAGTTTCTTTTGATTATGTGAATATTAAGTAAAATAATAAAATATTATATATACTTAAATATTTTAAACAATCAAGAATATTTTCAGTTGGTTAAATATTGTTATTATTATTATATATATTTTTTCTTATTTCTCGGTACCTTCTTTCAAAATTACTAATTACTTTTTTAAGTTTATGATAAGATTTTGGTTCATTTTAAGCTCTAACTCAAGTAATATTATAAACATTTTCCTTTTAAGGATTTATTAAAATTTATTTATAACACATGTTTTGGACATTAGTTTGTCCATCTTAATTCCAGTTACTTTTTGTATCAATATCTCTTCTTTCTAAAAATAATAAGAATTTTTAAAAATTACAAAACTTTTAGAAGATAAAGTTGGGAAAGCGTAATTTATTATAAAAACAATGTACATATAAAGATTAAAATAATTCAACTTTTAACCCTTCATTTATTTTGTTTATATAGAATAGAGGGTTAAAAAGTGATCATTTTAAATCTTTACATACTTATAGTAAATTGCATTTATAATTTAAATTATTAAGTTTAAAATTAAAGTTTTGTGATTTTTAAAAAATTGTTTTTATTTTTAGAAAGAAGAGATGAGATATTGGTACAAAAATAAACTGAAGATGCACAAACAAATAATCAAAACATGTACTGAAAATAAAAAGATTAAGGAGGTTCTTTCGCGACAATCCACACAAAAAGTTTTAGCCTCGTAACCACTCTATAAATATGAACCGAACTAAAATTTTAGGTTATGTTTTTTAACGTGACTGTACCACTGACACTACGAAATCTCTATATGGATACACACATACTTGCCGGATCGTTTCCAAGCCATTGAACTTATATCCCTTCCACTAAAAAAAGTCGCCCAAATATGTTTATTTTTTTTTGTTTTTTTATCAAAACTAAGTGGTAAATAATTTCAATTTTTTTTAAGTTACTCCGAATATATTATTCTAACAAATATAAGTTTTTCATCAAGATGGTGAAAGTCCTTCAATGAAAAAAAATAAAATAATGATTATTTCCCCACCCTTTCCCTATCTACCATATGTAAAAAATGTCATTTTTAATTGCAATTATTTCATGTTTGGTGTGGTAAATCGTCTTCAAATTTTAACAGTGTGTGTATTATGCTTTTAATGACTAATATTCCAAGTTTCAAAGACTGTTTGAATTTTTGCATTTGTGAAAGAACTACCTTAAATTAAAGAACATTTAGAAGGAAAATTGTTATAAAAAGAACACAAACAATATAAAAATAAGAAATATTAATTGATTTTTCTTTTATGGCATAACTTTATTTGATAAAGACAATCTATTAGGATATATTAAAAAAAAAAAATAATCAATTTAGGAAATAAAGAAAAAAATTAGTTAGATCCGGTCCGTCACGTATCCTGCGTATCATCGTGGTCTTGCCATTTGAGCTACAGGTCGTGAACACAAACCGCTTTTAGATGTCTATATGAAGAAGTTTTTCATTTCTTTTTTCATAACTCTAAAGTGCCCTGACTATTAATTATATTATATTAATCGAGAGGTGTTTTAAATACAAAATAATATTATTTAACTTGGAAATAAAATTTTATCATCTAGATAACCATAATCCTTTATTTCTATGAAATTTAAAAATAGATAAATATTTTATTTTTTTATCTTTAGGAGTTCAATTAATAATATCATCATACCTTATCAACATTCATCTTTTTGAAGGATGCTTGAAGAATTTTAAAATTTTGAATATATTCATGTTCTAAATTTGTAACGAATTTCACTCTTTTTAAAATTACACTTCCTAAAAAAATAATAAAAAGAATATATTAATTAAGATTAAAAGAGAAAAAAAATTAACTATAAATGTAAAAAATAAATAAATATAGAATAGGGTCAATAAATAAGATAGGTGATAGAAGCCCTCAGTTTCAAAACTTCAGGAGAGGAATCCAATACTTCTACATATCGTCGCCTTAGAGTGTAAACCTGCTAACTCCATTTTATATCATATATGACATATTAATACCATTCGAAAGAAAAAGAGATCCAGCATAGTCCAAGTAAAACTGCTACTTAAAATTATGATCGTTAAGTTGTAGAAAAAAATGTGAAAAATAGTTTCTTTCCATAACAATATTAAATTTTGTTTATTTTTTTCTCTGCCCTATAAAATGTCCTTTTTGTGAGTTGGCAGGTTTACACTCTAAGGCGACGATATATCTAATATCATATATTGGTATAAGTAAAAGTTATAAAATGAATTCCTCATAAATTAAATAAAAATTTCTATTAAAGATGATGTGTTCTTTAAAAAGAAAAAAATTGAATAATTTAATTGATTCAAGATCTATTTAGAAACTTGTTTGAATGCCAGATTTTAAATTAAGAAATTTATATAGTAAAAATTAAAATGGAATTTTAAGTTAATTTCATAAGATTTGGCATTAAATCTTGTTTCGAAAATAGACCTTTTTTATAACTTTTTTTACAACAAAATTATTATCAATTCTCTTTTAGCGGATCGATGATGACCGCCTTAGGTCAACAGTGAGTCAATTTATCTTTTTAAATTCAAAATGTGATATTAATTCAAAAACTGGCTTAAAAGTTTATTAGGGTCAAATTTTAAGGAGTTGTGATGAAAAATTTCGGAGTTAAATGACTTGAAAAGGATATTTTAACTTTATATAAAAACATTAAATATTAATAAGTTGTTGTAGGGAAATAAGGACAATAGCTTATGCAAGTATTTTTTATTTTATGCCAACGTTTCGTCAAGCTTTGTTGACTTCCTCAGGACTCAAACAAATTAATTTTTTGCATATTTGTCAATTTATAAATATTCATTCTTAGCAAACACATATAGGCACAGATTTAAATAGGAAATATTTTCAATCTGTGCCTATATGTGTTTGCTAAGAATGAATATTTATAAATTGACAAAAATGCAAAGAAATTAATTTGTTTGAACCCTGAGGAAGTCAACAAAGTTGACGAAACGTTGGCATAAAATAAAAATACTTGCATAAGCTATTGTCCTTATTTCCTTAAAACAACTTATTAATTTAATCGATGGACATAAATAGTCAAAATAATTAAATTTTAAGAAATGAATTTAATTTATATAGGAACGAATCAAAGATTTTAGTAGAAATATTTTTACATTGCATATCAGAAGGTTTCGTCCCCCGGGAATAGAACCCAGGCGCTATGATTCGTTCCTAAATAAATTAAATCCATTTCTTAATATTATTATCAGGTTGATTTTTGAAACAATTCCATCTTTTTTTAAAAAAAAAACTTAAGAAAGATGCTTAAATCTTTACATTAATTATTAAATATTAAATTGAAAGTTTTTTTTGCCGAGGGTAGCAGAATTTTTATATATTGAATTATAAATTTTATTTATAACAAAGACACACTCTTTTATTGTCTCCTTCAACATTAAATATTGATCTATGAAATGCAGGAATGAAATTGAAAAGGTTATTTGTCACGAATAGCAGAGTTATTGAATTTATAAGAATAAATCGATGAGCACACATGGATAGTCAGCGTTAGGGGGAGGCGATTCTATCGCGCTTAATGGGCCCGTTTTTGAAAGAAATGACTTTTTATGAAGAGCAATTATTAAAATGGATGATAAAAGACAATATAATTAAGATATTAAATTGATATAAATGAAACAATTATTCAAAATAATTTTTTTAAGAAAATTTTATATTTATTTCATAATATTACTATATTACAAATATAGTTTATCGTTAGATATTTATCATGTATTCAAATAATAATCACAATCAATTATCTTTACTTATAAATTTGCTATTAAATGTTAATGAAAAATATAAATAAATGTATGAATATAGATTAACTAAAAAGAAAATAGTATTTATTTTCATGATCTAAGACGTCGGCTTTGCCACAGAAATTTATAGAATATTTTCATAATTAAAAGAAATAAGCTGATGTGTTCTGATGTGGCCATCCACTTGACTTTACCATACAACCTGGCCCCTCTTTAATATTTAATAAAATTATTTATATTCATGTAGGGGAGGGGGGTTAGATTTTGCATTTTTATACTCCTGGGGGCCCACTGATTATGTATACAAAATTTGGTTGAGTTTGGTACAAGGGCCTAGATTTTCATTTTTTGACCCCCCCCCCCCCCATTTTGGGCTGTTAGTTTTTGCATTTTTAGACTTCTGGCGTCCCACTGATTATGTATACAAAATTTGGTTGAGTTTGCTCAAATGGCCTAGATTTTTAATTTTTAACCCCTCTTCACCCCCCTTAATTTTGGGTCGATATGCCCACCAAAATCTAATCAGCTCTTAATCTCAATGGACCAAAACTATGTGTGAAATTTGGTTTCGATATTCACGCTAGTTTTTGAGCTAGCTCGCCGACAAAAATTTGGTAACGCACAGACTAACGGACAACCAGACAACAGACATTTTGACAAAACAATTATTATCTCGAAAAATATAATTTTTTCGATGTTCACTTATTAGGGTTTTTTTGTAAACCGGAATGCCATGGTTTCAATTTTTTTAATCAAAATAGTTTCAGCCGTTTTTGAGATATTAATTATATTTATTATAAAGAAGGAAAAAAAACACTTTTTTCATGGACGATTACAATACTAGACCATATCCTGTATGGTAAAGTAAAAATAGCTTTTAACTTGGTCTCGAATATAATGCAGTTTAATAAAGTATACTATACTACTACTATATATAGTTAAAAAAATTGTAACTTTTGAATAGTATACTGAGTGAATTTGCAAATTCTAAGGTTTAGTAAATATAAAATCTTTTAATTTTGATCTAATTGTTAAATGATACTCGACTACTTTTTGTGCTTCTCTCCCTTTATTAATGTAATAAAATGAAAACAGCTGAGGTATGTCCCAATGAGGAAAACGTCAAAACTACGTCAGAGCTCATGTTCTCTAGTAAACATTTTCTGTTCTGCTAATATAAAACTGAAGATAATCAAACCAGCTGAATATTAATAATTATACATGTATCTATGTGTATATTTAGGTTGAAATAATTGATTGATTATTTTTTTTTCGTATTTAATAAATATAATTCTTTTATAAAACAATCTCAAAACGTTTATTAGAAATCGAAAATTTTGCGGAGAAATTCTCCTTTTATCAATGAAAATTTGCAAAAATATTTGTTTTAATAAGGAAATATAAAACATCTAATATATATATTAATTATATTATATTTAATAATTCATATTTCCTGTTTAAAGCAAATTTTTCCAAATTTCCATTGATAAAGGGAGAAGGTATCGTGGATGAAATAAAATACATATTTAATTGAAAAGTTTTTGATTTGCCGAGATTAATAAAATTGATTTTAATTTTAACTGGCTCCCAGTTAAGTAAAGATCGAAAAATTTTCAATATCCATACGGTATTGAACCCATGAAAAATAATATTTATAATTAAAAAAGACTGATGATGAAGACCAAGTCTTCGAAGCTATAGTCTCAAACAAATAAATAATATATATACATATATATAATTTCGATATATATGTGTGTATGTATATTTGCATCAAGCAGAGGACAACCTCTTTGATTCCCTTTGTAAAATACATATAGTATGTTTAAAGAGTCAAGAGTCCCCTCGAGAATCAATTTGCTGATTCGGTTGCCAGGCGAGAGGCTCCAATCCTAAACTTTTAACATATATAAATACAGTAGAGATAACTCAAGAGATTTAGCTTTGAATTGGAATTTTGATTCACATGTAGGTACATCAAATTTTACTATCGAGTGGCTTTGTCGCTTGAGTGAAATTGTGGGCTGGTTTTCATTGTTAAATAAATGTTCCTAAATAAAATTTTGATAAGGTGTAGTTCTGTAAGAGACTGAAATAGGAACTTTGTTCGTATAAAATTATTTGCTCAACGACTTGAATGAGTTTGTTCCGAAGGGTGAGTCTCTCACGCGGCAAGTGAATATGGCCAGTTGGTTTCGATTTCAGTGGACAATAGCATTATAATAATTAATATATATATAAAGCGGTTTGTTCTACAGCATGCGCCGTTTTCCGCATCCAACACGCCAATTCTCTCTATCCAGGATGTCTTGCTCTTGTAGTTGCCTACTGGTCATTGCCTCATCTACTCCCTGCTTCCACGTTCGTCTCGGTCTTCCTCTTCTCCTCCGTCTTTCCGTGGGCATCCAGGTCCATATTTTATGAGGCCACCTATCTTCCGGCATTCTTTTGAGGTGTCCGTACCATATTAATCTCTTCCTTTCTATTCTATCTATTATGTCGTTTTCCATTTTCATCCTGTCCCTTATAGTTGTATTTGGGATATGCTCCAATCTCGACACTCTGCAACTCCTTCTCATCGCATCCATTTCGAGCGCTTGTAATTTTTTTTCGTTTTTCTTATTCATGTCCCATGTTTCTGAATTGTATAGGGCTATGCCTTCCACTATGGACCGATATATATATTTTTTGTGTCCTGTTTGATCCCTTTGCTCCACCAGACCCCATTCAGTTGCCCAATAGCTCTTCGACCTTGACAGATTTTATTTTTAATATCCCTCTCACAGTTTGGCTCCTCGCTAAAGACAGATCCCAAATATCTAAATTCCTTACAGTTTTTTATCACTTTTCCATTGATATCCAGATTTTCCCCCTCTGTCCCGACCGTCAGGTATTCTGTTTTTTTAAAGTTTATTTCCAGTCCCCATCTATTATATTCCTCTTCCAGTTTACGGGTCATGTAGCTTACGTCATCTATATCTGCTGCAATAACGACTTGGTCATCCGCAAATAATAATGTGTAGAGGTACGACTCGTCAATTTGTAGTCCCATTGATCCACATTTTTTTGTCCATTCTTGCAGGGCATATGAGACATATATTCGAAATAGAGTAGGAGACAGACAACATCCTTGCAGTAGACCTTTATTTGTTTGAAACTCATCTGATATCTCATTCTTTATTTTAACTGCTGATCTATTTTTTATATAACATATCTAATTTCCTTCAAGATACCACCTTCTTGTTTCTTTTGTTAATATTAAAATTTGTGGCGTAAACCGGTCGCATTGGCTGTCTTGGATTTCGAAAAGATGAGTTTATTGAAACTCGAGACACTTATTACCTTATTATTAGTATATACAGATCCCCGTATCGGAGGTTTTTTTTCAGTCTTTTTGTATAAATATATTTTGTTTTTTCTTTTCATGAAGACGCAATATATGTATACATACTATATATAGCAGTGATTATAAAAGTGGTCTAAGTCAGAGATTGTTAGTTTCGAGATATTTAAAGTTTTGTAAAATAAATAAGATTTGTGAAAGATTTCAATTTGCCCAGGGTAATAGATTCAAATTTTCTTAGAAAATCACAAGATGGTGTCATCCGAGGGGTGAACCGCGTCCTAAAATTGTGTACACCTACTTCCACTTCCACTTTCATTTTCAAGTAGAAGACCATAGATTATCTAATGAATTCCAAAGTAATTCCAAGTAATTCCAAAGACGGTGTACACCTAATTCCAATTGCGGTTCACCCCTCGGGTGTCATATATTAAATCCGATGGAATGGAATATTTTTAATTATATGTCAGAAGGGTTGTTTTTCACCCCCTCGTGAATCGAACCCTAGTGCCAGAAACAGCAATCCTAGCCATCTGGCTTACCTGTGAAGTGCGAACCTCTCTGACATATGTAAACGAGTTAAATATTTTACTCAAAGATTGTTATCTTAATTTGTAAAATTTCGCGATCTAGTGATTCTAAATTTAAACATATAGCCATGCCATATAATTTAAATAAATTTTGAAGAGATTCAAAATTCGAAGGGCAATGGAATGACTTTTCCTAAATGAATATGAAAGATTTCAATTTGCCAATGGTAATAGATTCAAATTTTCTTAGAAAATCATAAGATGGTGTCATCTATTAAATCCGATCGAATGGAATATTTTTTATTATATGTCAGAAGGGTTGTTTTTCATGTCAGAGAGGTTCGCATCCCTCAGATGAGCCAGATGGTCCGGATTGCTGTTACTGGCACTCGGGTTCGATTCCCGAGGGGGTGAAAAACAACCCTTTTGACATATAATTAAAAATATTCCATCGGATTTAATAGATGACACCATTTTATGATTTTCTAAGAAAATAAGATTTAAATTGAGCATAACGAGACAATAGAAATCGATTTAACAGTTCAATTTTATGTGATTTTTCAAAAGTGGCGTCTTATTACTATATTATAATGGAGGAAAAGAAAATATGAAAAAACTATTTTTTTTGGCTTACACCACTTTCATAATCACAAGAATATAAATGTATATTCATTTATTATTTATCATACAAACCCAAAAGTATTTTGAAAATTTAGAAAAATAGTTGCTTTAAAAAGTAAAGATCAAGCAACTATCACTATATTAATTTCCTTTTGAAAGCAACTATTTTTCCAAATTGATAAAAAGGGAAAATTTCTCCCGAAAAGTTTGTATATTTAATAAACGTTTTGATAAAAGAGCTGTATTTATTAAATACAATAATCAATAAATTATTTCAAAATAGATTAATTTATATAGTGTATGTATGTTTATTTGCATCAAGCAGAGTACAACCAACCTCTTTGATCTACTCTGATCAATTTACTCTTTCTCTCTTTTGCAATATATGGTCAATTATCTTGAGTCTCATTAGTGGTTCCCTGCTATCTGTGGATACGGGTTGCCTACAGCAGTGTTTCTCAAACTTTTTCGAATGTGGAACCCTTTTCCGTTTGGAAGGTAAGTGTGGAACCCGATAATCTTGTGATGTGCATTAAAGAGTTGTTATGGGAACATTTTTTTTTTGACTTTGAAATCTAGTTATACGGAGTGAATTAGTTAAGAAAAACCACTTTTATTGTCTTATATTTTTTTATACAATCACCCACTATATATATCTATATTAAACAGTAACTAAATCAAAACTTCAGTAAGTAAAAGAAAAAAAATCATTTTCGAATACATCAACTTTTCATAGGTATTGCCATCAATGCGTCGAATGATACTGTTTTTGTGTATACACAAATACTTTATATCAGGTCTTATTGATGAAAGGTGTAATCTCATATATCCGACTCTATATCCAGCTTATTCCGGTACTTATTTTTTTTGTTAATAAGTAAGTTAAGAATTCATCAAGCAGTTGTAGCAAATGGTAAAAGAGAATTAAAATAGCTTTCTGGGTCAGCTGTGAATAAAACTATATCAAAATTTTGCCAAAACCATCATTTTATAGGCTCTCTGCAGTGAAGAATCTGAAGTCCTTTAGATAAAATTTTCATAATCCTGGTGTAAAATAGGAAGCTAGCTTTTAACTAACAACAAAAGGATTTTTCACACAGGAATTATTTTCCAGTTTTTTGAAATTATCATCAGTGAAATATTGTTCGATTGATTTATTCAGACATTCCAAGTGATGAGCGATTTTGGTATTTTGACTGGTATTTAGATCTATACCCTCTTCTTCCAAAATATCCTTCATAACTGGAAAACATTCGAGATCTCTGCGATTCACACAAATAATCCAAAACTGCAGCTTCCCTTTGAACTCAAGAATTTTTTCACCTGCCGTTAATTTTTTTGCGGAACCCTTGGCGAGTTTTCATGGAACCCCAGGGTTCCGCAGAACACACTTTGAGAAACACTGGCCTACAGTATTATTTAAATAATTATAATGGATGTTAAGCTTGGAGGCTTTAGAAGACAGGAACTCGTTGTTATTGAATCGTTTTATTCAAAGGGGTAGTTACATATTCAGCATCCTGGAGCAATTAAAATCAGTGCGGCCCTTTGCTTTTATCAGCACTTATTGTGGCACCTGGTATAATCATGGAAGAACCGTGAATTTGTGGGGCCCTGGGCTAACACTAATAGGGGACCTACCTAATTAATCACTAATTGACATTTTGTCAAAAAACTGTTTTCTATAATGATGTATACGGTATAGGAAAAAAAATTAGGTCAATAAAATATTGCTAGGGGCCCTTTATATCCACGGAGTCCTGGGCTGCAGCCCAAAAAGCTCATATATAGATCCGCCCCTGTGTATAATATTGCGGTAGAGACTGTGAAATGGACACAAAGGGCCAAGAAACTATCATTTTTGAATGTAATATCTAAGTACGAAAAAAAATAATTACGAGTATTTGAAAATCAGGAAATATAACGGTCCATAAAATGAATATTGTGAACACAGGGGCATTTAACAAAAAATCGGGACGGAAGTCTGATCACCCTTAATATACATATTTATTTTCGTTAGAATGGGCATCCACAGAGGGATGCAAGAGGGTGTACATGCCCTTCCCCCCCTGGGGTCGAATAATTCTGTAACAAGTCAGAATTCAAGCCCGGACTCACCAAACTATGTCTAATGTATGGTTTGTGTTTTTGTATTTAATCACTAACATTTTAGTGTATTTTATTAGTTGCAAGGCCCGCCTTCGGTGGGCCTCTTGCTAGCCAAGGGGCTTCGCCCCCTGGACCCCCCATCACTTAAACACTTCCTCTCCTCCATCTCCATCACACCGACCCTCTCCCCAAACCTGGAACTTCTCCCCCGCCTCTGATCAACCTCCAACCCAGTAAACTTCCCCCTGGACCCCACCTCCCAACCCATATAGGTATATATAGGTACAGACATAAGGAGAAATGTCCTTTAGTAGCCCCCTGGACCCCACTCCTGGGGGGACAGACATAGGTAGGTAGTTACAGAGGCAGGCACAAATGCCCTTTAGTAGTATGTGATTTGTGAAAATATACTCAAAAAATTAAATAAATATTTAATCATGTCATTATTTGTCAACAAGCTTTGCATCCCCCTGAATACTTTTCTGTGGGCGCCCCTATTCGTTACCTATATTTATATGCAAGGGCGTACCAGCTTTTTGGTGGGAGGCAGGATTAAGAGGGATCTGCGAATTACAAATAAATTAACTACAAATTTAGAAAAATTAAACTCTAAATAAGAAAATTAATAATACCCAATTTCTTTTCGTTAGTTAATTTTCAGTATTTATATTTTTTTCATTTGAATTAAAGTTTTTATGAATCACTTTCCGTCTTTAGGGGGGGCTCGCGAGGCCAGCCCCTTGAGGCAAATGCCTGGTCGGTCAGTAGGTGCCTCGCCCAAGGCAAAAGTGCGCTTTGCCTCGGCCCGATCCATCGGTTGTCGGTTTTTTTGAATGCTCAAAGGTGCCTCGGGTCGTTTCCTACATTCACTCAGGACGGTTCTGTGGCAAACCCTGCGAGGCTGCTCGCTCAATCAGTATCCGGCTATTACCTATATGAATATGATAGGGCGTACCAGCTTTTTAGTTAGGGGGGGGGGGGCAGGACTATGAGGGATCTGCGAATTACAAATAAATTAACTAAATTTTAGAAAAACTAAATCAACTTTATGTAAGAAAATTAATAATACCCAATTTCTTGTAATTAGTTAATTTTCACCAAGTATTTATATTTTTTTAAGTTTTTATGAATTACTTTGCGACTTCGGGTGGGGGGGGGGGGGCAGCTGCTGCCCTTTTGACCATGCCTGGCCCCATGTGTTAATTTATTTGCATCAAACAGAGGACAAGCCCATTGATTTCTCTTTGTGAATATGAACCCCTTTTTTGAAGAAGAGAATGTAGTAATATGTTAAATAATAAAAAATACAAACCAGGGAATAACATATCCATAAATTGACAATAGGCTGCGCCGGTACAGAGCTCTTCAATTTTGGAAAAATTCGAACTAAGACAGTCATTGACCCATGCCAGCATGTCATGCCTGCTCAGATTTTCCGAAGTAACATTTGTAGAATAAACATTCACCGCCATTTCAGATTACTAAAACCAAAAACAAAACAGATCGATTAATATTACATTGAAAAGAAAACTAGAATTATTCAAATTGGGTGGGTATTTATTAAAATAGAAAAAAAAAAGTTCGGTGAATACGTTAAAAAATTATGGCTGACCCGGATTTTCAAATATTTTCTTTTGAAATAAAATTGTCTTCTTTTCAAATGATAAACGAATTTTTTTTTAATTGAAATTGAAAAGAATGAATTGATTGTGAGATTACAGAACGCAATTGGGCGTATTTCGTAGCGATGACAATTTCAAACCGGCTAAATACAAAGTCAACGAGGGATCCTTGGTGAAAAAAATAAGCAGGCTAACGGAAACCGCAAAATTCTTATTTAGAAAAAAGAATTCAGGGTTTTATTTATCAATCGGCTATGTTTGCAAACAATTAAAAAGAAAAGAACTCACCTAAATTATGAAAAGTTAGAGAAAATCAAGGGGATTCTTATTAGAAAATTAATCAAGGTTTTTAGAACGGTTTTAATAATTTATTCGAGATTGAGATGGCTGGGAAAGACGTTCATGCTCGGAGGGTTTGCAAGTTCAATGGAATGAATCAGCATTTGTGAACACACCCTTTTCAAATCGGAATTTTCAAATTAATTTAAAAAAAATATATAAATATATTTATATAATATAATAAATTAATCTAGTCATTAAACATTTAAAATTTAATTAATAAAATAAGTAAATTCTTTATTTAAATAAAAAAAATTCCAAAACGCTAGAATATTTTACTTTTTCAAGTTTATTAATACAAAAAGGATAATTTATAATCATTTAAAATAAAATAAAGTTGAAATTTACCTAAATTATAACTTATTTAAATATTATATATGCCAAATTTCATGTTTTCTGTATTTGTTATTCTATATATATTTTTCTTGAACCTGAAGAAGTCTCATCTGAGACGCGAATCGTACCGCTATTTATGAATAGTGTTTCATTTGATAAGTCCGGATTCCTACTTCTTAAATTCATAAAATAAATAATTATTAAGAAACGTGATGTACAAGGACAATCACTTGGTGGGGGGCAGCCCCCCCCCTGGCATATAAGGTAAGATTTTTCTGAAATGTTTTAAGTGGAAAAAATTGTTTTTATCTTAACTTTTTAGATATACAAATACAATGTATTTATTTCTCTTTTCTCTTCTGTATTAAAAAAAATATATATTTATACATAATTAGAACTTTATTCACTAAATTTCAACTTATATTATATAGTAAGGTTTTACTGCCCTCCAACCCCCCCCCTCCCTCTTTGAGAAAATTCTTGCCGACCCCCATGATGGGGAGGTTCTAAAAATCTAGAAGAAACATTAATAATAGTTGAATAAATAAATGCGAGTTGATTTTCAAAAATAAAACCATACATATACCTACTTGTTGAGTTAAAAATTCAAATATATATTTGGTTATATTTTTGTGAAACTCAGTTCGCATTTATTTAATAAAATATTATCAATAAAATTAACACTGAAACAACTGGATTATAAATTATTTGTTTTATATAATAAAGAGTTAAGAATCAAAAGTGATTTATTTAATATTTTTCGAAAAGATTTTTATCTGCCCATAAAAATAAAATAAAGTATTTTAGTTATAACTTAAAATATCACTAAATTTCATGTTTTCTGTATTAATCATTAGAAATTTTTATAATAAAATTATTTTAGAGACTGTTGAAGTCTCATGCATAATCTGCGATGCGAAACAGCGCTGTTTACAGGGGGTGGGGGGTTTGGGGGTCAGAACCCCCCAAGGGCAGGGCTCATGGGATGAGTAACGACAACGACAAACCGTTTCTTATGGCAAACTAACCGTAATTAAATATATTTCATATGTTTAATCAGGAATTATATTCATTTTTAATTTCTTGAAGTACTTATTTGTTTTAATAAAAAAAATTCCCACTAAATATGTGCTTGCTTTGTGGAATGACCCCCCCCCCCCCCCATGAAAATTTTCTGGCCACGCCAAATGTTTAATTTGAAAAGTATTTTAATCCAGATAATAAATATAAATAATTAACGACATGAATAATTTATTAAGTTTCATATTATAATATAATATATGTAAAAAAATTATTAAAAACTTACTTTTTATTTTAAACGTTTTTTGGGAGTTTTTAATGGCTGTGCTGAAAAATAAGATAAATGACATATTATAATTAGTAATTATAATTAATATTAATTATATAATTGATTGGCCAAGATTTTATGATTTGAATACTTAATTTAAAATACTGTTTTTGATTTAAAAAAAAACTTTCAATAACTGAAGATGGACACTAATATAGTACTCGAAACGTTGTAACAATTTATCCTCTTAAAGTGAATAAACATTATTTTTAATTATGAAAAAATAATTTTATCAATTAGAGTAAATCTATATATAATTATATCAGACATTTATTAAAATATTTTTGTTTTGTCAATTGTGTCAATGTGGCAAAACTGTCTAATTTGACAACAAGACTGCCAAGTCGGCAAACTTTTCCTCCGGCATTTCGATTTTGATATTAATTTCTCAAGATAATTCAATTAATAAAAGATGGCTAGTCTTAAAACGGTTATCGGTAGATTCTACAATGATTATTTAAATAGCACACCGAGAAAATTGAAAATCATCGACGCCTATCTCCTCTACATTTTCCTTACAGCGGTTATACAATTTGTTTATTGCGCACTCGTTGGAACTTTTCCATTTAATTCCTTTCTCAGTGGATTTATCTCCTGTGTCAGCAGTTTCGTTTTGGCTGGTAAATATATTACAATTATACATATGGAAACAAGGGTGTTGAAATAATTAAATTTTTCACAAAGCTGACGCCCCTTAAAGAATTGATAAACTCACTTTAACGCAAAACATTAAATCCAATTTAAAAACAGAAACTGCACAAGGGTCGTATTCAGAGGTCTCGAAAGGAAGGGTGGGAGAGTCTGTAGCCCCTGGGCCCGGCCTTTGAAGGAGCTCCAAAAACAGTGGCCTAACTATACCCTTGAGGCCCGTGGCAAATTCATCGGATGGGGCCCTCCCTCAATGTAAAGAAGCTAAAACCAACGTTGTAGTTTCTTTTTAACTACAACGTTGGTTTTAGCTTCTTTTTAATAAATCACTACGTAAAGTACCATACGAACAAATGCTATTATAATTATTGTGTGCATTTTTTTTGTTTCTAGTAACTTTTCATTTGTGTCTGTACTTTAGTAGGTAATTTAAATTAATTCAATACTAATAATGATCCTCGTGTGCTCGCGGACCACTCGGACCTGGGGACCCCTCCGGCCGGGGGCCCGTGGCATTTTGCCTTTCTTGCCACCCTGTTGTTACCGGGGTTCACCAAATAAAATCAGAGAATGTGGTTTCCTACATGAAGTTCCTAAAAAGTGTCTGAATACGATCATTCTCCGTCTATTTGTGTTAATACCTTAAAACATATAAAAATAATAATAAGATTGAAGTAATTTTTGGAAACGGGCTGATAAATGAATTGAGTGGATATTGATGAGGCAGTCCAAAAAAGAAGATAATTTATACTATCTTTTTATTCATAAACCGACGTTTCGGAGGTTATTCCCTCCTTCTTCAGGGTTTGAAAAGTCAGTGAAGGAAATCCAATAAGACATTCCCCTCTGCCTCATCTCTCACTGGCAGTAACATTAATATATGGTATTTCATTCTCCGCAGAATTATAGTGATGGAGGAGGGAATAAGCCTCCGAAACGTCGGTTTATGAAAAAAAAGATAGTCTAAATTTTCTTCTTTTTTTGGACTGACTCATCAATATCCTTCTTCTTCATCTTCTCTATAGGCTTTCGCCAGTTCTTCATTTTATCCGTCATTCGATCCACATGTTTCCCCCATCCTCTCTTTCTCACATCGATCCATTCCACTATATCCTGGATTTCGCTTAGTTCTCTTAGATCTTTGCTGCCGATTCTATCCCTTAATGTTTTCCCATGTATAGCCCTTATTATTCTCATCTCTGTTGTTCGGAGTAGTTGTTGGGTGGTAATTGTTGATGCTCTGGTTTCGGCTGCATATGTCAACAATGGACGTACGCAGGTCTTATAAATTCGTACTTTGCTTTTTGCTGACATATATTTGTTTTTCCAGACCAAACCATATAGGCATCCAGCTATCCTAGCTCGTTTTGTTACTTGGGTTACTTTAACCTCTTGGCTGAGATATCTGAGCGCCGAAATCTCGGATTCCAAATAGTTAAATTTTTAAACTTGATCTAATGTTGTATTTTTCATCAATATCCACTCAATAAAAATAATATTTCCTTCGTTGACCCTTTTAAACGCTCAAGAAGGAGGGAGCTCAATCCGAAACGTCGGTTCTTAAGATGATAAAAGTGAAGTTCAATAAATTTCTTTTATTCAGAATTTTAATTTTCTTTATCCTTGGGCTACCTTTGTATCAATTCTACAAAATAACATTTTTTCCCTTGTTATAAATATTTATATGAAACAATATATTAACAGATAAATTTAATAAGAGGGGCTGAAGATTCCGATTTATAAGACCTGGGGCAGTGGATAAGCTCTCCGCGGCCCTGCCTTATGAGATATTTTTGCTTTCATCCCCTCGGGAGTCGAACCCAAGTACCAAGTCGCAACCCGGACAATTGCCTACCCTTGACTAGAATTTCTTAAAGAAAATCACGAGAGATTGTTAACTACTGAATCTGAGTTGATAAGGATGATTTTTATAGTATTATGTCACACAAGGGTTGTTACCAAGGGGTTTTACATATATGTACAATAAAAATCATTCTTAACATCTCAGATTTAGTACATGGCAATCTCTCGTGATTTTCTTTGAGAAATTTTGAACCTGGTATTATCGGCAATTTGAACTTAAATATGAAATGTCTTACCTTGTATTATAAATTTCATGTCCACTTCATCTTAAAGGATTGACAATAGCTCTTTGGCACTTGGATTCGATTGTATCTCTAATCCTTTTTGACATTAAATCATAATCATAACTATAAAGAATGCCTTGATCGTTGCAGCGATCTTTCGCAAGGCCCGAACAATGGCGGAGATGCCCGAAAGCTCCTCCAGCAACGCGAATAATGCCCTTGGAGGGGGGGGGGCAGTCCGAATAATTCCAAAAATATTTTAAAATATAAGAGTTTAGAACAGGGGTCTCCAAACTTTTTCGAGATAGGGCCACATGTGAACATTGAAAACTATGGCCGGGCCGGATATAACATATACGAAAATTATATTAATAACACGCTTTAATATTTGTCTATTAATTCTGTAGAAGCTGCGGGCAGGATGAAAAAGTTTCAAGGGCCGAATTTGGCCTGCGGGCCGTAGTTTGGGGACCCCTGGTTTAGAAGGTGGCGCACCCAAGGTTTTAGCTACGGGGTGCAGATGATATTATCTCACAATTTATTTTTTAAAGATATTTTAGCAAAATTATTATAAATAAATATATATATTTTATCTTTATATAAAATTCTCATTTAAATACAGTTTAATGTTTTAAAATATAGGGGTTTTGATGATTACTTATCAGAGGAACAGGTTCCTTCGGGTCTTCAGCATCTATAAGAAGTTGGATACGGCCTTTGTGCTGTGGCGAATTTCGGTGTTTTGGGTACTCTGGACCATAGGCCGAAAAAGGCCCTATATTATTTATTTATTCGGGGCCGGATTAATCAACTTTGAGGCTATTTGGGCATTTTCTTCTTACCGCCCCCCCCCCCCCCCACACACATTTTTATTAGATTTTAGAATTCACAATAACCATATAAAAATCAATATATTTTTATTTATTATCCAACAGAAAAGTAAACTATCTTATTTACAAATCTTTTCAAAATAGACAGTTTGACCGGGCCCTAGCTAGACATTTGTCTTATTTGTCTATGCTATGGTCCGGCCCTGTATTTGGCATTCTGTGGGCCCCTCCGGGCGCCCAGTCTGTCTTCATCTATTCATCTATTTTTATATGTATTAAACAAATTATTATTTTTTTTTTTTAGTTTGCCTTCGACTTCAAGTCAACCCTCAAAACAAGAGTCAATTTTATGGAATTAGCCCCGAACGGGGATTTGCGGACTTCATTTTTGCCCACGTAATCCTGCATATAGTCGTTATGAATTTTATTGGCTAAATACATTTTTCAACATTATTTCCAATTTAATTAATAAATCAATTTTATCACAATTTTCTATAATTTTGCTTTTTATTTACCCTTTACTTTACCTCTTATCCTAATATTTTCCTTGTTTTAGCCTGAATCACACACTATGTAAGTTTTCACAAAGTTGAATCAAACATACTAATTAGATCTGTTGGTGTAAGTTTTAATCAACAACTTTTCCACATTTTAAATAAACAAGTAAAATAAATAAAGAGCGTATTTTCTTTATATTGATCTAAAAAATGTGGGCAACATTTTTAACTGTTGACTAGCAAGTTTTTTAAGAGTAACTTAAGAGGTTGAATTAGAAACGATTATTAGTCAGAAACTTTCTTGGATTATAGTATTCGAAAATTATAGAGACACTTTCATGCAGTGTAATTCAGGTTTTATAAATGATAAGTATTTTTTAATATTTAAGTAAATATGAGATAAATGCTAAGTACTAATAATATGTGCGAGTTCAAATCAATTATTGCTCGGATCCTAAAAATTTTCAATGCTGATAAAAGTTAAATGTACATCATTAAATACAGAGTAAGAGATCAGAAAAATACGCTAGGACGTTACTATGAAAAGAATACTTATTAAGCACCTAATTTATCGAGTGGAGAAAAAAATTTGCTGCTAGAATTTTATTAGCACTGCAGTGCGATGATAGTGCATACGATTTGTTGGAACAAACAGATTACAATCCGATATGATTATATACAGAATACTATAGCAATAAATGATGGATGGTTGCAGGGCAACAAACATTCCAATATGTTCCGATATGCTTATATACAGAATACTATAGCAATAGATGGATGGTTGCAGGGCAACAAACAGATTTCAATATTTTTTTTTTTACTTAGAGAAAGTGGTGTAGGTTTTAGGTGAAACATGATATTAATTAATAAAGTAAAGGGTGTGTAGTTTCACAGTGAATTAATTACGTTACCAAAATGAAAGACTTCATCTCATCAAGTGATACATCTGTAGCGGCCCGTTCTTGCTCATGTGCCTCGAGCCTTGAGACACGGCCGCTAGATGACTCAGTCGGATCGTTGTGTCGTTTAGCATGAGTGAAATATTATCACCCATGCTATATTAAAGCGACTCGATTCGACTGAGGGAGAGAACGGATTCGGACACGCGAATCTGGTGGGGCCAAATGCCAACCAGCAGCCCCTCCCCTGCACACACCCTATATGAACACGCAACCTACAACTCTGCACACTCAACAGATTGTTAGGACCCCATCGACTTGATGGGGGGCGCACAAAGCACCACACAGCACTCACCTCACGAGAGCCATAACAATACATCTGTACTTAAGGCCGATCCTACATCCAAATATCAATCTTGTGTGACTAAATTATTGAATGAACTGGCAGGTAATTTAGTCCCCAAAAACGCACCATTCCAGATGAAAAATATGAACCCCAAAGCCCCAATCTTATATGGACTCCCCAAAATTCACAAACCGGATACCCCTTTCAGACCCATAGCCTCTTATATAAACGCACCCACCTATAAAATTAGCAAATACTTAGATTCCAATATGTTTATATACAGAATACTATAGCAATAGATGATGGATGGTTACAGGGCAACAAACAGATTCCAATATGTTTATATACAGAATACTATAGCAATAGATGATGGATGGTTGCAGGGCAACAAACAGATTCCAATATGTTTATATACAGAATACTATAGCAATAGATGATGGATGGTTGCAGGGCAACAAACAGATTCCGATATGTTTATATAGAAAATACTATAGCAATAGATGATGGATGGTTGCAGGGCAACAAACAGATTCCAATATGTTTATATACAGAATACTATAGCAATAGATGATGGATGGTTGCAGGGCAACAAACAGATTCCGATATGTTTATATACAGAATACTATAGCAATAGATGATGGATGGTTGCAGGGCAACAAACAGATTCCAATATGTTTATATACAGAATACTATAGCAATAGATGATGGATGGTTGCAGGGCAACAAACAGATTCCGATATGTTTATATACAGAATACTATAGCAATAGATGATGGATGGTTGCAGGGCAACAAACAGATTCCAATATGTTTATATACAGAATACTATAGCAATAGATGATGGATGGTTGGAGGGCTATCTATCGTAATTTTTAAATGAAATTTATCGAATTACACCTTTGAAAGAAATATAATCAAATGGAAAATAAACTTTTAAGTCATATATTTTTGAGAAGCAGCTTCTTCATTGAGGATGAAGACTATCCAAACGAAGAGATGTTGATATATTTGCTATCCTAAATATTTCCATTTATGTTTTTAATCGATTTTTTAAGATCTCTTTTCATGGCAACAAGAAGACATTTGAACCCCCTAACTATAATTATCCTATCTAAGTATTTGATTATGATTATTATAAAAGATTAGAACTAAAAACAAATAAAACGTTTTTGTATTTCTTTTTATAAATAAATTAATCTTATTGTCTAAATTTATTCGTTAAAAAATGCTTAATAACTATCTATAATAAAATATAAATATTAAAAAACTGTCCGTGCTTTATCATATTTAACTAAATTAATAATAATAATATCAAAGGAATGTATATTTGATAATAATTAAGTATACAACTATAAAAGAGAATCATGAATATAAATTATTATTATACAGATAAAAGGGTGAATGAATTGTTAAAATGAAGAGCGTTTTTAGTTTCACTATTTTCTTGGGTAGTTTACTCTTGATAAAGGTAAGAACATCCCTGTCTATCAAATAATGTGTTTATCAAGTCTACTCTCAAAAATAATTTTGAAAGAAAAATCTTGAATGAAATAAATACTTCATTATTCAATTTGTAGATTGTTTCTGGAACTGATATGGCATGTGAAAAAAAAGAGGTGACCTGTGGTGAGTAATATATTGTAAGATATTTTCTGCTAATTTATAATATATTACGATTTTTTGCATTTCAGCTACCCCTATAGACAAGGTGAGTTTTCTTGAACAATATGTTGAAAACGTATTTTATTAATCTTTAAGTAAATAGAGTGAAAAAAATTCTCCAAAATCACTTCCAACGAAATTTATTTTATCAAAAATGTATCTAATCTGTAAAGAAAATAAAATAAATTTCATTAATAAGTTTAATAAGAAACCTTTAAATTATTTTTAAGCCAGTGATTCTCAACCTGTAGGGTTTGAAATATCTGAAAGGTGAGCGCAGAAGGAATCATCAAGAAGTCGAAAAAACAATTTTTTAATAGGAAAATAATAAAAAACATATAAGAACACACGAGGGGTGAACCGCGATTGGAATTAGGTGTACACGGTCTTTGGAATTACTTTGAAATTCATTAGATAATCTATTGTCATCTACTTGGAAATGAAAGTGGAAGTGGAAGTAGTTGAACATGATTATAGGTCGCAGTTCACCCCTCGGAAACACACATACAACACTGGTACAAAAAATCGGTTCTGATAATACAATTTTACTATGTTAGATGTTTTATCTCGGAGTCGGACTGATAGTAGAAAACTGGGGATTCAATAGAAGGCAGTTTAAGGATAAATACAAAGATGATTCTTAATAAATAAGATTTATTAGAATCTTCTTTTTCTACACTCTTGAACCGACATTTTAAAATATATCTTTAAAGTAAATTTTTCATTTTCCATTTTTATTAGGAGGGAGGGCATGGATGAGATCGAGTAAAAAAGGCGGGCGTAAATACAAAAAGGTTGAGGAACACTGGATTAAGCTTATCTGGGATATTCTATCGAGTGAACCTGCTCATAGTGAAATTAAAAAATTGCTTTTTTTTCAATTTCACTATGTTTGGTCCAACCCGAAGGAATCTCTCCAACTGACCACAACATGTTTTAATGAATCTATGTATTATAACTGAAATTTTATAAATAATAGAGTTTATAACATAATTTTAGCCTATTAGAAATCAAGAATATTTAAAAGATTTATTTATTTGCCATTTGATTAAATGGATGGACGAATTATTACAGTCGGACTGTATTAATAAAACTATGTCAAGTGATATATATAGAATTAAAAGAATATTAAATTATGAAGATCTTGGAAGAAGAGAACTTGTTTACATATACAATATTATGTTTCAAGTAAGTATGAATATAGATAGATAATTTTTAAAAAACTATATTTTATTGCAACGCAATTTTCTCTGGAGAGAGACGGACTGGTAGAACTTTTAATTGAATGTAATGGAAGGCAGCCCAGGGGTAGGAAAGAAAAATTAACACATATCAAATAAGGTGTAATTTATTGGAATCCTTCCTCCTTTCCTTTCAAACCGACATTTCGGAGGATTCTTCCCTCCTTCATTCATTGACCCCTTGAAACCCTGAAGAAGGAGGGAAGAATCCTCCGAAACGTCGGTTTGAAAGGAAAGGATTCCAATAAATTACACCTTATTTCATATGTGTTAATTTTTTCTTTCCTCACTATCCCTGGGCTGCCTTTAATTACATTCAACTATATTTTATTTTCGAATTAAGCTGATAGGTGATCAAATACTGAATATTTTAGTTAAGATTCAGTATAAAAATAAATCAATGCGTTTGTCCTCTGTTGATGCAAATAAACATATAAATACATAATTTTTTTCGATGTATATATATAATTTATTTAGAGACTATAATTTCGAAGGTTTGATCTTCATCATCGGACTTTTTAATTAGAAATAATCTATGTATTATTTCTCATGGATTGAAATACCCGAATGATTATGGGTAAATTCATTTTGTTGTTATTGTAAGCTGGTCATTCAACCAACAAAACGAATTTACCTAATCGGGTATTTCAATCCATTAGAAAAAACAGATAAAATATTTCTAATTTAAAAGACTGATGATGAAGTTCAAACCTTCGAAACTATAGTCTCTAAATAAATTAAATATATACATATTAATATTTGTTATTCATTATGAAATAGAAGTTCAAAGCTGGAGAAAGTAAAAAATAATTAATTTCGGTAAATAAATAAATTTTGAAATTTTATAATACAATCGATAGCTAAGCTAAATAATATTTTCGTTTTGAAAGCCCTATTGTGAAATTAGATAAATGGTTAATATTTTCTGTTTCCAATTTCGATTTCTAATTCTGAAATCATTTTCGATTTGATAATAGATTTAGTTGAAGTCGACTCAGCTCTATATATATCTGTTTGTTAAAACTTTTGTACCAATGAAATGATGCTCAAATTAACAGCGTTGATTTTAACAAACAGATCATATATGACTGAATTTAATCGAATTATATCAATTAAATATTGAAAACAGCTTCAAAATTAAAGAAGCCGAACGTTTATGAATAAATTAGAAAATTTTAACCGTTTTCTTATTTCAGAATTGGTGGTTCAAGCCGAAAGTTTCTTCCAGTTCATCAACCTGACTACCAAAGTCTCAAAAAACATATCAAATCAATAGCTAAAATGAATCTTCTTCATCTTTTCATAGTTCTGTTCTATTTTCAGATCTCCTTGGGAATATTTGAACTAGAATAAAAATAAAAATATATTTAAAGAGCTAATTAAGAAATTCATTATCAAGATTTAACCATTGAGAGGTATTATTTCCGGTTCTGACGAAGACTTTAAGAACTCCATTTCTTCAAGGGTCTACCGTCGTGAAATGATTCAGAAATAAAATAAAAGTCAACTCAAAGTCAACAACATCAAGCAATTATGATCTCGGGAAAACACTAAATCATCTTTAAATTTTTACAATCTTCAACTGATTAAACTAAATTAAAAAAAAAAAAAATATCAAGTTTTTCATGTATATAATATATTATTTAAATCTATTGTAATAAATAAATAACCACTTTACTAGGTTTTGTAAGACTAATCCTAATGCAATCTAAATTTTTAAATTAATTAATAAAAAATGATCAAAATGCAAGTTTCCTCATAGGTAATATATACTATACTGTTTGTGTTATTATCAATCATTCCAAAGTTTCAAAAAATTTAATAAATAGTATATTTGTATGATTCTTTATCGAATTTTTTTTCTTATTTAAATGTCTTTAAAAATGGGGTATATCCATTGCTCGAATTGGAAAATTTCTGGAACCAGAGCGCCGGAAATAAAAACAAACAAATTGGCATAAAAAAGTAAATTAAAAAAAAAAAAAAATCGAAATTTCAATCTATTTAATTGAGCCCGCGATATTCACTGCACAAGACCGGAAAAAAAACTTGTAAAAACCTATTTTAAAATCCGATTTCGCGAGAAGGCTTGGATTAAAGGCTACTAAGTAACATATATTTTTGGAATTGTCTTTTTAAGACTTTAATTTTGATATCCCACTAGGGTTTCATTTTTATAAAGCATGCAATATGATGCCTGAAATCTATATGATTATTTTATATAACCAGTGTTGCTCGCGATATATCTAATATCTTGTTTATCAAAATCGGTTCAGCCGTTCAAGCTCTACAAGGGAATAAATAAATTCACATAGATACATACGATAAATACACGGTGAAGAATATTATTCTCCATGGAGTTGCGCAGTTGGATAAAAATAGAAATTTCATTTATTTTCAAAGAATATAAAAACAAAAAGGTTCACAACACACAAAAAAGTTTACTGTAGTATTATACATCGCCGTTTCGGTTTGTTTCGGTCCATTCCGAGCCCTAGGTAAGTCCTAGAATGAAAACAATACCCTATTTATGAATCTTATCTATACATTCAAGGAGGTTTGGAAATGATGTATAACTCAAAAAAATGTAACTTTAAAATGTATATTTAAATAACAATAAAATAAAAAGGTTTTAATGTATGACGAGATTTTCTTTCTTTGAAAAGAAATTAGTTTTCAATTTAAAAAAACAGTACATGAAACAAATTCCATTCAATCTCAAACATTGCACAAAACATACTCAAGCACGTAAAATAATTATAATCTAAAATAAATAATAGGATAAAGATGACTTATACAATAGAAAATAATCACAGTTTTAACATAACAATAAAATGATTGATGACACCTCAAGACAATACTGTCGTTCCGCGTTTTTTACAAGATTATTTTTGTAAGCACAAATGTTCACTTACAGACAATATAGATATCTGCCTGGGCCTAAAAGCAATCAGCACCCATTAATATATTTTCATCTGTATTTCAAAAATGAATTATGCAAAAAAATATAATGATCTTATAAAACTTCAAACATTTTGAAATAGAGTTTAACATTTTTTTTTGATGTTTTTTTTTTTGTTAAATTCTATTTATCTTATTTATATGGCCAAAAAATTGACAACAAATTGATCTTAAGATCAAATTTGAATAAGTATATAGAAGCAAATTGAGCTAATATATATATATATATATATATATATTTATATATATATAAATATTTTAATCTTTTGACATAAATTCACTAAAAAAAAATAATCTAGAATATATAAAACTATTCTTTTTGAGATATTAGTGAATTTTGTCTTCTAGATCGAGCAATGGTGTTAATTTTTATCTTGTTTCTATCTTAAATATTTACAAAAAGAAATTAGATTCGTTGGCTATTGGATACCACAATGTTTCTTTTAAATGGCTAATTCATGGCAGTCGTGACGAAGCATCAGCAAGTTGCCGACGAACATAACGATGTCGGGCGTTAGCCAAAAGACGATCTTTGCGACGTTGCAGGATTTGTTCTCGTTCCGAAGAGGATCGACTGAAACTGCTGGAACAATTTGAAAAAAGTTGCATTATTCAAATTTTTGAGATAAAAATTTGGTATTGTGAAACCGAAGGATTTTGATAAGCTTATTTTTCTTTTCCCCAAATTAGTCTCGATACTTAAAGATATTTTAAGCCTAGTTCACACTAGTAGACCATGTTGCGCGATTTGTCTAGAGACACGGTCTATAGACACCGTTCTTTGTCTCGTCTAGCGTCCACACTACGATGTGAATTTCTCAGTCTCATCTTCGCAGTGCACCATGGAGGACATTGTTTTGTGTGCAGTTTTTAAATTATGGATTTTCTTTTCTATCTCCGCCACTGTCACATTGTACTTTGCAGCCAGAGATTCCAGGGCCATTTTTCTTTTTACCCGGTTTTTGTAGTCGGGACTCGTAACATCCCACAAACAATAAGATGTATGTCATCATCATTGAGAATACAGTCCTAAGACTGGTTTGATGCAACCACCCGTCTCCACTCGGCTCTGTCCTCGGCCAGCTGTTTGACCTCTCTAAATGTCTCGCATCCCATATCCCCAATTATTTGGTTGAACTATTCTGATCTGGGCCTTCCCCTTTTCTTTCCCACCTCCCACTCCAAGATATCTCTAAGCAGTCCCTCATTTCTTAGTGTGTGCCCCATCATCTGACCTCTTCTTTTCTAAAGACTCTTCCACAAGGTTCTTCTTTCTCCGATTCTGCATGGCAATCTTCAATAAGATTTAAAACTTTCTCGTTAGACCACATATTTTCAAAAGAACTAAAACTTTGGAAAATAACTTTAAACAGCCGAACCACACCACTCGGTAGCTGGAGACAGACTGGCACGGGTCTCGCCTCTAGACGCCGTGTGACGTCCACGCTGTCAAAATATTGAGCAACATATCTAACGTTGCATGCGGTCTTCCAGTCCGTTCTGCAGACTTTATACCTGCGATTTTTGGTCTCGCAACAAGCCCGTAGACGGAATTTGTCTATAGACATGTCTACGCAGACAACACGTCTCAGAGACCAAAATCGCGGAACATGTCTACCAGTCACCAGTGTACTAGGCTTGAGTGTTCGCAAAAACGAAATAAATGCGAAACGGATTAAGTAGATTTGATGGTTGAGTTGTTTATCGAAAGATCAGTACAGTAAAACCTCGTTTATCCGGCCCTCCGGATTATCCGATCAAAGAGATTTTTATTTTAATAAATGTTCACATACATAATAATTTTTAAATCTGATAGCAAGAATGTAATTATACTTTCACCAAAAATTCGCTTTAATTTTGATATTTTTTTATTGACTAAGTCGGAACGGAGTAAAGAGAGATGCGCCCCCCGGGGCATTGAAGTGGAGTGACTCTCCCTTTGACTTTTTTTTTAACGTATGTATTTTTTTAAACAATTCTATGTAATTTTGATATAAACATGTTTTTTTTTATCGTAATATATTCAAATTCACTTATTTAAGGATTTGTTTTGTTTTTATTACCCATACATTTTCGATTATCGGGTTTGCCTTTGGTCCCAGTTAGTCCGGATAAACAAGGTTCTGCTGTATCATTTAAAACCACCAAGATGCACATTTCTAATGAGAAAATATCACCAGAATGCACGACTTTTCGACACACATATCTGGACTCGTTTTCAAGTGCTGTAGAAGAAGTCTGTTGAAAGACTGATTGATTATTATTCTAGTTCGCAAGTTCGGACTTTGGTCGATGTAAATTAATAAATTTTCCCACTTATAATAAATTGAATATACAAAATTCATTAGCAATCGACAAAAAAAAACAATTTTTATAAAATGCACCCTTAATTTGGATTACAATACGTAACAACAAATTTCGAATTATTTATTTATCGCATGAAATTTAAATAAAACTACCTTTGTTGAAGAGGTTCATCTTTTAATTCTTCTTCATTTATGAATAAAAACGATGATGGTTCCACCATTGATGTGGATGTAGAAGGGGATGAACTCATTAAAGAAAGCTGAGGCGGTGGAGTTGGTGGTGGTGTAAGTGTAAGGTCCAAATTGCCATCCAATACATTTTCGATAGTTGCTTCAACTGAATGCGTAACGCGTAAATCATCCAGTAAAAGACCAATAGAGAGATGAGGAAATAATTGTTGTACCTGGAAATTACAAGAAAATATTATTATTATTAATTTTTTTTACTAACTTATAGAAATTACTTTTTTTTTTAAGCTTCACTAATGGTACTTTATTAGTGCTCCTACAGTGTTTATCAGTGCTTTTGTGAGGTAGTAAACTAGATAAGATACAAAGTTGAAATTTACAATTTGTATTATTTATTGTTGAGTTCAATAGGGACCGTGCGTTAAACCTAGAGGCAGCATTACTGTACTGCAGAAGGTATCGCTCTCTTGTATTTATTTAGATAGATTATTTTGTAGAATTGGGGCAAATATTGTATTATAGAATATATCATAGATAAAAGAGTGCTCAGGGCCTAGGAGGCCGTGAGAGAGTATCTTTATCATGGACGTTTAATAAATCATCCCCCAAAGCTTACATTTTCGTCGCCAGTTGGCGCTAAAGTCGTGACGCACGGTCCCTATAAATAGTTATAATTAATGTGTAACCCTCATTGAAATTTACAAGTTTATATGTATTAATTATACCCAAAATCAAAAATCGAATTAAAATTTTAATACGAATCAATATTTCATAAATATTTTAATAGTTCTATTTTTGAATGAATGAATTCTCGATCAAATCCCTAAATTCTTTTTTATAGTATAAGCATTTGACAACAAATTAATAATAAAAACTAAAATGATGAGAATTTATTTGAAGACATGATATAGGTATATCTAAACTATAATTTTAATCAATTAATGTTGGAACCCTTGAGAGCCACGGGGCCCGTGAGTTTTGTTTATTCCTGCTATGTGGTAGCTATGTCTAAGTACACAATGCTAGACACAAGTTTTAATTAGGTATATTTTTTTTCTGGCCATTAGCTAAGCCCCGATAGTACCCTACTCCTCTTGATCTCGGTCGTTAAGCTTATAGGCAAGGGGGAGATTCAGATAGATGAATATTGATGCGCAAGCGTGACATCTAACACCAAGTATGGATTGCTTTTCAAATTTTTTTTAAGGCCCAATTGCATACAGAAGGAGTTTTGCATTTTCATGGAAATTTTTGAGTGAATTCAATATTAAAACGATCAGAGTTCTTTGCCCGCTGAGCTTACGGGGTAATTTTCTTAGAAATTCGAAATTGAGGAGCCCCTTTATGAGCTCGATTCCTCGTTGAAAACTGAAGTCTGAGCCGGATCTTGAATAGTCCCACAATCTGACTTTTTGAAAAGATGTTGTCTAAAGTAAAAAAGCTGTTGATTTTTTAAGAGGAAATCAATGCTGGTGTCCACTGTTTAATATACTAAACATACACCTATATAAAAATGAGTGGCGACTATAGTTTCGAAGGCTTGGTGATCATTTTCAATTATTTTTTAATAATATTTTTTTGTTTTTTGTCTTGTGGGCATGAATATCAGATTAAATGAAGATTCTATTTAGAATTAAAGTTGGTTTATTCACCATTAAACGAACAATGAACGATCCTACTTACGAACGGATCTTCATTCAATAGGGATTCATGCACAAGAGAAAAAATAAATATTTAAAAAAAGACGGAAGATGAAGCCTTCATAAGTATAGTCTATAAATAATAAAATTATCTAGGTATACATCAGTGGCGAGCGGTGACTTTTCAACCAGGGGATGCTGTCCAAAAAAACCTTTATTTTTTTACATTTTATTCTTCGCTTTTTTTGCAAAATCATCGATGTTTTTTTAAATTGATTTTAAAGACAAATCGGATAATCTATCTTCACTTCAGCTTCTTCTCGATGTTTCAATTCTTTTCATAATTGAAAGCTGACCGACATCCTCGTAGAAGGTGAAATGCAAATTAAGTGTATTAAAGCAAATAATTTTACTAAAACATCTTTTAATTCATCTTTCACGATTAATTTTTGTTTTTTATGCAATTTATAGATTTTAAATGAAAGTCAGGCGTCGAGTTCATGTAAGCTAGTTCACTTTTCAACCTCATAAAATCAAAATACATTTTCTACAAGATAGCTAGAGTGATTTAAATAGGAAATCTGGAATATTTGTTTCATATTCTTTAAATTTGATAACCTTAAAAAATTCCGTAAATATTAAATTTTCGATATCTCGAAATAGATTAGTTGTATAGTATTTATTCAAAGATTATTTTTCAATTTTAGAAATTTTCAAATATAACACAGTATGAAAATAATCTTGACATTTTAAAATTTGGGGGATGCGCCGCATCCACAGCATCTATGGACCGCATGACACTGATGTACCATATATATATATATATATAGTATATAAGTGTATGTTTATTTGCATCAAGCAGTGAACACCCTGATTGATTTCCTCATAAAAAATAATGTTTAGTGTGTCCGCAACCTTGTCAGTTGAGCGATCTTTCTAAGCCCTAAGTATCTAGTTAGAAAAAAACACCGCATAAGTAAATTACCTGACGTGCCATCACATCCAATTGAGGCGGTATCGTTGTACCAGCTCCTCGCCTTTGACCAGTTAAGGAACCATGTGATGTTGTTACTTCAACTGTAAAACTTGGTAGCCATGAAATATACCGAGATCCATCGAAATGATATTGTCGATTTGTTGTATTCATACTGTTTTCATTGTTAGATTCATGCTCATTAGAATCCATAAAGTCGTCATTTGCCAATTCCTCCATAATATTGGTGTCATTTGAAGGGAACCCTGAACGTATTGAAAGAGTAAGGCGACATGTCGGACAAGTGGCATCGTGCTCCAGCCAGGACTGGAGACAGGCACTAAAATTAGAAGAAAAAAATTATAAATTATATTTATATTTATTTGGAAAATCACGAGATTGTCTTCTAGTGAATTGAGTTGTTATGGGTAATTTTTATTACATGTTAGAAGAGTTGTATTCTCCTTCCTTGGAAACTGAACTAAAATAAGCTGACGTGTTCTGATGTGGCCATCCACTTGACTTAACCATACAACCTGGCCTCTAAAATTATTTATAATCATGTAGGAAGGGTTAGTTTTTGCATTTTTATACTTCTGGTGTCCTACTGATTATGTATATAAAATTTGGTTGAGTTTGCTCAAATGGCCAAGATTTTCATTTCCTCCCCCCCCCCATTTTGAGCGGTTAGTTTTTGCATTTTTAGACTTCTGGGGTCCCACTGATTATGTATACATAATTTGGTTGAGTTTGCTCAAATAGCCTAGATTTTTAATTTTTAACCCCCCTCCACTCCCCTTAATTTTGGGTCGATATGCACCAAAATCTAATCAGCTCTTAACCTCAATGGATTTCGATATTCACACTAGTTTTTGAGCTAGCTCGTCCACAAAAATTTGTAACGCACAGGCTAACGGACAACCAGACAAACAGACATTTTGACAAAACAATTATTTTCTCGAAAAATATAATTTTTTCGATGTTCACTTATTAGAGCTTTTTTGTAGAGCGAAATGCCATGATTTAACTCAATTTTTTTAATCAAAATATTTTCTGGCGTTTTTGAGATATTTCGAAAAAAAGAAGGAAAAACAAACACTTTTTTCATACACGATTACAATACTTGACCATACCCTGTATGGTAAAGTAAAAACAATAAATTAATGTCCTTCGAGGCGAAATCAAACTCACATGTAATATTCATCGTTAAAAAATTCCACGGTCATATGATTCTAAATTAAAAATTACACAAAGAAATAGTTGAATTTTTCTAGTTTTGAAATTTAATGAACAATTACATCTTTCATCATACTCGATATGGTAATGTAAAATATTTAATATATATATAATTTAGTATTAAATGAAAAGAGTTCTTTACTAAAAATAATCAAAAGTTTATTAATAATCCAAACGTTTCGGGAGAAATTCTCCTTTTGTTAATGAAAAAAACCTTCAAACTGTAATTGCTTTATGGAAGAATAATACAAAAAAATAATCAAGAATTGGTTTAAAAATATATAATTTAGATTTTCTTACTTATGAAAAAGATGGGAACAAGGTAATTTTCTTGCTGTTTCCATTTTGTCCCAACAAATAGCACAATTGTCCGAATTTGCAATCAATTCTTCTTCAGTAGCCATAGGATAGCTGAAAAATAAATACAAAGCAATTACTATAAAGTAAAATCGTCAATAAATATAAGAAAAATTAAATATAAAATCATTCTACACTGCTTTATTTATTAATATATATATATATATTACTATAAAGCTAGGTTCAAAATAACATGGCGTGAATTGAAGTGAAAGGAAGCGCTATACGTGCGTTCACAGTAGCTATTGTGAACACACGTATACAATTGTATTAATCTCTCAAAAATGAAATCTCAGATAAAGTGTTTTTATTAATCTCACTAATTGAGGTATTTCTGTGTAAAAATGTCGGGTCGTGGACCTCAGTATGAATCCTAGTAAAATACTTTCCAAGTCCCACTTAACCAAGTTTCACTGTATTTTAATTTATTTTTATATCCAAGAAAAAAGGTGAAAACATTTTACATAGATAAGTTCAAACTGAGTTTCCCGTGTTGAATTTGTATCATTGTTCTAGCTGAATTAGGTTTTCTCTTTGTATCTCATGAAGATGGGCTCATATCCAGTGCTGTAGTCATAAAAACAGCAGACGGTATACGCTATATGGACCGTAAAAACCAGAAGGTATAAATTGGGAAGAGGGTGTTGTGTTTAATAAATGACGAAACTGTAATTTAAAATAAAATGTACAACCTAGCACAAGGTATAGGTACGCTATTTGCTCAGATCAAACTACAGGATATTCGCCGTATACCGCCGAATACCCTCCACTTCAGCCCTCGTAATATCCCCAAATACATACAGAGCTTATTTAAAGGTAATTTTTCTTATTTAATACAATAACACTACTTTTGTAGATGTTTAAGAAGTGTTCTATAGAAAAATTTAATTATTGAAAGGATTCCAATGGACAACAAATTTTGAAGACGTCTGCCAGACCTTTTATAGAGGGACCAAGAGATAGTTTAGATGATAATATTTAAATGCAAATACCTTCTTTCAAGATGAGCAAGAACAAGTAGATAATCCCGATGGCGTTTGAATCGACGTCTCAATTCATGGAAGAGATATCTTAATTGCATGCAGATTACTAGAGACGCCATTGAAAGATATGCATTCGACCAAACAAGCATATGTATATGATGACCAAGGTCCAAAAGAAGAGCAACCATTTCAAAAAGTAACTCCGTGTAGTACTGTAAATGACTTCGACTGAAAAAATAAATACATTGAGTTTAGTTTATGTTTTCCGAATTACAATAGAATATGTCAAAGAATTAATTTCAAAACTATCTGTTTGTTCAAGGATTTTGGAGTTCAGGATGATGTACCGAAAAATTCTTTCGGAGGAAATTAGAAAAATGAATTGAAATTTTCTCATTTATTCCTGAGGGTTTGGCTTTTAATTTCTCAAATGTGAAACAAAACTGAGAATAAAATAAATTATTTGAACGTAATTTTCAACCTCTTAAAAAAAACCGACGTTTTGGAGAATATTCCTTCTTTCAGGCTTTAAAAGGGTCCACGAAGGCACCTCCTTTTTGTCTCCTTTAACAGTCCTTTTGCTTGTCTAATACGAGTTTGCCATTAACAGAATATTGTGTTCTGAAATGTATGATTTTCATTATCCTTGGGCTGCATTTACATAAACTAGCCATTTATTCTATTAAATACTAGTAGTTAATTAAATCAAAAAATAAATGTTGAATATTTATTAGGAAAAGCGTACCGTGTCTTGGAAAAGATTTCATTCATTTCTTCTTCCAATTTTTACTAAATTATAAAAAATACCTTGTCTATACTCCTCTCTAAATACGAACAATAAATAGTATGAACATGGTCAAAAATCCACCAAATATCAAAAATTAAAAAAAATTTAGTGCTAGATGGATTTGCATTCTCAGGGTTCCGTAAATTTTTTAGCCAAACTAAATTATTATTTCGAAACCAAAATCATTTTTCTTTAGTGAACAAAAATCTACGCTACTTTCAATCAAATTTTCAAATCAAAGAGGTGCAAAGTTCTAGAGGGGTACATTATAAATAAGATATTTTACTGACTTTTTCAATATCATATCGCCAAACGCCACGCAAGACGCTCTCATTCCGGATACGGTGGAAGCTTTTCTTTCAGGTTCTGTGATTTGCTCTGAATTTCTTACTTCATAAAGATGCATTCCATATCGTACCATTATATGAAATGTTTGAAGGCACAATTGGACACACTAGAAAGAGAAAGGTGATACAATAATTATTATTAAAACGTTTTTCTTGCTGAGAGTAGTAGAGTTATTATTTTAATAGAGCAAATCAAAAGAGAGAATTTGTCCCTTTATCAATGAAATTTATTGATTATATTTTCACAGATTATTGTATTAAACTACAATGAATATGAGATAATAAGTCTATTATGTATTTATTCGTTAGAGACTATAGTTTCGAAGGTCTGACCTTCATAATCAGTATTTTTAATTATAAATATTTTACATGTTATTTATCATGGGGTCAATTACCCGATTGGATATAGAAAATTCGTTTTGTTGTTTTAACAAGCTAGCCACATAAATGATTCTATAGACTCAAACAAATAAATTATATAAATACTTCTTCTACACATATTTATATTTGATATAATATATATGTGTTTATTTGTATCAAGCAGAGAACAGCCTCATTGTTTTAATAATTTTCTAATTAATATATTAAAGAGAATTGTTTTGATCGCGTTTTTAAACAAGATATATATTATATATCTGCTATTGGAGTCTGCTGAATCTTAAGTCTGGACGCGATCAAAACAATTCTCTTTAATATATCAATTATTCTTTGATATATTAATTAGAAAATTATTTAAATTGATTATTTCAAGTCAGAAATATATAAATTCGGATTTTATTTTTACTTAATATCTGACAAAAATCACCTGCATTCGATTCGCGATTGAATCAAATATCGGAAACTTAAGATTCATTGTTTTAAATTTTATAAGTTATGGGGGTGTGATTTGAATGAAAAAAGGAAAAAAATGAAAATTTCAACCTCTTACAAAAATGTAGTGTGATAGAATTTTTTAGATACCAATTTTTACTGTATTTGGTTGTAGAAATCAAAATATTACTCAATAATAGCAACAACTTTTCAAAAGGTGAACTTTGTAGACCTGGATTATAAATAGTTGTTTAGTGAGTTTAAGATAAAAATATATAATGATAATTAATAATTTAATATTCTATATATGGTTAAGTCAATCGCTAAGTTTAATTACCTCGGCAGCCATAAATGCAAAAGTGTTCCAGCCAGCAACTAAACCCACGTATATACATATGATCAACATAATTCCGGATATTGAGAGAATCCCACCGAGAAGACCCAAAAGTCTTAAGTGACTTAATCCAGGAGTCGTAGGAGAAAATGAAAGCTAGAACAAAAAAAAATGATTAACAAAATAAACCAGCTAAGTGCGAGTCAGGCTCGCTACCCATATATTATATTATAATGTATGATGATTAGTTAACAAATTCTTATTTAAGCCTAGTTTAAGAAACTACAGATTTTGTACTTTCAGTAAAATTCCGAATTGATATTATAATTAAAAAACTACATCTAGAACCCCCAATTTAATTACATCACTAAAAGCTGAAGAAATATTTTTTTTTCATTAACTCTAAGGCGTAATAACAACAAGGTCTCGTCTCAAGACAATTATAAATTAAATTAAATTAGATTTTTTTATTCTAGACCATATATGGGAAACCCCGGGCCGAATTCGGCCCGCGAGGGATTCAGAAATTTCAAATAACGTGCAACAAAAATTAAAGATTTAGCACACATAGTTTATTTGTAATTACTTTATATTTGTCAACCAACCTAAAACTGTATTCTTCAAATCATAAAGACTAAAATCGATAAATAATATTATTAAGCATACGCAGTGGAACGCCACAGATCGAGTCAGAAAGAATCATTAGAAAGAGACAAAGAGATAAAATGTGTGAATTTTTATCGCTATTTTATTCACTACTACCTACTTATTTCGTACCTACGGCCCGCGACCTGATCAAGTTCCGAAATTACGCCCTCAGCTAAGCAAAGGTTGCCCATACCTGTTCTAGACTAAAGAACCGGCCTGGGTTATAATTATTATTATTTAATATTAAAAAACGATCGAGAACTAAAGGTTCATATTATTCGACTTAGACTAGGTCATGCAACAACACCTGCATACCTACACAGAATCGGCCAGAGAGATAATCCATACTGCTCTTGTGATTCTATTTCTATTGGTGATATTAACAACGTCCTTCTAGGCTGTGAGACACATAGACACCAAATTGATCGTTTATACACTAATATTAAGGGAAAAAATGATATCCCCACATGCATGGAGATTCTATTGGTATCTTTATGTCAAAGAGGTCCAATTTCAGATATTGTTATTAAGCACATAATATCCATTGGCTTTCAATTTTAATTCAATGATAACTATTTCTTTATAAATTTTGTAATACACATACTCTTCGTGAATCTGAGAAGACTGGCTAAATGGGCATTAGTTCCCGAGGCCAAGGGGGTAGAAAAAAAAAAAAAAATATATATAACAAATTTATGAGATACGTTTAAATCATTATTTCTGGAAATAAAATAAGAAAAAAATTACAATCGACTGGAATTATACCATGAACCTTTGATAGGTTTTCAAAGTACCTACATAAAGTATTTCATCCCCAAAACGTTTTAATATTGTAACAGGAATAGCAAGGAATTGGACAAAATAAAAAAACACAGTTTTTATTAAATAGGCCAGGCGTTTCGTTAATTTATTTTGAATTCCTAAGTGGCCCATTTTATCACTCTTTGTCAAAAAACAATTTCACTATACGACAAAACATCATTTTTAATTGTTAAAGAAAAGTCCAAGATTGATGATTAATTCGAGCCAGGAATATGTTATAAAAAAAGATTAATGATGTTTTGTCGTATAGTGAAATTCTTTTTTGACAAAGAGTGATAAAATGGGCCACTGGAGGAAGTCAAAATAAATTGACGAATCGTCTGGCCCATTTAATAAAAACCGTGTTTTTAATTTTGTCCAATTCCCTGCTATTCCTGTTACAAATTTACTAAGGATGCGAATGATACAACGTTTTAATATTTTTTTCTATTTAATATTTAAAATTCCTAAAATATCTTTTAAAAATTAAGAGCATTTTAGGCTTATAACGTGCGAGTGGTGCGTAAAAATAAGTCGTTAGAGGATTCCGTAGATATTTAAGACATCAAATTCGTTCTCATTTGTCGTTGATAAGAAGGAAATGAGGGAATTCATGGAATTTTTTCATAATTTTAAGCTAAGCTATTTTTAAACTCCGACAGGTACATAAATCTCCTAAAAATGGTCACTTTGGGGCTCTTTCACACAGTCATTTTAAAGCGAAATAAATTTAAAAAAAATGTATTTTAATTCAACATAAAGAGTTGTTTACAGAGGTACCTAACATCACATAATATTAAAAATATTTTCTATTTTTGACCCTACATAAAATTCAACCGTTCCCAAAATAATAATTCGATTAGAATTTTAATAAGAATTTTTTATTCCAGGGAAAAAATATACAATACATATAATTTGTAAATTTCAAGTTTATAATAATTTACTAGCTAGAATGATCTCATAGAAGGACGGAACGACAAACAGACATTTTAGCGACACACTTTTTACTTTAGCCACTTTTACTTTATAATCGGAATTTTAATTAAAAGTTGATATTTTAATCTGATTTTAAAAGATCTATTAAACGATATTCCACTCTCAGTAGAGTGGATTTTTTCCTTAAATTATTTTTAAGAAACTTCCAGGATTAGTCTAAATGCGGATTAACCCAATCTAACCACATGCCAAATTCTCATGTTTTTTTTTTAATTATTCAAAAATACGCATTACATAACTTATTATTGCTTCTGTGCAGTTCTATTAGATAGGTCACCTTTTAAATGGAACAAATCTCCGGTTGAATTAATATTAATAAATGCAACATTTTGTATATAAGAGTTGAAATTACCGATAGAAATAAACTTCAAATTTCTAAGAAAATCACAAGAGGGTGTGATCTATTAGATCCGAGGTGAAATGGATTATTTTTAATTATATCTCAGAAGGGATGTTTTTACCCCCTCGGGAATTGAACTCGAGTGCCAAAATATCTCCAATAAGTATATAATTTTATTACGACATTAATTGGATTATTATTAAGTAATTATCTAATTTAATTGAAATTGAAAATAAATCAAGAAAAAAATATATTACCTCTTTTACAAAAAAAACTTACAATCCATATAAATGATAGTGAATTAACAAATTGGATGAAAAAGTGAAAGATTTTTCAAAACTTTGTACAATCTCTTGTTAAAGACATGCTGTCAAAGATAAAACCTATTAAAAATTTAATATAAGAGTTCAAAATGCAAAAAGAAATAAAGTTTTAGTTTCTAAGAAAATCACAAGAGGTTGTGATCTATTAAATCCGAAATGGAATGGATTATTTTTAATTATGTCAGAAGGGTTGTTTTAACTCCCTCGGAAATCAAACCGGAGAGACAAAATAAGCAATCCAAGGGACTATCCTGTGAGGCGAACCCTCTGATATTTGTATCACGTTTTGACGCAAAGATTTAATCTTCATTTGTAAAATTTCGTAGTCTAGTGATTCTAAATTTTTACACATAATCATGCTATAGTTTGAATAAAGATGGTTGAGTGTTTATAAGGGGATGAACACAACTCTCTGTCATATAATTAAAATATTCATTTCATCCCGGATATAGGTACTAGATGACAACCTCTTGCGATTTTCTTAGATCATATTAACACTTATTTGTGAACTTTTAAAACTCAGCAGATTTAAATCTATGAGTGAAATATTTAGCGCGATATATAGGTCAGAAGGGTTCCTCTTGCTGGGCGGACTGGAGTGCTAATTTTGGCACTTGGGTTCGATTTACGAGAAGATTAAAAAAAACTTCCGACATATAATGTGAAATAGAATGTTAGAAAATAATAAATATGGATAATAAATTGAAATATAATAAAATAGAATTATTATTATTAAAATAATAATTATGTATATCACTTTATATATATCGTGTATGTATGTGTGATTACTTTAGGTTTCTTGGTGGATGGCTTCTTTTGGACTAATATTATTACTGTTTTTATATTTGTATGGCTAAATTACGAATTTTGTTTATTGCTTAGATACATATTGTATTGTAATTGTTGTTGCTAGTGTTATTGTTTGGTGTGTAATAACCCATTTTGTTTAAAAAATACCAGTTGGACTTCAAATGTTTCAGTCTTTTGTATTTTCTGCTCTATGAGGCGACTCGCCTCAGATCATCATTAAATAAATAAATATTTTTTTGCACGAAATATTCTCTGGAGAGAGACGGACCGGTAGAACTTTTAATTGAAAGTAATGGAAGGCAGCCCAGGGGTAGTGAAGAAAGAAAAAATTAACACATATCCAAATAAGGTGTAATTTATTGGACTCCTTCCTCCTTTCCCTTCAAACCGACGTTTCAGAGGATTCTTCTCTCCTTCTTCAGGGTTTCAAGGGGTCAATAAAGGAAACAAGTAAAATGCTTCCTTCCTCTCTCCACAGCAGTGTTTAAAACTTTTTCTTCTTCCTTAGCAGAGGCATAGAAAAACAATTTTTTTTTCCTTCCTTTTCTTAATTATCGAATCTCGAATTGACCCCTTGAAACCCTGAAGAAGGAGAGAAGAATCCTCCGAAACGTCGGTTTGAAGGGAAAGGAATCCAATAAATTACACCTTATTTGGATATGTGTTAATTTTTTCTTTCCTCACCACCCCTGGGCTGCCTTCCATTACTTTCAATGAATAAATAAATAATTCAAAAAAATCTATTCCATCTCAGATCCTAGATGACAAACTCTTGTGATTTTCTTAGTAAAATTTTTAATTACTACACTTTTACACCTGTTGATTGGGGCATCGTTAACGGCCATTAACTTAGGACAAACATTAAAGAACGGAAACGTCAGCCGTTTAATTGCATCAGTCTTATAATCGTGATGTGTAGCAATCAATCGGAATTTACTGTATTTGGCAAATTTATTCATTTTTTTTTTTTTTTTTATTCACCAAAACAGATTTTTTATATATGAATTATTAAAGAATTGAATAGGTATTAAATTATGATAAAAGTTGACGATTAAATACTAAAATTTTATTGACCATTTACGCTCATCGACTGATCAATAATAATAAATTTCTTCTGTCTCTGATTTCTAATAGAAGAAAATTCAAAACAATGACATTCTTTTATTATTTTTGGTCGCAGAGGGTCGGTCTGAGATGCTGTATTGCCTCTCAAAAGGTTCAACAATGTAAATCAGGCAATTTTAAAATATATTAATAGTCCAATCAAATTGTGTTCAAATGGGCCCCGATGGAGAAAGTTTTGGGGTAGTTCTGATTTTTTGAATATATATGTTTTTTGGGCGCTGAATCCAAATCTCAGGTCTCCCACCAAAATTTCGTGAGGCAACACTAGAAAATGCAAAAAATATGAAAATTTCCATTTTTTTGGTGGTTTTTCACTTATAACTCGAAAACTATCAACTTTTCGTAAATAACCTTCCTATTCAAAATGAAAGTTGATCAAATTTGCTACAAATTTCATTATTTAGTTTTTTTCTCCAACCAACCGCTCGGGCTCAAGTTCAAAATCTAAGTTTTCGACCTCGGCAGCCCTCCCCGATTACCCAAAAAATCGCACTTTTTTCGATATTTTCCCATTTTGACCATGAAGGAGCACGTTTTCGATAAAGACCACTCTATACATTTTTAAACTAGATTAAATTTGGAACACATGAATTAGAATAGAATAAGAATAGAGAAGACAACAAATATATAAGTACCCATATGATATAAAAATAATACCATTATAATATTTTCTATACGTCATTAACCTTTGCCATTGATTCTACTATAATAATAATTATTATTATAGAAATAGTAAATAGAGAGTTTCTAATTCAAAGACAAATGTAAATATAATTCAATAAACTGCAACGGATCGTTGCTAAACTTTATCCAAACTCATTTGAAATATTAATATGTTTATGCCTTTATTATTAATCTGGCAAACAACTCAAGCTTGAGTTGTTTACCAAAAAAGAATTTAGTCTTTTTGATTTTAAGTCGATTCATCCACCTTATCAGTAGAGGTTACCAATAAAAACCGAAACGTCAAAAATCCAATATAGAATGGTTATTCCTCAAGTATTAGATCAGAATCAATCACTATTTTTGATTTTAACTCGATACCTCCATGTCTTCAGCAAAGGTAACGGATAAATAAACTGCAACGGATCGTTGCTAAACTTTATCCAAATTCATTTGAAATATTAATATGTTTGTTCCTTTATTATTAATCAGATATCACTTGCAATTTGTAGTTCATATTGACATTAATTCAAAAATAATTATCATTTAATAGTCGAGGAATAACCATTCTACATTGGATCTTTGACATTTCGGTTATTATTGTAACCATTGCTGAAGACATGGAGGAATCGACTTAAAATCAAAAATAACGATCGATTCTTATCTAATACTAGAGGGACTAACCTTATTGCATTCCATTTTTGATGTTTTGACTATTAATGGCAACCTCTACTGAAAACGTGGAAGAATAGACTTAAAAATCAAAAAGACTAAATTCTTTTTTGGTAAACAACTCAAGCTTGAATAGTCTTAGTCTTTTTGATTTTAAGTCTATTCTTCCACGTTTTCAGTAGAGGTTGCCATTAATAGTCAAAACATCAAAAATGGAATGCAATAAGGTTATTCCTCTAGTATTAGATAAGAATCGATCGTTATTTTTTGATTTTAAGTCGATTCCTCCATGTCTTCAGCAATGGTTACCAATAATAATCGAAACGTCAAAAACCTAATGTAGAGTTGTTATTCCTCAAGTATTCGATGAGAATCGATGGCTATTTTTAATTTTAAAGTCGATTCCTCTATGTCTCCAGCAATGGTTACACCAATAAAAACCGAAACGTCAAAAATCCAATATAGAATGGATATTTCTCAAGTATTAGATGAGAATCAATCGCTATTTTTGCTTTAAAGTCGATTCCTCTATGTCTTCAGCAATGGTTACCAATAATAACCGAAACGTCAAAAAACCAATATAGAATGGTTATTCCTCAAGTACTAGATGAGAATCAATCGCTATTTTTGGTTTAAAGTCGATTCCTCTATGTCTTCAGCAAAGGTAAGGGATAAGAAAACAACGCAGTTGCTATGGTTACTTATAAAATTTCCTCCCAAATTTTTAGCATTTCACAGAGCGAAGCCTATCCATTCTTATTTAAGCAAGGCTAAATGAGCTATATTAAAACGTTCAAATGAATAAATTTTAAAGAATTTAAAAAATTAAAAAAGTACTATCTTACTTTCGAGTAAAGTACTTTAAAATATAATTTTACTAAAAACTTTATTTAACCTTTTTAGTGGTCCTCAAGGTACTTAATTAGGATATTAAATTTCATCAAAATTGGTTAAGTCATTTTCAAGATATTTAGAAAAAACTAAAAAAAGTACTGAAATAAAGTACTAATGTTTGTGGGCCGATATGTACCAAAAACTAATCAGCGCTTCATTTTGTTAAACTAATGTTAGGTTTTCAATTTCATTTCAATCGGTGCAACGTGTGAAAAAAATCGTGGGCCAAAAAGCGATAACATACATACATCCATCCATACATACATACATACATCCATACATACATCCATCCATCCGCACGCACTAAATGAAAAATCGCACTTTTTGGCCTCTCGACGAGATCCCCGGTACTCTTGGCAAAATCGTCACGTGCTAAAATTCAACCTAATTGAATACTACAATTTGTGACCTTAATTGAGTCCATGGGTTCCGTAGTCTTTACCTGAGGACCTCTTTTGGTCCCGCTTGGCGCGAGAGCGATTACAATGCTTCGCATTGGATAAAGTAAAAACGAAAGAGAGAATCGCATGACGAGAGTTATGTATTCCAGCATCTTGAAAACGACCAACCCTCTATTCTAGCCCTTAGCGAGACCCAAATTGATCAAAATAAATCTAACGCTCCTGATCTTCAATTTCAAAATATATTCTCCACACCATGTTTCGTCGCCATAATGGTAAGTTCGCTGCTACGTTCGTGACGATGTCCCTGTCAGCGTTTTTCCTCTTTGAATCAGATAAATTCGATGCGTTATGGCTTAAAATTTCCTCAAATTCATCTTCCAGATTCCTTCAGTAATATAGGTCCCCCCTAATGATTCGAAATTTTTCAGAATTTTTCAACTATCTCGGTAAATGTTGCGACCAAATTCAATCACAATTTCCCAATTCAGAAATTTCTTTCTTGAGATTTCAATGTCCATAATAAGGATTAGTTGACTCATTCCAGCTCTAACACGCGCGTTGGTCGCGAAGCCTATGATTTCTCTATAGCCTTGCAATCTCATCGCAATCATTGACTGTCCTACTAGAATACCTGGACAATCCCAAACACACAGCGTATCTTCGATCTATTCCTGACAACTGACTCCATCGACATTCACATTCTTCATATCCTGCCCCTCTGAATAAATCTGACCACTTCGATAAAATTAATGTTCCTTTCAACTTCTCTAAGCCTAAGAGCCAAACAAATTAAAAAAATATGGCTATTTAATAGAGCCAACTTCGATGAGATGCGTAGCTTCTTTGGACAATTCCTCGTGGAATGACGCATTAAAAATAAAAATGCTTCTGAATGTGCTTCTGTATTTGAAGAAGTAATTCAGATGGGCATTGAACAGTGTGTTCCCTATGTAAACAGGGAAAAATTATTCAAAACCCTGGTTCAACAAGCGATGTGCTGAAGCTGAAATGAAAAAATAAAGCATTCAACGAATGGCTTTCTGCATAAAACGGACATCAAACGAATTGCCTTTTTCAAAATCTCGTAACCAGTGTAACAAAATTATTAATGAAACCAAGAAGTCTCTAGACGAAAAATGGGCTGACCGATTATCAGCATGCCCAGCTAATAAAAATCGATTCTGTCATCTCACGAGGAAATTAACTACCAACTCCTCCAAATCTTCGTTTCCCCTTAATCTTTCCAGCGGCTCAATAGCCAATGGACGCCCTCTAAAGCTGAAGCATTCGCTTCATTCTTCGCGACCAATGCCACCTTAGACGACAAGGGACTTGACCCCCGCCCTATACCCCTAGCACCAATATTATGTCCGATATTAAATTCAGAATACCAAAAATATTAAAAGTAATAAAAAACCTATATGTTAATTCAGCCGCTGGCCCAGACAACATTCCCACCAGTATAATCAAAAATTGCGCGCCTGAACTTGCTCCTATTCTCTCAAAAATTTTCAAACTTTCATATACCACTGCCTCATTTCCGGAGAGCTGAAAACAGCAAGAATTCAACCAATTAAAAAAAAAGGAGATCTTCTAAATGTGCCAATTATCGTCCGATCGCCATAACTTCGGTTCTTTCTAAAATCATGGAAAAAATCATTAATGAGCAAGTTCTTCACCATTTAGAATCTAATAAACTAATCCATGATAGCTAATACGGCTTTAGACAATTTCTTCGGGTCCACTCCGGCAGCATATATAACTCATATTTAATAAAGCATCGAGACTGGTAAAGAGACTTTCGTAATAGGCTTAGACATTTCAAAGGCCTTCGATCATGTCTGCGACAAAATCTTCTTGCCAAATTACTCGCATTTGGCCTTCCCCGAGCTTCCTGCAAGTTGCTTGAGAGCTTTCTCTCAAACTGCTCTATTAAAGTCGAGGTTGACGGAATATCATCCTTCGTCCTTTAATACTAATGCTGGAAGTTCCTCAGGGCTCAGTCATCTCTCCCACGCTCTTTATTATCTATATTAATGACCTATTAAATCTGCTCCCTTCCAATCCAATACATTGTTACGCTGACGATACGCACCCTCCACAACGCTCAATCCTTACTAGACAATCGCGCAAACATAGCCTCAATAAATTCAGATTTAAGCATGCTTAAAAAATGGGGATCTGAATAATTTGGTAAACTTTAATGCTGGCAAAACACAGTGCCGCTCGAATTTCTAGGCGCGCAGATAGGAACTTATGACATTTCGATCTGATCTCATTGAATTCCAATAAAATATCAATGTTAGGTGTCACCTTAGGTTCTGACCTCTCTGGAATGACCATATTATCTCAGTAGCAAAAGCTGCAGCATGTAAGCTTGGCTTTTTCCGGCACCAACGATTTTCACCTCACCAACTTTATATTATACAGGCTCAAATTGCCTCAGTCTTGAATATTGCTCGCATTTGTGGAGAGTGGAGCCTCCAAGTATTCTCTTAATACCTTAGATGCAATTCAGAGGCGAGCTATCAGACTGATAAGCGATCCTACATTAACTGACACTCTCGACTCCCTAGCCCATCGTAGATCTGTCTCCGCCCTATCCCTTTTTTATAGATATTACCATGGCTTTTGTTCTGACGAAATAAAATCGATAATCCCACCAAAGCTACTTGCATTTGCCCGAAATACACGATTTTCTAAAATTAACACCCCTACGCGCTTAAACTAGATATTAATCGAACAAACGCATTCGCCAATTACATTTATCCCTACGACATCTAGAGACTCTCTTCCCCCGTCAGTCTTTCCAGCTACTTATAACCTTCAAACTTTCAAGACCAGCATCCACAGATACCTTCGACCTCTACCCAATCCCTAAATCTCCCCTTATTCACGTTAAGGTATCCACCACGGACTTCAGAGGCTGTAATTTTTTGGTGCAACTTCTTCTTGTATCAATATCATTATAAAAAAAAAAATGTTACATATATATACGTATAATTTTCTTGATTTTATGTTTATTACGGTATTATTAAAAAAAAAACTAAAAACACGCTTTTAAAAATACAAAATAATGTAATACTAAATCAAAAAGTGTGGGGCGCAGAAACTTTTAATTAATTTCGACATAGTGCCCAACGCTTTTTGATTAACTATTGCATTATTTTGTACTTTTTAGAAGCGTGTTTTTTAGTTTTTTTAAAATATAATTTATTTTTTTACTTTTTAGTTTTATTTATTTTTTTAGAGAAAAGTTTGTAGAATTTAACAGAACAAAAGTCATATTGGTACATTCATATATGATAGATAGATAGATAGATACGTACATACAGGTGAAGCTAATATAAAGCATGTAAAAATGTTTTTTGTAAATATAATGTATGTATCTTCAAAATGATTCGTCTAACTGCGAGTCGGACCGTATACTGAGGATTCTTTATTTTATAAAACTTTGATATCTTATTTGTCGTTGATAAGGAAAGTATGAGGGAATTTGAGGTATTTTTCTAAGATTTTAGGTCAAGTCATTTTTTAACGCCAACAGCTACAAAACTCACCTAAAAATAGTCACTCTCACAGCTAAATAAATTTAAAAAAATTAAGCCTAATTTTAGTTTAAAAAAATCCTTACAGGGATGTCTCACACCTCACGAAAATTAAAAATTATTTTTGATCTCATAAAAAACTCGACCCTTTAGAAAATATTTATTTATCCGATTTAATTTTTAAAACGATTTTTGAATTTGGGAAAAAAGAATACAAATCATTTGTAAATTTCAAGTTTGTATCTGATTTAGGTTTCGAGATACAATACTCAGACAAGCAGACAATATAGCGCTAATAGGGTACCGTTTTACTTTTTGAACGTAACCTTAAAAATGTGATACTAAGTCATGTTTATAGAAAATTCGAGTAATTGGATTTTGAGCAATCGAAATGAGAGTATCCCCCCCCCCCTTTAATCTTAAACTAAGAAAAAAACGTTCAAGCTGCAAATTAGGATGGTATTTCTTTAAATTTATAATTATGGGATTTATGAATAAATAATTTGTTAATTCAAAAAAGAGCTTATAATTCAATCGTCATTTTTTTAAGAATTAATAAAATTTACAGAAGTGAAATAGTGCATTGCTTAATTAGATATATAGACAAGTATCAAGTGGATAACATTTCGAAATTTGTCCTTGTACAAAATACGTAAGACTAATATATTTTTATATAGTAAGAGGTCATTTCCCTTATGGGGTATGCAAATTTATTTTGCTCATATCGTCTGAATAATCACCTTTCTATTATTCTTTTAATGCTGCTGCCAATAAGTACATGAGATTCATTCAATTTCACGATATTTTTACAAATCACTTTCCTCTTTGTTTTCTTGAATTATCTCAGGTTATAATATATTTAGAACATTAATAAACTGTTAAATGCATGGGATTTTATTTGTCGTTCATAAGGAGATAATAAATGAATTTAGATAATTTTTTAACATTTTTGTTTCATTTTTCTGTTAAATATAAAAATCGGCTAAAATGATTAATTTAAATCTTTGACATTTTAAAGTGAATTAAATTTAAAAAAAATTATCCTAATTCTACTTAATGAGATTTTTACAGGTATACCTAACACCCGAAGATAATTTATTTTTGTCCCTCGAAAAATTTGACCCTTCCTAAAATAATCATTAAAATTTTAATATGATTTTTGATCTTGGGAAAAATGAAAACACAGTATATCTTTCAAATTTGTATCTGATTTAGTTTAAGAGCTACAAAATGCTCCGAAAGACAAACATTATACACTAATATGGTTCAGTTATACTTTTGTTCCGGACCCAAAAAATCTAATCTTTTTCGATGGCATGAGGTGTGAAATAGTGTAGAAGTCAGATTATAATTTTTTGTTATTATTTTTATTATTTCAAAAATTAAGGATTTTTTTTTAATTTCTTTTTGAGAATTGGTAAAGTGAACTGCTCAAATAATTCTTAAAATAAATATTGATTATTGATAGAGGGCTATGGCTCGAGATCAAAAATTATTAGAAATAATTATATTTAATTGTTACGTGTTACGTCTAGAAAGCAATCTTTTTTGGTATATAATTTTATTGAAAATAAATAATTTGAAAAATTAAATTAAGGAGGTCCTTTCGCTCCAGTTGAGTCAAAAGAAGTGTAGTATCTGATATTTAATAAAATGAATTAAAATAAAAATGAAAAATAATAGAATAAAAAAATAAATAGTATGAAGCCGTAAATGCTTGAAATAAAACCAATTATAAAATAATTAAATACAAAAGTTAGTTTGATTTATTCAAATCAGCTGATAATAAGTCTTGTATGATTTGGCAATGCGTTGTATTAATATTGTTTATGTTTACATCCAAACATAGCATTTATGTGATTTTTTAAAGTAAATATCTCAGTAAATTCCTCAGTCAATCATATATTTTATTGCAATAAAAGAAACCTTCATGTTTCAAAAAGCTAATTTTTAGAATTTTTTAACTTTATCAATTCAACTAATATTAGTATAATTCAAGAGAAAGTGTCAAGATCTTAATTTTCCATAAGATTCTAAGAAAATGTTTACATTTTAAAACATTTTATTTTAAAAATTTGCTCGCTAATGTGTGATTTAAACTTCCCCAAAGCATAGATAGAGACTTAAACTATTATAAAAAATTAAGTTATAGTTATAATCAAATATTTTTTATTTAACATTGGCGGCGAAAGGACATCCTTAATCAGAGATAATTTGCTCTTGAGAGAGAAGAAATGAAGAGAAAGAAAGAAAGGAAGGAGTTCTGTACCATTAAAAAAGAAAGAAATGAGTTCTGTATCATTGAAAAAGAGAGGAAGGAGTTCCGTATCATTAAAAAAGATAGGAAGGAGTTCCGTATAATTGAAAAAGAAATAAGGAACTCATCAGGTTTCGCGATAGCTGACGGTGTATCATCAGATGTCCCTGAGAAGGCATATACATATAATTAAAAATTAACTTATCCCATTCTTTTATCTATAATAGTGGAAACAGTTAACAATAAATGACTACGAAGCATAATACCTATGTATATGACTCACGCTAAAAGAGAAATCTTTCGCGGTTTGTTTTTTTAAAGTCCATTGGTCTTAGACAGCAAGTTCACGGACACTTTCTCTTTTATCTTAAACAAATGATTAAGCTAGACAAAGTGAAATCACTTTCACATATTTCGATTACTTTCATCTGATTGTTTTTAATAAATAATTATCACTAGGAAGTTCTATAATAAAAAATTAAATAACTGATGATTTCATAAAATCGGGTGAATTTAGAGAGTTTATTTGGGCTACGTAACCCTAATAGTTTCGGTAAAATGTCTATCTGTCTGTCCGTCTCTTAGAGTATTGTAACTCGTAAGCTGAGTAAAATATTTAAAAACGAAATATATTCATTTCAACCGAAATCAAAAATCTTTTTAAAATTTAATATTATGATTATTTTGATAAAGATCGGATTTTTGAATGTTGAAAATAAAAAATATATTTTTATTATGTGGTGTCAGGTATATCTGTACAAAAATCGTGTAAAAATGCATACTTTTACGCCTACAATATCATTTTAAAATTAATTAAATTAAAAAAAAATCCAAACTAATTCTACTTAATGAGATATTTACAAGAATATCTCTCATACCCCATAATAAAATAATATTTTTTTATTCTCGACCTCACAAAAAATTCCACTCTCCCCATAATAATCATTAGTTTAAAAATTTAATTCAATTTTTTGATTCGGAATAAATAAATATATAAAACTTGTAAATTTCAAGTTTTAATATTATTCAGTTTAAGAGCTCTGACAAACGAACAGACAGACAGGAATTATAATGACCCTAATAGAGTTCAGCCTCACGTACAAATATAACTCTAGAAACTGAAACTTGTTATTGTTCATTGTAAGGAGTTATCAATTATATATTCGAAGTCGTGTAATAATATTTGTACTGATATCTATTGAATCTTACTTTTTTCAAAGGATATGGCTAAAGAGTCGACATATTGGGGTTAATTGAAAAATGTGGCAATTTCATGAGTTTATCTTACCATAAACCTGCCTAACAAAATCTAATCAGCTCTTAAATTTAATGTAAAATATATAAATATAAAATAAATAAATAAAATTGTACTTTGATATCTGGTTTTTGGTTAGGTTTTTGAGCTAGAGCTTACTTAAAATTTGATAACACACACTAAACCACTAACAGATATATCTCTTGAAATATTAATTTTTCGATGTTCCCTATCCACGGTTTTATTGTAGACCGAAAGCGATTTTTTTGTTTTATCAAATTAGTTTTAGCCGTTTTTGAAATATTTCGAAAATACGAGGCAAAAAACAACAACAATACTTTTTTCATGTACGAATACAAAACTTCATCATACTATATATATAAAAAATGTAAAAAAAGAAAAAAATAGTTATTTTCATCAAATGGATTGATCTAGGAAGGATACGTAAAAATATTCAAAATAAGATAATTTTATTAATATTTAAAATAAATTTTATTCCTTGACCTGCTTATAATATCTAAAAAAATATTTTTTTAATATCATAGATTCCGTTCACCGCAGTAGTTTTCGCATAATTGCCTGCAAAGTCGGCAACAAAAAATAAAATCAATGAGAGCTGTACAATAGGTTGCCTATATTGCAGGCGATTATGGAAAACCAATGTTTCTTGTATTATATACAAGGGCATATAATTTAATTTTCTAATTACGTAAATAAATAAATTCCATTTGCTACAAAGGGATGTTTTTCAAACATTTCGGTTCGCTCGGCTAGCTTGGCTCGCTTAGGGGTCAAAATTTTGAAATGCCTCAAAAATAGTGATTTTTTTTT